>JAFEMH010001790.1:377500-419577 GCA_022495995.1 Adenophora triphylla var. japonica | reverse complement strand
ACGTAATAATTTAGGATTTTATTTTTATGAATGCAATAGGTATGAAGTGCAGGTGTTGCATGAGCCTTGGTTTTTTTTTGCTTGAGGGTGTTTGGTATATGTGGGACTTGGCTTTTTTGGGGAGGGTTTTTGCACAAGTTTCGAGCTTAGCCAGGGACGGAATATTCCTCTTTTGGTGTAGCGGCTTGACATTGCAAAAAAATTTTTGATGGAAAGCAGATCCTATGCCAGCGCGGATGGGGATTTGCGTTTTTATCAGACGATCATGTCCTTTAATTTTGGTACGAGATCCTGGTCTTGCTTTATTTCAAATTCAAATATCCTCTTCCAACCTCCGGCCCGGACTTGGCCATTTTCGGGAGAGAGAGAGAAAAACCATGGAAATGGCCCAAAAATTCTCCAAAAATTATCCAAAGAAAAGGCAAATGTTGTTAACTTTGAAAAAGTTCAAAGGAGTGGTGTCAGGGAGATCATGCACGAGAGAAGATCGTTCTTTGAAGAAAGGTACAAGGTACGATGCTTGTGGTCTCTCGAAAAGGAAAATTGGTTCCCGGATTATGACCTCTTGAGAGCTTCTTCTTACGTTTTGGGATACTTTTAGAAGGCATGTCTTTTGCCTTTCCCTCAACGAGATTGTTCCGGCTTGTGGAAGAGTTTCGGGCACTTGCACTTGGAGGTTCGGAGGGTGAGAAAAGGAGATAGCGGTTCCCTTTGCCCGGAGGGAGGCTTCTTTGCTTGACAAGATTGTGCGTCCTCCTCTCATCTTTCCCGGAGGAAAGCGCAAAGGTATGATCCGCGAGTCCACGATCATTTCGATATTTCCGAGTCTTCCCAGACGGATTTAGGGGCCTAGGCTTGGTGGATGATGCCTATTGGGATGCCTTTGCACTTTGTATGTTTGGCACCTTGTTCATGGTTTATTCCTTTGGAATTTGCCATCGGTTCTCCGGATGTCGTCGATTCATTGTCGCACAGGCGAGAGATGTCGTTCCTTTGATTCTTGGGGAGACTTTTCATGCTCTCGACAGATTAGCTGCCGGACGGCGGTATATGCACGGGGGCAGCCCGTTCCTCTTGACCACTGTGGGCGATGGAGCGTTTGGGGGTTCTTCGGGAAACCTCGATATGATCGGGCCTTGGACTTTTGCCGGGAGAGGTGTTGATGTAGATTTTGATGATCGGGGCTCGTGGGAGCGTTGGATGGCGGGTCGCCGGGCTGAAGATATCGAATGGTTGGTGCCTCATTGGCGGGTGGAGACTCGCGAGTGCTTCGGGGACGGGTCCCATGTGGTTATGCTTCCGGGGCTTTCTCGAGTCCGGTTTCTACATTCCGGCTCGGTCCTTAGGCGGTTTGGCTTGGAAGCGGGTTCCTTTGGAGGGTTTTGATGATATAGCTACCGGGGTGGTGGCTCTGTTTCCATGGATGATCCCTCGGTGTTTCCATTTCTTTCCAGTATGGAGGTACGATGCCTTTCCTCCTCGGGTCATTCTCGGGCGTCAGAGACCGGTGTTCTGACCGCTTGGTACACCTGGATTGGTACGAGGGGCATGCAGGAGAGACTCGAGGTGGCTATTTTGAGACGGCGTGAGGCCATTGTAGGTGCGGAGGACCGGGCCCATTTGAGAGGAGGAGGGCCGAGGCGAGGGCCAACCCTCATGACGGGAGCGGGGACGGTGACGCGGCCGATTATGAGGCTTACGTCAAGAGACGGAGAGGAGGGCTCCTATGCTACCGGTAGGCTACGGGGAGATGAGGGATGACGCTAGGGCTACTAAGGCCACGGCGAGGCTGGTTTGATAGACCACTGTTCCTATACCGAGCTTGGTAGGAGGAATGCTGACATTTTTCCGGTTCGAAGAGAAAGACTCGGAGGGGGAGAAGAAGAAGGGAGAGGCCGGTACGAGTGGCTTGGAGTGACTACGAGGTTTCCAAGTATCCCTTTCTTGCCGTGACAGACACATTAGTTTGATTATGTATCTTAGTTTTCTTTTAGCGGGTTGCCGGTTGTAGGAATGAATCGGGCTTAGACTCATCAAAGAGCTTTTAACTTGTAATGAATATTTGAATTGCTTTAGAGTTTTCGAGACGCTTTCATGGTCGATGGCCAATTGTATTGATGCCAAAGTATGGCTTTTATTTGTGCTTTAGACCGAACCGTTTCCATTTTGCCTACGTTCCCCTCATTTTGAGGAGCTCAGGTCTTCGTAGTTCAACCTGGTGAACTCTTTTTTGTTTTTTGTTTTTTGTTTTTTGTTTTTTTTTGGTGTAACCCTGTTTTTTACCTAGGCCGCCCTTTTCGGGTTTCTAACCTAGTTGGGTATTACTCTTTTAGCACTCTTTTTTTTTTTGTTTTTTTTTTTTTTTTTTTTTTTTTTGGTGCAACCCTTTGTTTTTACCTAGGCCGCCCTTTTCGGGTTTCTAACCTAGTTGGGTATTACTCTTTTAGCACTCTTTTTTTTTTTTTTTGTTTTTTTTTTTGTTTTGTTTTTTTGTTTTTTTTTTACGCGTAGTATACGCGCGGCTTGTCACCATTCATTGGGTGTACAAAGGGATTCCGTCGAGGTGCGCAAGTTGCATGGCTCCTCGGAGAAGATCTTCTGGACGACATATGGCCCGACCCATACGGGCTCCCATTTGCCGAGAGGGTTGATACGGATTTGGGGGCTTTTCTTTTAGAAACGAGATCACCTTCTCGGATCTCCCGATGCTTTACTTTCTTGTCGAAGGCTCGGCCATTCTTCCTTGGTAGGCCGGATGTGTTCCATGGCCTTCGGTCGGCGTTCGTCCAGTAGGGCCAATTCGTCATGGCGACTGCGAGCCATTCGACCTCGTTGATTTGGCTTTCCAGCGGTATACGGAGCGAGGGTATTTCCGGCTCGATTGGGAGTACGGCTTCCATTCCGTATGTGAGGGCAAAAGGTGTTTCCCAGGTTGCCGTTCGGCGATGTTACGTAGCCCCGAGTGCCGTGTAACTTCTCGGGCCAATCTCTGCCTTGGACGGCCATTTTCCGGATGATATTTTCCAGAGTCTTGTTTCTTTGCTTCGACGGCTCCGTTGGTTTGGGGCCTGTAGGGTGATGACTTGTGACGGGTTATTCGGAATTCCGCCGGCGGAGTTTTCACATTCCCCTTCGAAGTGGGATCCATTATACGAAATGATTTCGGCGGCAACAGGTATCGGCACATGATGTTTTCTTTGATGAAGAGGGCGACTTTCTTTGAATTGAGGATTTTGTAGGACTTGGCTTCAACCCACTTGGTGAAATAATCCCACGGCTACCGGGGCGAACTCGTGGCCGTTGCGCACTGATGGTGTGATTTTGCCTATGACATCAATTCCCCAAGTGACGAAAGACGAAGGGGTTGTCATGCGGTATAACTCGTGAGGAGGCAAGTGATTAAGATTTGAGTATCGGCTGACATTTGTCGCGGCTTTTGACAAAGCTGGATGCGGTCGGCTTCCATGGTGATCCAAAATACCCCATTCTCGGTATGATTTGCATCAGAGCTTTCGAGCATTCATGTGAGGGCCGCAGTACCACCATGTATTTCTTTCATGAGTTCGGTAGCCTCTTGTTTGTGATACATCGCGGGAGGGGGCCTTGATAACGTTTTTTGTATAACATGTTTCCCAAAAGAACATAATGGGAGGCGAGCGCTTCGGGGCTGAGAGACTTTTTGCTTTGATTTCCTTCTTTATATTCCCCATCTTCGTTTTTGAAAGAGGCCTCGCCATCCTTCAGTCTTGGTAAATACGAGTGTACCGGGGATCATTGATCGGTTCGGCTTCCGCTTCAATTTCGAAGCAATAGGCGGGAGTTTTCTCTTCTCCGAGCTACGAATGGTTTAACGAGACTTTCCTTCGGGTATTTCGACAAGAGAGGCTAGTGTAGCGAGCATCTGCGAACTGTTTCGGTCTCTTGGCCGAGGTAATGAAAATTTGATTTCTTTGAATTGAGTTACTAACTCTTCCATGTAAGCATGATACTTCTGCAAACCCGGATCAGCGGTCTTCCATTTGTTAGAGACACGATTGATGATGAGGGCGAGTCACCGTACACCTCAAATTCCTTGATATTTCTTTCAAGGGCGGCTTCCAACCCGGCTATGCGAAGCTTCATATTCGGCGGCGTTGTTGGTGACTTGAAGTTCGGCCTTGCTTGCTATGGGGGTGTGTTCCGTCGGTAGGATCGACCGAAGCATTCCTATCCCGTTCCCCCTTTTGTTTGACGCCCGTCGAAGAAGAGTTGCCAGCGATTTTCTCCTTCTAGAGCGAAAGATTCCATCATCGGGAAATTGAGGTTCGAGTCCTCGGGACTCATCACTTGGGAAATCGGCCAGATGTTACGCCATTATGCGTCCTTTTATGGATTTCCTTGGAAACATAAGCGATGTCATATTCGGCCAGAAAGAACGACCATTTTGCCAATCTCATGGAGATGGAAGGCTTGTCGAACAAATATTTGATGGGGTCTATCCTTGAAACAAGATGTATCGGGTGAGAGCGCATGTAGTGTTTCAATTTTCCCAGCTACCCGGACCAAACTGCGCAAGTCTTCTAAGCGAGTAATTGAGTTCGCTTCCTTGGAGCTTTACGCTACGAAATAGATGGCGTTTTCGACTTTGGAATCTTTTTTCTCTTGAGCTAGCATAGCCCCAATTCTTTGTATCCGTGACGGTGAGATATAGCAAGAGTGGCTTTTGCCGATGTGGTGGGCGAGAGAATCGGGGGATTCACAAGGTATGCCTTAATTTGTTCAAAGGCAAGGCTGACATTAAGGGTCCATTACGTGTAGGCATTCTTTTTCATCAACTTGAAGATTGGCTCGCGAGATCGAGGTCGGTGATTTACAAAGCGGCTTATGTATTGCGGTCTTCCCATGAAGGATTTCACTTCTGTCGGTGTCCGTGGTGGCTTCATTTCAACTATCGCCTTGATTTTACGGGGATCTACTTCGATTCCCCGTTACGTCACCATATATCCTAGTACCTTGCCCCGTCTTACACCGAAGGTGCACTTGGCTGGGTTCGGTCTCATCTTTGTGGTCTCGGAGGCGGCCGAAGAATTTTCTCAAATCAACAAAGTGCTTTGGCCATCGATCCTCTGGAATGTATTATCATGTCGTCCACATAGACCTCAATTTCTTTGTGGATCATGTCATGGAGCAGTAGCTGTAGCGCCCTACAGTACGTAGCCCGGCATTCTTTAGTCCGAATGGCATGACCGTGTAGCGGTATGTGCCCCAAGGGGTTGTGAAGGCTGTTTTGGCTTGATCTTCTTACGCCATTTTGATTTGGTTGTAGCCGGCAAAACCATCGACGAAAGATTTGACTTCGTGGTTGGCGTGGAATCTACCAAAATGTCGATGTTTGGCGGGAAATCGTCTTTTGGATGGCTTTGTTCAAGTCTCTGAAGTCTACGCGGCATCGGATCTTTCCGTTGGCCTTGGTCACCGTCACTATGTTGGACGGCCATGTTGGGTATTCAATGACCACGATGAACCACCCCTGAGCATCTTTTCTATTTCCTCTTTCACTTGTAAGGACCATTCGGGCTTAATTCTTCTTAGCTTACGCTGCGGCTTGACTTACGGGTCGAGCGGTATTCGGTGCTCAACTATGGAAGGATCGAGGCCTGGCATATCTTTATAGGACCATGCGAACACATCCACGAATTCTTTTAGCGGCTCGATTAGGGCAACCCTTTTAGTCCCTTCGAAGAAACTACCAATCCGCGTCTCTTTAGGCTCTTCCGTAGTTCCCAGATTCACACGTGTCAAAATCTCTTCGGCAGCTTGGGCTCGATTTTCCTCTTTCCGGACAACTGCTTAAAGATTTCTTTGATATATTGTTCATTTAATGTGTGCTGCCTCTTCATCTAGTGAATCGTTATTATTTTTTAGATTATTAGTTAATTCATCATTAGTTAAAGTGGCAATTAAGGGATACTCAGAACGGTTCATCATTTCATTGAAGACGAAGGGAATACAACGTTGGCTACGAGACTCGTAGTCTTCGGGCGTGAGGCCGTCGGACGACTCGAGAGACTCGAACTCAACAATGAGAGACTCGGAGGACTTTACAAAGGTTGACACGAAAGGACGGGGGACCAATCCAAGCTTGGTGATCATTTCCTCTTTGGTCGCGGACGGGCCTGAGAGAGTTTCCCAATTCTTTAGCGGCATTTTGTTGGTGGCTTCACAACTTCGGGAAAGGCATGGTCTCTGTGCTCCCTCTTTCGGTCGTTGCTATCATCTCTTTGTCGAACCAGAATCAACTGTGTTTGGCATCGAAAGCTGAGCATGTGGATGTAGGGATCTTCCTCAATGCAGGGGACTTCCGTTTCGTCATAATCTGATCGCTCAATCCAGATGTAAGGACGCATTGCGTCTCGGTGAGCGGCTAGAAAAATCTCATGTCCCATACTCGAGCGGAAAGGCTTGGCAGGTAGTTCAGCAAGGAGGACGTCCCACACGACGTTCATAGATTCGAGCCGAATGCGTCGGTGTTTGCTGACTTTTATCATGAAAACCTCCTCGCCGGCGAGGCCAAGGAATGGGTTTGCAGAATGCGACAAATCTGTGATTGAGGACCGGGGACTTGTGTGCCTGTATCACGGCGGTGTTCGGCATTTCCTTCCGGTACGCCTCCAGTGTTGGAAATAGCAATTGAATTTGATGAATCGAACTTCTTCGGAGTCCGTTCGCTTGAGTGTGTCGACATAGTTGGCATTCTTTGGATTCCAAAGGATCTTTGGCGAGACTTGCCTCTTGAAGGATGTAGCCCCGGTGTTTGGTGGGCGTTCTTGGCTATTGTTTCCGCTCGTTCCCTATGAGGAAAGCTGTCACCCCTTATGACTTCAAGGTCTCCTGCCGGTTGATGAATTTGACGCATTGGTGGAGAGTGGAGGCTATGGCTTTCATGTGATGCAACCAAGGGCGCCCTAGTAGGGTGTGAACTCGGAGGATATCCATTACATGGAACTTTGCGGGCACCATTTGGGTTTCGTGCCAGAGTTCCAGAGTCACTGTCCCCAGAATGGGGACGAGACGAACCGTCGTAGGCTTTGACTGATCCGGGTAGATGGGATCACGCGCCTTTCATTTATGCGGAGGGCCCTCATCATGCGAGGGAAGGACGTTTACTGATGATCCATTGTCCACTAATACCCCAGGGAGTGACATGGTGTTGAGCCGAATAGTGATGTACAAAGCTTCATTGTGTTGGGAGACATCTCTTGGCAAATCTTCATCGCAGAAGGTGATCATACTCCCGTATAGGTGAGGATCATAGATTTGGTCCTTGTCTCGGGATGGAGAGTCATCAAGCCGGTCACTTTCGTGCCCTTTTCTTGCGAGGCAGAGTCTTTGCCGAAGCCCTGGGTTATACTGATGCCTTTTGTGGCGTTGCCATCTCCGGTCAACATGTTGATTGAGTGGGAGCGCCAGGTGGCGTCGGTTTTCTTCATCGGTGTATACTCGGGAGCTGGACAAGGCTGAACCTTGGGCGGCAGCCCGAGGGGTTGGACTTACGTTGCAACGGTACTCTACGGTATCCGAAGGTCTCAATTCCGTCGTTGGCAAGGCTTTTCTGCTCTTTTATCCCTTTTTGCTTTGGGGAAGGCCGATCGGAGTAGAGTACATAATAATCAAATCCCCAGATGTCTCCCCGAGCGTTCCGCATTGTTATCACCGGCCTCGAATCTCTCCTTCAATTTTTCTTTGGGAGGAAATTTTCTTTTTCTTAGGAGGACGGTCCTCGTGTATCCAATCTGATAGTCCCTTTCAAGGCAATCGGGACAGTCACAAATATCCCACCAAATGTGTTCTACGGTGGTGGCGGATTTGGGACCTCGGGTTGACAGTCTTGGAATGACTCTGAGTGGGCCGAGTCGGGGGATCTGCTTCGGGCTCGTTGGTAGCGAGTGATTGGACTCCGCCGGATAATGAGAGATATTGAGGTCAGGGGAACGGGCATATGTTTGTCCTTCAAGGTAGCCCCGATCGGTTGGGATATTGTTAAGGTCCCAAAGTGGCGTGTGGCCTCTTCAATCCAGGCCTGCTGTCTGTTACGACGTTCTTCCCGGGGATTTGATGGCTGACCATATTTCTTTAAGCTGTTCCCTGATTTTCATTAATCAGGCTGATATTTGTGGGATCATCACTTTGAGAGGGGACAGCGACGGTATACCGAACTCTTTCGTCCCTGGCTGCTGTTTGGGGGCCGGTTGCCCTGTAAGTCGGCGGGCGGGAGTCCGGCGGTGGAAACATAGGAATCTTGGGGTAGCATCTTGATGTATCCGGGACTATTAAGAAGAGGAGGAGAACCTTCTTCTGTCTTTGCGGTAAAGGTGCCATCGGAATTGAGACCGATAGTCAAACCGCTGACTTGCGACTACCCCCGATGGAGTCATCAATTTGAGCCTCATGTCGAAGTCTCATTTGTTCTACCAACTGGATCCAATGCGTAGTGCATGCGAGGGATTTTGGAGGACGGAGACAACGTTATCCCCATCATTACCGGGCGATGCGAGACATTACAGAAACCGGAGTCGGAACAAACGGCGGAGGGCGATGACGCGCTTGACTCTTCCCAACTGATCAAACGGTGACCGGTGCCCGAAACCAAGCTTTGTGCGGAGGCTGCGGGGAAAGGACACGAAGGTTCAGATGTGCGGGAATGGAAGGAGGGTAGGTGTTTGGGCTTTAGGCTCATGCAACATGCGATTATTTGTTCACGTTTACTTAAAACATGTTTTATTAACCTAATCGGTTGGAAAAGATTGCTCTTCTTTTTCGCAAACTACTCGATTCTGGATCAGTGGGCCCCCGTCACTACGTTTATAAGCCCCTCGTATTCCACCCGTATTTCGACCTCCCGGGGTGGGCGGCCCGGGCGAGGGTCCTATAGGGCAAGCGGGTCCCACCGACCGAAAGAAAACGATCCTAAAAGTCCGGCGGGTAATCGAGTCTTAACGAGCATTCGATGTAAATTACGGACAAAGCTGACGTCGAAAGTCAAGATTATGTCCGAGGGCTCGACAAAAAGTCGGCATGATTTGGACTGATAAATGTCCGCTATTGATCTTGACTTGTCGTCAGTTAAGCCGTAATTAGGCATGGAATAACCGTTAATCCTTGATGACTCAGTGTCAATGCTTTGGGAGTCAAGTGTATAATTTGTGCCAGCAGCCGAAGTCAAGGCGCCGGTCAATATCTTGGTCAAAGTCTGCGGCGGAAAACCGGCAGAACTTCGGCGATTAGCGGCCGATTAGGGACCCAGAGATATTGAGTCGGTATGCCGACAAAGGCTTGAAAGGAAAGGTCTATACACGGAAAGGGCATGACACAGACCAGACTAAAAACCAACCGGGTCTCGGACAAAGTGTGTCACGGACAAGTGCATGGTCGGTACGTGGGATTGTTAGACCACAATTTATCCCCGACTCGTGTTAGGAGGCGATAACGGGAAATTTAATGGTTTCCACCAATATACCGAATACCATTTTTTTATTAAAAAGCTTAGTCCCCAGCAGAGTCGCCACTGTAACGATGTGTTGCCTTTTTCGCGGGAAAAATTCGATTTTTGCGTTTCTTTGAAAAAACCAAATAAAACCGGAAAAAACGGAGTCGCCACGCCATTTTAATTTTGAAGGCCAAAACTTTGAAAAAAGCCCGAGATCAGAGATTTAGGTTCGGAGGTCATGTTACGCGTCGGGAAGGACGTTAGTGTGCACCCGACGCGCCTCGTAAAAACGAGTCTTCCAAGCTGAAAATCATTTGTGTGTGTGTGCGTGTGTGTGTTTTGGCCAAAATAAGTTGAAACTGGAAAAAGTAAAAATTGGGATGTCTTTTTAAGACTTTAAACTGATCCCATGATTTTTTGGAGAATTTTTGGTTTGAGATTTGGTACTCAAAAAACCTTTTGAAGTTGAGAAGTCACTTCTGCCAGAAGGAAATGGCAGCAGACACCTGATTTTGAGATGGATTCAAGGGTCCTAAAACTTCATAATCTGGATGAACTCAGAGAATGAAAGTTTCTCTAGACTCCTTGAATAAACTTTGTGTGAAAGAAATTTCCATTTTGGAGAAGATTTGAGGGGTAAAAACCTTCTGGAAACCTCAGATATGAGATCTGGATTCCCAGAAGCTGATGAACTAGCCTCTGAAAGAAAAATTGAAAAGAGGAGTTTTACTCACCCAAAAAATAAGGTAAAAATATGTCTGGAAAGCTTTGGATGTTGGCTA
This sequence comes from Adenophora triphylla var. japonica, assembly GCA_022495995.1. Taxonomy (NCBI): domain Eukaryota; kingdom Viridiplantae; phylum Streptophyta; class Magnoliopsida; order Asterales; family Campanulaceae; genus Adenophora; species Adenophora triphylla. The sequence goes on along the minus strand of JAFEMH010001790.1, from coordinate 409,329 downwards.
CAAAAAGTGTTTTGTAGTCAACACCAAATTCCAAGTTCATCTGTGTCCAAAAATTAAGACCATGGACTGAGGTCTGAGAAAATTGCTACTGGACAGCAACTTCTCAAGAAAGAAAATATGATTTTAAGGGGGGTTTTGCATCCATGCTTGTCCCCATTTCCCTAGGTTTTGGTTAGTGATCACTAGACATTTTAGTGGTGAATCAACTATACCAAACCATCCTTGGGGTACATTAGGACTAAGCATTTCATTTGCTTGGGGAGGGGGATTTTACCCTTTGAAATCAAGATTTAGTGCTTGAAAATGGTTTTTTAGGGTTTTGAAAGTGCATTTTTGCAAGTAAGAAAGAAAAGCTTTGAAAATAATGTTGATCTTTGTAGAAGATCATCCATGGAGATGGTCTTCCATGGTGATCTTCTTAGATCTAGAGAAAAAAGATGAAAGAACTACATTTTGTAGTTTGAAGATGCATGCATGGATGAGATTTAGGGTTAGGAAGAGGAGGGTTTACCAATCTTCCTTGTGTTCTTGAGTGTTTGGCTTGAGTGTATGAGTGTTTAGGGCTTTAATATGAGAGTGAGTGGATGAGTATGAGTTGGGAAAGATTGGAGAGAAAAAGGTGACAATTCTTGAGAATTCTCACTGTTTTCTCTCTATATTTCGCCAGAGGTTCGTTGCATTTGTGTTCTTCTCTTTTCTCATTTTTGTGACTGGAGGGCTCAATTTATAGCCCTCTGAAAATTACATACTTGTCCGCGCGGATAGGATCAGGCAGCGTGCACTTGTTCATTAAATGCAGCTTCAGCTTTGGACAAGAAGAATAATCTTTTTCAAAATTCAAATTGACCAGCCAGTTTTTGTTTCCAGCATTGCTATATTTGGTTTTCTTCATTTGTTTTTCTTTTTTGAGATTCTTTTTAAGGTTTAACCTTAAATAACAATGCCCATTTTACCCTCACTTTGTTAGGAATGTTAGGATAGTTAGGAATTGTTAGAAATGTTATAACTTCCGTTAATTTTCTAACGAAAATTCTAACAAGCTCAAATTGGAGCACTTACAGTAGGCCATATTATATAGATCAAATTTCAATTTAGGCTCCCTTGTAGAGAGCTCAGAGATAAATTGTCCAGATCTCAGTCCGGAATTGAAGCTGACAATCACTTCCTGGTCATTTAGGCTTTCTTCCACCTGGTCAACCATAGTTCTAAACCGGTTGTAATAGCTTAGAGTGGTTTCATTTCTGCCTTGCTCAATGTTGGCAAGGTCTGTTAGTCTTTTCTTTCTCTTCCCAGCAGTTGCAAAGTGATCCGGGAACCTCCTCCTCATAATTTTCCAGCTATCAATGCTTCCCTTCTTTTGGTCACGAAACCAGGACATTGTTGTTCCAGAGAAGGTACTCGCAAAAGCCTTGTAGAGAATATCATCTGCCTTGGTGAGGAGGGCCATGGTGGATTCAAAACTTTGCACATAGTCTCGTGTATCTGTGGTCCTCGCGTATTTTTCAAAGCTGGGGATCTTGAGAGCCGGATTGGGGGGTAGATCATTAATCATCTGGGAGAAAGGACGAGTGGCACTAGTATTTTCATCGTCTACCTCCTTCCTTTCCATTTCCATTTCATAAATTCTCTTTTTCAATAGGAGGATATCTCTTGCATAAATCCCTGAGCTAAAGTGGGAACTGCGATGGGTCCTTTCTTTTTCTCTGTGTCCATTCACTCGACTCTGCTCCTCATGTTGTTGGTGATTATCTCTGCGTTCAGATGTTGCTCTGCCGTTCAATGGCCTAAAATTACGTGGAGGAGTTCTCTCCCTCCGAGAAGCTATCTCTGGACGGGGAGGAGTCATGTGACGAGGAGGGCTCCTGTACCGAGGAGTACTCCTAGGTCGAGCAGGACTCCTATGCCGAGGAGAGGGATTATGACGAGGAGGGTTTTTTTGCCCAGCATGACTGAGCCTTGCTCTCAAGTCAGCTGAATTAATCTCCTGGTCCCTTTGATGGTTCAACTGATTTCTCAAATCTTTCTCATTTCGCGTATTCCCATGTCCAGGAGTTTTATGATGAGGATATACATCCTGAGCGGGGATCTACTTGGATCTACCAGCAGTGTCGTGATGTGGGGGATTTTGGCCAGGGTGAAGATTTTCTCTATTCCCCCAACTACCACGCCTATCAAAATGACTCTCCCCTCCAAGGGAATTTCCAGTCCCAGTAGGTCTAATGAATTCAACCAGAGAATGTTCTGGTTCCAACTGCAGCAAGACATTTTGTGTTTCATAAATGCGTTGCAGAGTGTCCATTTGGGGATGCAAAAGAGTTTTGCGATAATGTGTGGTAAAGATGTCTCTGTGCCTCCTTGGGCGGCATTCCTCCCTGTCTGAATAGCAGCTGGTCGTCCTCGTCGTCGACGACGGGGAGGGTTCAACAGGACTTCGGTTACTGGCTGTTCGCTAGAACGCAAGCTTATTCCTAGCGGTAGCAGCCCATCGTTCAGGGGTGGAGGAGGTGGCAGTCCTCCATTGGCAAGAGGAATAGTAGTCCCAGCGTTGCCATGAGTCTCCTCATAAGAGGGTTATTCTGATCAGAAATGATACTAGCAGTGTGTTCTTCTTCCATTATGATTAGGAGATCGGAGCAGAATTTTTTCGGCTATTCAATGGATAATTCGATCGTTTCCCAGTAATGGAACCAATCTGATGATGCTAAAAACGTCGAATCAGATCCTGGATGTTTGAATAGCCTGAAAAAGATGAACAAACATGTAAACTAAGTCGGGGCTTTACCGGCAATGCCATCCGGCGTGAGAGTAAGTATTTGTCTATATGAGAGCAAATCAATTGACAAGAGTTTAGGGTCAAAAGAATGGGTCTACCCGAATGGTGTGAATTATGACTGTTATTTATAGGTGTAGAATATAGAGTCATGCCTTGTATATGATGTTAGGTGAGATAAAGTGTCAAATCCTACTCGGATCCTAATTTTCCACAATCCTTGTTGTAGTATATTAGAAGTGCCTTATGTAAGTATGCCTAGGAAGCTAGCTACTAGGCATAAAGTGTTGGCCGACAGAGGTGTATTCCGAGGAAGGAGATGACCAAGGGTATGGAAGCCCATTCCCCTTGTCATGATGATGGCTTAATAGGCCTAGGTCGGCATTTTGGGGATGCCTCGGTCGGCATATGTCTGCATTTCTGCATTAGTAATAAAGTCTCTCTACTATATGTAGGTCGAAATAGTGGAAAATGACGAGATATATAAGACGAAAATAGGTAGGGAAGCACATTTCATGTATTGTATTTGTGACTTGGGTAAATATTACTTTGGGCCCAATTCATTGGGTTTTACCCGATTTATAACCCATGATCGTACTCGATTTATATCGTTCGTTGAACCAGTCTCATGTGTGAATTCAACAAGCCATAATTTAACTCTCAATCCTTTTTTTTAAAAACTTTACTCTACGTACTAACTGGACTTCAGCTTGAATAGTCAGGACTCACATTTGAGGGAGAAGAATATATGAGTTGGATGAAATTTCAAGAAAAAATTGTCGTTTTTGACTTGTGAACGTTTTTTTTTTACAAACGTGCTTTATTTATTTATATATTGCTTATATTATAACTATTTTCTTATTTATTTAGAAATGCGATATGAGAATGAAAAAATAGGAAATTATACTCCCTCCATCTCTAAATAAATTTTGCAAAAAAATAAAAAAAATCAAAATACAAAAATCAAATTTGATCTCGATCAAGAGTAAATTTGAACTTTTTCTTGACATTAATTTAGACACCGATGAAATAACATTTTTTTTGAGACGGAAAAACTATAAAATGAATATAATTGCTTGTCTTCTTTGGAGGAGAAAATTTTAGAAACTTAAGATGGATAAATCCATTTATTTATTATTTATTTATTAGTACAATTATCACTTAATGGCGACTCTTATCTTATCATCTAGGTATAGTGGCATACAATAATTTTAAGTATAATATATAGCACAATATTTTGGGGAAAACTAGTTTCTCCTTAAGTTATAGAAAGTCCTGTTTTATAAACTGTTCCTAAATATTCGCTAACTACTTGCAAGTAGAAAAAAAATGGACTTTTTATAATTTACGGAAAAACTAGTTTCTCCCAAAACTTGCTCAATATATAGTACTGATAATTTTGTCAATTGGTTACTTTGTCGTCCAAATATTATGATTCTATATTTCTATATCAGTAGTATATTTATAACTTTGTCAATTAGTTACTTGTCATCCAAATATTATGATTCTATATTTCTATATTAGTAGTATATACTCCCTCCGTCCCGGAGAACTTTACCCCTTTACTATTGAGAACGGAAAATAAGAAATAATGTTATTAAAGTATGTGTTGTGAGTGGGAGGAGAGAGAATGAGTGGAGAGAATAGTAAATTTGAAAAGTGTTGTGAGTGAGAGGAGAGAGAATGAGTGGAGAGAATAGTAATTTTTTTTTCCTTTTTAGGAAAATGAGACTTTAAAGTGGGACGCCCAAAATAGTAAAAGGGGTAATGTTTTATGGGATAGAGGGAGAGGGAGTATATAACTTTGTCAATTAGTTACTTCTTGTCCAAATATTAGGATTTTATATTTCTATATTAGTAGTAAGTGTTGTTAATACGAAGCGTGAGGTATGTGAGATAAAGTGAGGTAGAAAATAATAAATGAAAAGTTATAGGGGTGTCAAAGTGAGTCTCATTGATTAAAAAAATATATAAACAATTCCAAAATTGAAGTTTTTAGTTTCAAAAATTCAATTATGTAATGAAAATCGATTTTTTATTGATACTAATTTTAAAGGTGCCTAGCTAATAATTTTTATATTTCATTTGAATATAATTTTTTATTTTGGTTAAATTTCAATGGAATTACCCTCTAAAATCAAGGTGATTCTAAATAATCCCTCAGTTTTGAAAAGGATGTCTAATTTTCATTTAAGAGATATTTCAAAAATATTTAATTATAATAAAATCGTATGCCAAACATGTATAGATACTAGTAAAAGCCCGTGTCCAAGAACACGTGTTTTTTTTTAATTTAATTTTTTTTAAGGGCAAAATGGGAAAGAGACAACTTAGTGAAGGCAAAATGGGAAATTGGCACTTGAAACTGTTCATTGTACTGTAGCAAGGAGGGGTGCCATTTATACTATAGATTTTTCTTATTCACTTTTTAAACTTTTAGTTTTTCAAAATATATAATGAGTAATGAAAATTTTTGTAAAAAAAACTTTTGGGGTAAAAGTTTTTGAAAAAATAATATTTATTTTGATGCATTCTTTTTATAAAATAAATATTCATATTTTAGACGAAAATAATAAACTTTTATTTCAAATTTGATAAATTATTTATTATTTATTTTGTGATAGAAGGAGTAGTATCTTTGGGATGGAGTATTAAGCTCGTTTGCTAAGTTCTAATAAGTTTGAGCATAGCTCTTTGTATTTTTAGAGTAATCATGGTGTAATGGTGTAGGATATAGAGTCCTGCCTTGTATATGAAGTTAGGTGAGATAAGGAGTAAAATCCTACTCGAATCCTAATTTTCCACAATCCTTGTTGTAGTATATTAGAAGTGCCTTATGTAAGTATGCCTAGGAAGCTTGCTACTAGGCATAAAGTGTTGGTCGACATAGGTGTATTCCGAGAAAGGAGATGACCAAGGGTATGGAAGCCCATTTCCCTTGTCATGATGATGGCTTGATAGGCCTAGGTCGGCATTTTGGGGACGCCTCGATCGGCATCTTCGTATGCCTAGGTCGGCATATGTCTGCATTTCTGTATTAGTAATAAAGTTTCTCTACTACATGTAGGTCGAAATAGTGAGAAATGACGAGAAGAATAGAACGAGAAAAGGTAGAAAAGCACATTTCATATATCGTATTTGTGACTTGTGTAAATATTACTTTGACCCAATTCATTGGACCTTACCCGATTTATAACCCATGATCATGATAGTACTTAATTTATATAGTTCAATCCCTTTTTTTAAACTTTACTCCACGTACTAACTGGACTTCAGCTTGAATAGTCAGGACTCACATTTGAGGGAGAAGAATATATGAGTTGTTGGATGAAATTTGAAGAAAAAATTGTTGTTTTTGACTTGTCAACTTTGTTTTTTTCCAAACATGCTTTATTTATTTATATATTGCTTATACTATAACTATTTTCTTATTTAGAAATGCGATATGATAATGAAAAAATAGGAAATTATACTTCCTCCGTCTCTAAATGAATTTCGCAAAAATAATAATAATTAAATTTGCTCTCAATCGAGAGTAAATTTGAACTTTTTCTTGACATTTATTTAGACACCGAGGAAATAACATTTATTTTGAGACGAAAAAACTATAAAATGAATATAATTGCTTTTCTTCTTTGGAGGAGAATATTTTAGAAACTTAAGATGGATAAATCCAGTTATTTATTAGTACAATTTGGTATTTTTAGGGACCGCGACCACCCCACCACTCCACATTAGTATGATATTGTCCGCTTTGGGCCCGGCCCGCACGGATTTGCTCTTGGGTCAATTTCCAAAAGGCCTCATACTAATGAAGTGGGTGTGTGCTTTTATAAACCTGACAATACTTTGTTCAATTGTCGATGTGGGATTGGGTTTGCACCCCAACAATCCTCCCCTCAAACCAAGACCATCCGCAAGGTCACACAAGAGGGAATCCCACCACCACTATAATCACACACACACGGTCCACCCAGGCCGGAACATCCGAACCATGGCTCTGATACCATTTTTAGGGACCGTGAAGTCCGACGTTCAAAAGTGTGATGGTCATGGAAACTTTGCGTTGTGGCAACGGAGGGTGAAGAATTTCTTGATTCAAGCAGGCTTGGGAAAGGTTCTTCGATATCCGGACAAACCTGATGATATCGAAGAAGGTCCATGGAAGGAATTGCAAGAGCGGGCTGTATCGTCTATACGGCAGTGTCTTGGAGATGAGGTGGTGTATCACGTGATCGATGAGGAATCACCGACGAAGGTTTGGGAGATTTTGGAGGCTAGATATTTGTCGAAATCAGTTTCGAACAAATTACATCTTAAGCAACGGCTGTATGGGCTTAAGATGGTAGAGGGTTCTGACCTAGAATCTCATATACACACGTTTAATCAAATTCTCAACGATTTGGTTAGGGTGGAGGTGAAGTTCGAGGATGAGGACAAGGCTTTGATGCTGTTGAATTCGTTGCCCAATTCTTCAACATACGAAAACCTTGTTACGACGTTGACGTGGGGGAAGGAGACTGTGGAATTGCAACTGGTCACGGAAGCTCTTCTAGCTTTTCATAAACGGAAGAAGTCCGTTGATGAACCGGCGGGTGAGGGGTTATTTGTGAAGGAAAATCAGGAACGTGGGAGATCTCAGTTTCGGGATAACTCGCAGAGGCAGAATTCTCGTTCTCAGTCAAAGAAGAAGTACAAGGGGAATTGTTTTAAGTGTGGGCAGAAGGGGCATAAGAGGCAGAATTGTCCGGAGAAGGGGAATGGTAAAGGCAAGGAAGGATCTTCAAAGTCAGTCAATGTGGTTGAAGATTGCTCGGAGGATGTGGATGGAGATATGCTCACGACTTCATCAGCTGTGGAGCACCCGACAGATGTTTGGATTCTGGATTCAGCATGTTCGTTTCATGTGACGGCGAATCGTGATTGGTTCGATACCTACAGGTCAGTTAATTCTGGTATAGTTACTATGGGTAATGGTGCTACATGTAAAATTGCTGGCATAGGAACTATAAGAATTAAGATGTATGATGGTGTAGTTAGAACGTTATGTGATGTTAGACATGTTCCGGAGGTCTCTAAAAATCTGATTTCATTGGGTACCTTGGATGCTAATGGTATGAACTATAAGGATCAAGGTGGAGTACTGAAAGTTGTTAAGGGTGCTATGGTTGTGATGAAGGGTGAGAAGGGCTCCAAGAACATTTACAAGTTGCTCGGGAGCACGGTTGTAGGTGGAGTCACATCTGTTGAGTCGAAAGTCGATACTGATGCCCTTCTATGGCATATGAGGCTTGGTCACATGGGTGAAAGGGGAATGCGGAAACTTCATAAACGTAAGTTGTTGAAGGGTGTGAAAACTTGTAAACTGGAGTTTTGCAAGTATTGTGGTCTTGGAAAGCAGAACAAGGTGCAATTCAAGACGGGTAAGCATACAACAAAGGGCATTCTTGATTACGTTCATTCAGATGTGTGGGGGCCGGTCAGAACAGAATCTAGAGGAGGACATTATTACTTCGTGACTTTCATTGATGATTTTTTGAAGAAGATTTGGGTTTACTTCATGAGGCACAAGTCAGAGACTTTTGAGAAGTTCAAGGTGTGGAAAGCTGAAGTGGAAAATCAAACGGGGCGAAAAATCAAGTGTTTGAGGAGTGATAATGGGACAGAGTACACAAATAGCGAGTTCAAGAAGTTCTGTCGAGAGCATGGGATCAAGAGGCACTACACGGTTCGCAAGACACCACAAAGAAAATGGTGTGGGCGAGAGGGTGAGCAGAACTATTGCGGAAAGGGCTAGGTGTCTACGATTCAATGCGGGGTTGGCAAAGAACTTTTGGGCTGATGCGGTGAGTATGGCATGTTTCTTGATTAACAGATCACCTAGAGTCTCTTTGGATAACAGGTTTGCGGAGGAGGTATGGACGGGTAATGAGGTAGACTTCACCGATATCCGGGTGTTTGGGTGTCCATCCTATGTGCATATTCCTGGTGAAGAGCGGTCGAAGCTTGACCCAAAGTCAAAACAGTGTGTCTTTCTCAGGTATGAAACAGGTGTGAAAGGATACAAGCTTTGGGATCCCAAGTCAAGCAAGGTGGTGATTAGTAGAGATGTAGTCTTTGATGAAAAGGCTATGTTGAAGTGTACTCATGATGATAAGGAGAAGGTGCCAGAAAGCAAGGAGGGCGAGAAGCAGGTTATTGAGGTGGAGCTACGTGAGGATAATACTGATGCGGATCTCACTCTTCCGGAGTCAGAGAAACCTACACAAGAAGTGGCTAGTACTTCAGTTGGGAGACCTAAGAGAGTAATCAAGCCACCGGTCAGGTATGGATTTGAAGACATGGCTTCATATGTTCTTGTTCTTAGTAGTGGAGACCCGAGTACTTTTAAGGAGGCTATAAACAAATCAGGAAAAGGACAAGTGGGTAACGTTATGGCGGAGGAGATGGAGTCACTTTGTACAAGAATGATACATGGGATTTGGTGGAGCTTCCTAAAGGGAAGCGTGTTATTGGTTGCAAGTGGATCTTCAAGCGCAAGGAGGCGATGTATCGTAAAAGAGGGGGAAAAGTTCAAGGCTCGTTTGGTAGCAAGGGGTATTCGCAATGAGAGGGGTGGATTATAATGAGATTTTTCGCTGTTGTGAGACATACTTCCATTCGAATTGTGTTGGGTCTTGTAGCACATTATGATTTGGTGTTGGAGCAGATGGATGTGAAAACTGCGTTTCTACATGGTGAGTTGGATGAGCAGATTTTCATGGAGCAACCACATGGGTTCACGGAGCCGGGCAGGAGCGTTTGGTTTGTAGGTTGAAGAAGTCACTTTATGGGCCGAAGCGCCTACGAGGCAGTGGTATACGAGATTTGACTCCTACATGGTACGTATTGGCTACAAGCGTTGTGAGTATGATTGCTGCGTTTATGTGAAGAGCCTTGATGATGGTTCTTGTATTTTTCTGTTACTGTATGTGGATGATATGCTTATCGCGGGTAGGAGTAAGAACGAGGTCAATCAGTTGAAGGCCTTGTTGAGTAGAGAGTTTGACATGAAGGATTTGGGGGAAGCCAAGAAGATTCTTGGGATGGAGATTCGCCGAGACAGAAAATCTAGGAGATTGTGGCTGTCTCAAGCCGGATATGTGGAGAAGGTGTTGGAGAGGTTCAATATGCGGGATGCAAAACCTGTGAAGACACCATTGGCGAGTCATTTTAGTTTATCTGCCTCAGATTCCCCGAGTTCGACTGAAGAAATTCAGAGGATGTCAAAGGTTCCCTATGCAAGCGCAGTGGGATGTCTCATGTATGCTATGGTTTGCACGAGGCCAGATTTGGCGCAAGCCATTAGTGTGGTTAGCAAGTATATGGCGAATCCGGGCAAACAGCATTGGGAAGCAGTTAAGTGGATTCTCAGATATTTGAAGGGCACTATGGATTATGGCATCATGTTTGGAGGTAAGAGTGAGGAGCTTTCTGTTGTGGGGTATGTTGATTCTGATTATGCGGGTGACTTGGATCGGAGGAGGTCGACTACGGGTTATGCGTTTACTCTTGGTGGTGGACCCATATGTTGGAGATCTATGATCCAATCTATCATTGCATTGTCTACAACGGAAGCGGAGTATATGGCAGCGGTTGAAGCTGCAAAGGAGGCCTTATGGCTTCGGGGTTTGGTCAACGAGTTGGGCATTGAGCAAGGTGGAGTGAAGTTGCTTTGTGACAGTCAAAGCGCGATATTTCTAGCGAAGAATCACATTTATCATCAACGGTCGAAACACATTGATGTTCGGTTTCACAAGATTCGGGAGTTGATTGATATGGGTGAGGTCGTGCTAGAGAAGGTTCACACTACGGAGAATGCTGCGGATATGTTGACGAAGCCGGTTACTACTGACAAGTTCAAGCATTGCTTGGATTTGTTGCACATCTCTAGCTGTTAGAGATGGGGAGGTTCGAGCTGGTTCCTTGTATCTTCTGTTGGTTTGGGTGAACACTCGCCAAGGTGGAGATTGTTGGATGTGGCTCGTTTTCCATGACTGGGTCTTTTGGGTTTGAGGCGGACGCCCCATTCAGGGTGAGGCGTACGCATTGAAGACAGAAAGATGGAGCCTTAGGTCTTTGGGGTTTGATGCGGGCGCCTGGTAGCAGTGATGCGGCCGCCTCGCGTACCGTAGGTTCAGGTTGTGGTTTGGCTTGTCAGGCGAACGCCTGGGTTGTTTTGGGGCGCACGCCTCAAGGTGACGGGGGGTGTTTTGGGCCGTGGGTTTTCTGGTTATTAGTCTCAGTTTAGGGCTAGGTTTTGAACATATATATATGTGTTGTAACCTATGTAAACGACATGAGATTATTGCACAATAATAAACAGAAAACAAGGTTCAAAACCCCAATTAATTTCTTCTCTTTCTCTTTCGATTTCTCTATTGATTGCTTGTGTGTTTTTGAGTTTTGTGTTCTTGCTTCCGCTGCGATTGCACAACAGGTATAGAGGCATACAATAATTTTAAGTATAATATATAGTACTGATAATTTTGTCAATTGGTTACTTGTCGTCCAAATATTATGATTCTATATTTCTATATTAGTAGTATATTTATATAACTTTGTCAATTAGTTACTTGTCATCCAAATATTATGATTCTATATTTCTATATTAGTAGTATATACTCCCTCCGTTCCATTTTTTCGGACATAATAATTAAGAAATATTATTAAGATAATGAAAATGTGTGGTAGGAAATGACGAGAGAGAATGAGTGGAGTTAATAGTAAGTTGGTTGAATAAATTGTATGGTGAAAAATGAAGAGAGAGAATGAGTGGGTGGGGTAGGGTGAATATAAAATAATAAATTTATTTTCATTTTGGGTAATTTGCATTCACGTGAGACGGACCAAAATGGTAATAAGTTTGCATTCACGTGGAACGGAGGGAGTATATAACTTTGTCAATTAGTTCCTTGTTGTCCAAATATTATGATTTTATATTTATATATTAGTTGTAAGTGTTGATAATACGAAACGTGAGGTATGTGAGATAAAGTGAGGTAGAAAATAATAAATGAAAAGTTATAGTGGTGTGAAAGTGAGTATCATCATTGATTAAAAAAGTATATAAACAATTCCATAATTGAAGTCTTTAGTTTCAAAATTCAATCATGTAATGAAAATCGATTTTTTTTTATACTAATTTTAATGGTGCCTAGCTAATAATTTTTATATTTCATTTGAATATAATTTTTTATTTTTATTTTGGTTAAATTTCAATGGAATTACCCTCTAAAATCAAGGTGATACACTGATACTCCCTCAGTTTTGAAAAGGATGTCTAATTTTCATTTAAGAGATATTTCAAAAATATTTAATTATAATAAAATCTTATGCCAAACATGTATAGATATTTTTCTTATTCACTTTTTAAACTTTTAGTTTTGCAAAATATATAATGAGTAATGAAAATTTTGGTAAAAAAACTTTTGGGGTAAAAAGTTTTTGAAAAAATAATATTTATTTTGATGCATTCTTTTTATAAAATAAATATTCATATTTTAGACGAAAATAATAAACTTTTATTTCAAATTTGAAAATTTGATAAATTATTTATTATTTATTATTTATTATTTATTTTGTGATAGAAGGAGTAGTATCTTTGGGATGGAGTATTTAAGCTCGTTTGCTATGTTCTAATAAGTTTGAGCTTAGCTCTATGTTTTTTTTAGAGTAATCATGGTCAAGGAATGATGGATTTCCTGATCATTTCCATTGTCTTCTTATTCTCCAGGACTTTAATTCAATCCCTTCTTTCAATACAATCTATATATACTCCCTCCGTCCAGTTACATACTTCACACTTTTTATTTTAGGCGTTTAATTACATACTTCACACTTTGTCTCCTACATTATTTTAATACTCACAACACCATTATAATTTACTATTCCCTCCACTCATTCTCTCTCCTATTTTACTTTTACACTCACAACATTATATCATTATTTTTTTCCTTAATCCACGCGTGAACAGTAACCGTGAAATATGTACTTGAACGGAGGGAGTATATAAAAAGAGAGAATAGTATTTTTTTGGTATGCTTAACATTTAAAAATAAGATTTTTTTCTTAAAAATAGTGATAATTCTAAAAATTATTGTTGAGAGTCTTTTTAATGTTGTTCTAATAAATGTTTGAAAATAAAAGACTAAAATATCTTGCAAAAGAATTGAGCTTATATTCAATTTAACAATACTTTTTATCAATTATTTATCCTTATCGTCAACCTTTTTTTTTTAACATCAATATGGAATTTTTCAAAAAAAAAAAAAAACCATCAACATGGATAATTTTGGCATTATTTATTTAATTTTAAAAAATATACTTCTTTTGTCTCACTACAAACTACTCCCTCCGACTAATCCGATTTAGAATTTTCTCTTACGACACAAGAATTAAGAAATATTAATATAATAAGAGTAGATAATGAGTGTAGGAGGTATTGTGAATATAAAAAGTAAAATATGAGAGAAAATGAGTGAGAGCATAGTAAGAGGATTGTTGTTATTAGTATAACAAGTTAGTATCATTGAATATAAAAATAATATAAACTTGTCATTTTGGGATATTATAAGTCGAGGGGGACGCCCAAAATGGAAATTAATCCTAAGTCGGGTGGGACGGATGGAGTATATACTTTTTAAAATGAAAATATTTTATTATTTTTATATTAATGAGACTCGAATATTATACTCAGAACAACAACTCATTTTCTCTCTCCAACCTCATTTTCCATACTTACAACACTCAATCCACAAACAATTTTCCTTAATTTATGAGCAAATAGTAAGTGTGTATTTTATAATAGGATGGGGGAATATAATCTAACTGAAATTTTTTGTTGATCCCCACATTATATAGATGAAAATATTAATACATAAAAGATTTTGCTAACTTTCCGGTGTCATGCACTTTTCGACGAAGGAGCCATTATTTTGTGTTGATTTAAGATTTATTTTTTTAGAGAGTTTATTTCACTAAAAAATTGGATAAATTGTTACATTAGTTTTAACTGTATTTGTTAATTTTGATTTTTTTTATTTAATTATATCAAATTATACAAATTATAAAAAGAACCAAAAGTCGATACAATTGTTGTCATAATAAGGCTACTAAATACGTTGACTAAGTAGATGATTTTGTTTTAATCATTACTACTTTGTTTCTTAATAAACTACAATGTAGGAAATTTTTGTTTTAAAATTGTCTTTTTAATAAACGTTTTTACTAAATTTCTTTCACTATTTGTTTTTATTATCGTAAATTAAATGTTTAAAAGTGAATAATAAGAATATTTATCTTCTTTTCCAAGGTTAATACTTCAAATTCAAATGAATTGTCATTTTAGAATAAAAAATAAATGAATATCAAACTTTTGATTTAGGGATATTTTAAAAATATTTATTTTAGCAAAGATGCATAAATACGCTTGCTATTCTAAATTTTCAATTTTACAATTATATAATGAATAGTAAAATAACAAAGTAGTAAAATAAATCATTTAAGGAAAAATATTTTACAATAACAATTTCTATTGGAATAATCACTAAAGTTTCTCACATAACGAAATATGTGTATACAAAAAGCTTCCAAAATTTACAATATTAATTGTGTTGGTTAAACTGGGTATTGGTTTTAACTTTTTATTATAAATTATTTTCAGTGTAAATTATTTTGGACTCATAATTAATATATTATAATTATATAACATCATTTAAACAAAATATGTTCATATAACAAAATTTTGCTTATACCATGCAACACATGAGTGCAATACTAGTTCTTATAATTAGAGATCAGGTAAGGTAAGAAGTAGAGAAAGGTGCAAGTGTAAATATGATTGGACTGGGCGATAATATACTAGGTTGGAGTTTTCACATTAAAATTAATTAGTAATAAAGGGAATAGCTCTTTAAGTCAATATATCATTTTAAAATTTGAGGTTACGTTTTAAAATCAGTTAGTAATGAGAGGAGTAGCCTAAGATATTTATATAGTCAATGCTTGGCTATTCCTGATATGTGATAAGTGTTTCAACACGCCCCCTCACATGTAGTCAATATTTGGGCTTACAACGTGGACTCTTTGGTCTTGGATGAAGCGAAGCTAGAAGATCGTGGGTCGTGTGGCTCACGCGTGTATAGAGCCTGCTCTAATACCATGATAAAGTCTGAGGCTCCATCTCAAAGAGTGGCATAGTATCTTTATATTTTAAAGGCAAGATTTGTCAATTACCGATGTGAAATAATGTCTCTAACATGCCCCCTCACGTGTAGCCGGGTTTTGCCAATGCTTACAACGTGGACTTATTGAACGGGCGGAGCATAGCAAAATCGTGGGTCGTTAGGTTTTAATTTGTAATGGGCCTGCTCTGATAACATGATAAAGTATGAGGTTTCATCTCAAAATCAATTGACGATAAGGGAATTAGCTACTATATAAAGTTTATATACCGGTCCATTTTTCTCTTTTTAGTAGATGTGGGATAATTGTCTAACAACAATAACCTCACTTGCGGTTTTGATACACTGCAAGAGTGTTTTTGTAATCAAGAGCTTTTTTTTTTTTTTCAAAAAGGGTCGAAAAATTTGTAACAACTATTTACTCCCCCCCCCTCTAGATGTTTTTTTTACCCTTGTTCCCTCCTTTGTGACCAACAACCTGTTTAAAAGGTCAAGCCCTATCACCGAATTGTGACCTCTACGGGAATAGAGGTCAACTCCATGAACCGGGGCACCTCCCCAATTTGATTGCTCAAACTCCATGCAGCTTCACGGGTGTTGATGTTGGAAATAGTATAAGCGTTGGCACAGATGCACCCCGTTCTGGCCGGTGAGCTTGGGGTGGTGAAAGTTATGACTTCACGCTGCTGGAACCTTTGCTGCTTCTCCTTGCCAGCAACCTCATCATCAGTTTAGCCCCTCTTCCTCCCTTTGTCAGATTGAGCAGTAGGGGCAGCACGATCAGAAACCGGATTGCGATCGCGGCCGGACTGCGGTCTTGGAGGAAGGTCTTTGCTCTTAGGCACACCGCGGGCATCGGCTAGTAGACCTCCACACACCCTGTCCGTAACAGGTAGAGTCACCCAGGGAGCAGGAGTTTTCTTTAAGGCATCATGCATGGCCTTGTTCTCTTTGGCCAGTTGGTGAGCTTTTGCTGCCTTCAGTTCAGCCTGAGATATTCTAGGGGCCATGTTTGATCTTCTGGATCTGTCAAAAGAAAAGAGGGGGAATGATTAGACCGCAGTTCAAATGAAATATGAAAAAAGCAGAAAAAACAAGTTAAAAGGCAAAAATAAACAAGAGACCAATCCACACTGTAGGCTCGCATACTGCACCCATCATGGAAGTGCCACACTTGGTTTCAGAATCAAACAACTTGTGGACTCTTCAGTCCGGATCACAAAGCAGGGGCTCCATAGAAACCCTAGGGGCATTATTACAACCTTCCCTTGGGGGAGCCATCCCTTCGTAGATCAGTAGGCGTTCATCATCAATTATTGCGGTCACATCAAACACGGGGCTTACCCTATCCGTGACGTATTGGGCTAGGTGTTTGGCTATTATGATCTGAAGGCTCTCGAATTCTGACGGACTAGGATAAGAACTAGCAGCAACCTTAATTGCGGCCGTACTTCAGGTCTGGGAAAGCTCCAGCCAAAACGGCTCTCGATCACAAAGATGTTCTTGGCATTCCACCGGTCAAACTTATTGATGGGAGGAGAGAAAGTGCGGGTAGAATTGCTTTTGGCTTTAAGGCCGAGATTACCGTTGGTAATTTGGTTTGAATAATATGCATATAGCCTAGAAATGGAAGGTTTAAAGCCAAGTACCCTACTGTGAATGTGTGGCCCAAATTTTTGTTTGTTTTATTTTGGAAATTCACGCGAGTTTGAAGACAACCGGTTTAATTTGAAAAACGGAGTCGCCACGCCATTTTGATTACCTCAAAACTTTGAAAAAAAGGTTTTATGGGTTCGGAGGTTAAGTTACCCCTTGGGAAGAACGGATCGTCGTTCACCCAAGGTGCCTTGCCGGAGCAAGTCTCCCAAGATCCCATTAATCGTGCTTGCTTGCGTGCTTTCTTGTGTGCATGTGTTGAAAATAAAGGGGAGGGAATGTCCCAAGTCGTCTTCCGGACGTACAAACCATTTGTTGGTTGTCGCTCGGAATTTCTTGGATTTTATGTATTCGGGATTATGATCCCGTCCTCATCTTGGACTTATGATCATCGCATTTTTGGACCTTGGGACTTGCGTGATCGAGAGAATGACTCTCTTTATAGTCAAAGATGAGGTTCTTTAGAAAAGGAGGGTCCTTAGCCCATCAATCCTACACTTTAAGACGGTCGAGCTCATATAGATGCTTCATACTCATCTTAAGCGATAATCGGAGATATAGGGTTCATGGGTGTCCCTTTCTAAAGAAATTATGAAACCTTTATGGAAGGAACGATGTAAAGATAGGATCTTTTACACCGGTCCGTTCCGAGGTTACTAATGGGGACATGGGGGAATGCATGTAAAAATGACATTTTTAATGAAAAGATGACATTTTTGGGTTGCAAAGGATGCGTTTGATTTAAAGAAATGATCTTTATTTGCAAATGATGCATAAAGACATGATTTTTATGCAAAGGATGCATTTTTATGAGGAAATTGGTATTTGAATATGCAAAGGATGCATGAAGATTGTATTTTGAAAAGCATAGGATGCTTAATCTAGGATAAAGATATGATCTTTAATGCCTAGGATGCTTGAAAAAGGATTTGAATGCAAAGGATGCATTTTTTATCATAAAGATTGGATTTTTATATGCAAAGGATGCATGAAGATGATATTTTATTGAAAAATGGGATTTTTAGGTGCAAAGGATGCACCTTTGATTCAAAGATTACATTTTTAATGGCAAAGGATGCCTAATGCATGCAAAGGGGGAAAGGGGGATAAAGATATGATCTTTATGATAAACTACCAAGTCCCAAGCAAGATAAATGCAATGTATGAATGCAATGAGCAATTATGATCACATAAAGCAATTTAAGATGCAAGGTTAGGGCGTGCGAGGTTACCAATGGCTTCCTCTTCTTCTTTGGACGGAGCTAGGAGGAGGACTTGATCTTGGGATCTTCAAGGAGGAGGGAGGTAGCTTCTTGGCCTTCTTCTTCACCTTCTTGGACTTCCAGCAGCTCTTTGGGAGGACTTCTTCGTATTATGAGTGAGTGATGCTTTTTGTTGGTGATCAAAATGGGTAGAGGAGGGCTCTATTTATAGGCAGTCTGGATAAGGCTAATGAAGCCGTGCGGCCAGAGACCTCGAGCTAATGCAGCCGTGCGGCATTATCCCTTGTGACTCAGCATTTCTAGAAACATGCAAGGTGGCAAATTCTAGAAGCTTCCTCCCAATTAAGAAAAACGTGTTTCTTAATTGGGAAGCTTCCCTTTCAGTCCATAATTAATTTGGAACAATTCCGGAACACTAGGAAGGTCCGGGAAATTACCGAGAAACTTACCGAAATTGCCGGGAAATTTAACCGGAAGGCATGAGCCAGATTTGGATACTTACAGAAGCCCCTCGGCAACGTCACTTGCAAGGCGAGTGGGGTTGTCGATAGAAAAGGATCCGATCTGGCGAATGCCGAGACAGATTTGAGAGACCGAGGTGGTCGAGTGGCTGAATCTCTGGAAGGCTACCTACGTATCCCTAGTGGGAATCAAGCCAGGCCGTAGTTCGGAATAGATCCCCTGAGGAATGGAGAAGAGAAACTGGTCTCTTGCTGGGGAAGTAGAAGAGAAAATGACCTAAGAGGTCAAGCAATTGATCCTACTGGGGATATGCTAGAAGTGACCAATGTGGTCAGATATCAAAGTCTCTATGAGGGGTTACTTCATCACTGATGAGTGACGAAGGAACAGGGTGACCAAAGTGGTCGGATGGCTGGACCTTTTATGAAAGGCTACCTACGTATCCCGGAGGAATCAAGCCTTGATCGTAGTTCAAGCATCACTAGATAGGTTAGGAACGATGTCTAGGATCCTTGAGGGTTTTGACAATTAATGGAGGCTGTCACCTGGAGAAACTAGAGCTTACGTCACTATCGAGGAGATATAGGTAGCTAAAGTTGAGAGAACTTAAGCATACTTCACTATTCGGGATAGAGGTAGCTTAAGTTTAGAGAACTTAGCATACGTCACTATCCGGGATAGAGGTAGCTTAAGTTTAGAGAACTTAGCATACGTCACTATCCGGGATAGAGGTAGCTTAAGTTTAGAGAACTTAGCATACGTCACTATTCGTGATAGAGGTAGGCTAAGTTTAGAGTTCTTGACAATTCGGAGGTTGTCACCTAGCGTTATCCCGTTATAACGGAATTAACGGAGGCGACTGGGAAGAAAGCTTAATTGCTTAGGAGATAAGGGATATCTTCTGGAAAGGATGTTATCTTAGTTAAAGGATAACGGGAATTGGATGCCCAAGTGGAAAGTCCAGGGGCAAAATTGTAATTTCTGCTCAGAGCGAATGAGGCCGCCCGGCATGAGATGGAGAAAAAGAAGCCATACGGCTAGAAGCTTGAATTTTCCAGATTATTTAAAACAGATTTGAACGGGCATTGGGCATTATTGCCGCCCAAGAACTGCCGAGGAAGAGAGAGAGAAAGGAGAGAATTTCTTCAAAATTCTTCAATCCCCTTTGCTTCTATCGATTGGAATGGATCCGGAGGGCAATCCTATACCGACACTACCAGAAAAAGGTCATTTAGCGACGGAAATTTCCGCCGCTAAAATTATATTTCCGTCGCTAAAATAAATCACCGACGGAAAAATTCCGTCGGTGGTCCGCCGCTACCAGCTCGTCGCAGTGCTCCGACGGGTCAATTTCCGCCGCTATTTTTTTCTTTTACCGACGGAAATTAATTCCGCCGGTGAATTAATGGTTTCAGCGACGGAAAATTCCGCTGCTATATTAATTTAATTTAATTAAATTTTCATTTCAGCGGCGGAAATTTCCGTCGCTGTAATAAAAATTAATTTAATTAAATTAATTTCAGCGGCGGAAATTTCCGTCGCTGTAATAAAATTTAAATTAAAATTAAATTATTTCAGCGGCGAAAATTTCCGTCGCTGTAATAAAATTTAAATTAAAATTAAATTATTTCAGCGGCGGAAATTACCGTCGCTGAAATTATTTAATTTTAATTTAAATTTTATTACAGCGACGGAAATTTCCGCCGCTGAAATTAAAAATTAAATAAAAATTAAATGATTATAGCGGCGGAAATTCCGTCGCTGAAATTAATTTATTTAATTAATTTTTATTTCAGCATTAATTTCAGCGACGGAAAATTCCGTCGCTGATTCTGAAATAAATTTAAAAAAAATAATTTAAAATATCAATAAACCAAAATTTTTGTACACGATATAACATTTCAATTTATAAAACTAAAACTATAAAAACTAAAATTCAAATATCGGCGTACCAAATAAAAACTAAATACCACCGTACCAATTCGAGAGGGAGAGGGGGAGGGAGGGGGAGAGGGGAGGGGGAGGGGGAGAGGGGGGGAGCGGGGGAGAGGGGGGGAGCGGGGGGAGAGACGGGGAGGGGCTCCCGCGGGTACCAAATGTCTCAAATATTTACAAACAAGTATAAATTAATACAAAAATGTCTAAAAATGTCCGCAATCAACTGGGGACGCGGGAAATTACCACAGGGAGTCCTGGCCGAGATGAGCCATCAACAGCGCCAATTGTCTTTGAGTCTCTGCATGCTTTGTCTCGAATCTGCATGACGTCGATCGTTCTCCTCTGCATCTGCGTACGGCTGCCAAAGCATCCGCAAGCTTTGCCGCTCGCGTTTCTCCTCCTCCAACGCAGCCTCCAGGAGTGTCGACCCTCGGATCATGAAACGTGGTTGGCTACATTTCGCCACGGCCGGTCGACGTCGACGGGCATTGCCGCCGTAATCCCCCATCCACAACACTCGGGCTCCTCTCCTTGGATGTCCCGAGAGGTTACCTCCCGCCAAACATCGAGGCACGAAGGGGACGGGCTCGCGGGAGGCGTTCCTTCGGGAACAACGGCGGCTTGATATGCGGCTGAAAAAATAAAACAAACAATTATAATCATATACACAATGTAAGGTACATAAATAAATTTACATATTCAAAATCAAGTCATTTTAATGGTAGTTTACTTACAAAGGCGTGTGAGATCGATCGTCAACCCATTGCGGAGGTTGATCGGGCGTGTAGAATTCCGAATATGGGTGCTAGCGTAAACATCCACAAAGCGATATTCGGACCATACTCCCTTTCCTATAAATAAAATAAGCGAGATTATTACTTTGAAATTGTATATATAAATGCAACATTTAAACCGATTTAAAAGCATGCATACACTACATTTACACTAAAACTATGGATTTCATAGCATCAACATTGGCTCCCGGCTAACATACGTACATAAACCTATTTAAAAGCATCCATACACTACTACATTTAAATTAACATACATACCATGCGGTCGTGATGCTCGCGACCGTGGCGTCCCCCGGTATGCAACGCCGCCGACCCCGAGGAGCTGCTCTATTGGCCTTGGCTGTTCGGATATAGCCTTCGCCGCAGCGACCCCCAATATTCGCAAAATTGACCAAACACCTCATCGGTCATAAAAAGTAGGACACAAGGGCTGTTCTCCCGCCGCGAGCCGAGTAGTATAATAATTTTTCTTCGTGGTACCTATAAAAAATATGAATATCTCGTAAACATATAATGATGACATTATAAAATTAAAAGAGTATAATCATTGTTAATTAAACTAATTAAGGATAGATAAATATGTTACAAATAAAATCCTTAAATAGCTTGTGAGCCTCGCTCATCGTAAACATATCTAGCCGTCGCATCGGCGATGTACGGCGCCCAATAATATTTAGCCTACAACATATAATGATAACATTACAAAACTAAAAAGAGTACAATCATTATTAATTATAACATTTTAATAACAAACTAACATTTAAGTTTTAAATAAAAACCATTAACACATTACCTTAAACTCATCCCACGCATCGTCCTTACGCCTCTGTGGCAATTTTTCCAGTTGGACCAAAACTTCGGTCATTTTCGAGACCGCGGTATTGCCCGATCTTAGTCCCTGGGGTGGGGTATCCACCTACAAACACCTTGAAGTATATTTATACAATAACATTTTAACTTAAATAATGAATTATATATAAAGCAAAAAGGAACCAACTTATATCAAATTAATGAAGAGTTACTTCTTGGTCATAAAGTGATGATATCGACCAATATCCTCCTCGGAATCGACGGTAGTATGAGTATCGGCCCCAGGTGGAGCTAGTACTCTGCGTGAAGGGTCGACATCATCGCTACCGGATCGGGACGGTTGCGTCCCAGTAATCAATGTGTAAATAGGCTTAGTCTTCTTACCCTTGCCCTTTCTACTAGAACTCATACTGTATTACAGTAAAAATATTAAAATATACAACTTTAACAATAGGAAACAATATATTCACAATACATCTAAAACTTTAAAGTTCTAATAATCTAAAGCATTCACAATACATATAAAACTTTAAACTATTAATAATATAAAGCATTCACAATACATATAAAACTTTAAAGTTCTAATAATCTAAAGCATTCACAATATATATAAAACGACGGATATTAAAAATAATCTAAAGCATTCACAATACATATGAAACTTTAAAGTTCTAATAATGTAAAGCATTCACAATACATATAAAACTTTAAAGTTCTAATAATCTAAAGCATTCACAATACAATTTTAAACTTTAAACTATTATTAATCTTCGTCCCCATCATCATCGTTTGGACTCTGAATTACTACAAAACTCGAGTTCTTCATCTTCGTCTTCGGACTCTGATGAATCAAACTCTGGTTCCTCTTCCTCTTCCTCTTCCTCTTCCTCTTCCTCTTCCTCTTCCTCTTCCTCTTCCTCTTCCTCTTCCTCTGATTCATCAATATCAATGTGCGCGAGATGACCTGAACGAGGCGGGGGAGTTGGCAAATTCCTTTGGTAAGATATCCTCCTCGGGTTCATCTAACATTTTGAGGAATATGAGTGACATCATCTAATGGATGATTAGCTGATGAAACGTTAGGTGGCACTGGCATTTCATCCTCTTGATAGGGTGTTTCTAATGACGACTCTGTAGTTGTCGACGAGGGTAGGTTGTCAATCATGCTCCTAGCCTTGGTCATCAACGACCCACAATCCGTCGGGTCGCGGACGAGGGTAGGGAGTCATGTATACTGTTGTGCTTGAGATGCTAAGATGAAGACGTCGTCGCCATTATGTCTGGACGAGTCCTTTACATCGACGAGGTCAAATATGGCGTGCTTCTTAACACCTCGCACGGCATCCCGCCAATCACAATTGAACAAGACAACCTTTGTTTCTACCGAAATACTCCACCTCGACTACTTCTTTCGGGACGCCATAATAATCATTCCCTATAAGCTTCACACCGCTATTCCACGTCAATTTAGAGCCCCGTAAGCTTTGGTATGAACCACATGGCCATTCACGAAATAACCGTTGTATAAATGAACGTTCAAGTACGGAGATGATGCTAAATGTCTTAACCTCGCGGCTTTGGCATCACCGGATGTTCGGCTATCTATAAGACAATATTGTGACCAATTTAATACAATTTTAAGATTGAATGTTTAAAGAAGTGTATAGAATAAATTTGAATGAAACGAAATATTTACATATTTCCTTAGCCGGTTTGGAAATTCTCTTTCTGTCCTAGTTGCGATGAGTTACGGAGATAAATCTGAGCTAAATCTTCAAACATTACGCAATAGGGTTAAACAAGGCATTTCATATGCGAGGTAATTAAACATGCATAATTTAATCGACGAGGCGTAAACATAACATCAATGACTTACTTGATATATTCCCCAACCTCGTCGCAGTTAAGAAGAACATACGTTTCGACCGCGGCAAACTCTTTAGCTGTTAACGTACGCGTACCAACCCGTTTGCCGAGCAACCGACCGGGGATGAAAATACAGAGATGTTTCCCTTAGACGGAAAACCACCATCGTAATTGCGGCCAACCCTAGTCAATCTCGTATCAACATCGGGAGGAAAATATGTTCCGACAAAGGCAACAATCTCATCTATGATAACGGCCTGCGAAATTGAGGCCTCGACCATGGCCCTATTGCTCATCTTCCTTTTCAATTGGCCTAGATACCTAAAAAGTCATTCGTAGATTAAAACATAAATAATGTTAAAGAAGGTATATTGTTAACGCTCAAATTATTTAGAAATAGAATAAATTCAATTACCTCTCAAATGGATACATCCATACGTATTGAGTGGACCACCGACTCTAGCTTCGTATGCCAAGTGGACCGGTAAATGCTCCATAGAATCAAAAGAATGAAGGAGGAAATATCTTCTCAAGTTTGCACAAAGTCACTACGATGCTCTCCTCAAGCTTTTTCATGTGATCAACACGCGGTGTGGTCGATGTTAACGCTCGGAAAAACTCACTTAACTCTGTTAACGCCACCCGGATATTGTCGGGCAAGAGACCCCCGAGAGCAATCGGAAGTAGCCTATCCGCAAAACGTGGCAATCGTGACTCTTCAAACCCTGCACTTTCCCCTCCTCTACATTGACACGATTACCAATGTTAGACGCGTAACCATCAGGAAGCCTTAAATCCTTGAGCCATTTCGGGAGGAGGAGCTTCTTTTCCTTTGTAAGCACGTATTGAGCCATCGGTCTAAGCTGGTTTTACCATTGACGTATACCAAGTCTAAGGCCGGCCGCTTACAGATTTCCTTAAGGTCCTTTCGAGCTTTTCGTTGTCTTTAGTTGTTCTCTTGAAATCCATCAACGTGTTAAAAACATTATCGAATACATTCTTCTCAATGTGCATCACGTCAAGGTTATGTCGAATGAGATTTGTTTTCCGGTATGGCGGCTCCCAAAATATACTCCTCTTGATCCGGTTATGGGTAGTCCCAAACCCTTGTATTTTGGTCTTCGAAAACTTTTTCCCCACCGAGGATCGGGCAATCTAGATACCTCCTCATAGGCCCAGTGTCACCACTTAAACGAATCGGGGCCTCATCATGGTCAATCTTGTTCTTTTTAAACGCATTCTTACGGGTCTGAATGGGTGGTCCTCAGGAAGAAATTGTCTATGGCAATCGAACCAACATGGTTTTCCGAGTGCGTGAGCGTGAAAGACTTTGTGTCACTCATACAATACGGACGGGCCAACTTCCCGTGGGTGCTCCAACCCGATAACATCCCATATGCGGGGAAGTCGTGCTTGTCCACATCAACGCGGCCTTCATGCTGAAATTCTCTCGCTTGAAAGCATCCCACGTTTCGACCCCATCCTCCCAAAGCTGCTTCAATTCGTCCATCAAGGTCGGAGATAGACGTCAATGTTCCTCCCGAGTACATTTGGGCCGGGGATGAATAACGACAAAGAACATGTAGGGATCACTCATACACAACCGGGCGGAAGATTGTAGACGGTGGCTATAACCGGCCAACAAGAGTAAGATTTTGCCCCGAGGACCAAACGGATTGAAACCATCGGAAGCGAGATGCATAACCGTATATTTCTTGCTTCGGACGCAAAGTCGGGATAAGTCTCATCAAAGTGTTTCCATGCCTCCCCATCCTTTGGGATGAATCAACACACCCTCTTCCACGCAAACTTTCCTTATGCCAACGCATTGCCTCTGCAGGTAGATTTAGACGCGTAGAGGCGTTGCGATCTTGGAATCAACGGCATGTAGCATGGCTGCTTATGTGAGTCTGTTTTTCTTGTGTTTTGAACTCCCCCTCCGATTTGGCTTATATCTACTTTGTCCGCAAATTGAACACTCTGTCTTACGTGAATCTTCCTTGTAGAATAGCATGCGATCATTCTTACACGCATCAATCTTTTCATAACATAGCCCAATACGCCCAACCAACTTCTTTGTCTCATAAAAGTTTGTAACCATCTTATTCTCTTTCGGCAACATCCGCTTAATTGCTTTCATGATACGATTATAAACGGGCGGCTAATATTGCAATCGGCCTTTATGTTAAGGAGCTCGGCCACGGCCTCCAACACAGCTGATCTCGCAACCTGGATAGACCTTCTCTTTTGCGAGTCCATAGCATCAATAAATTTCTTGGGCTGCGGGGTTGGTTCTTCTTTGTTGGTTCTCGACCAATCGAAGGAAGGACCGGCTGCATCCTAACCATATCTTCCATATTCAAAGGTGGTTCTTCATTGTCTGAATAATAGGTTCGGGTTCGGGAGGTACATGAATATTCTCGGGGGATTATTCGCAACATTTGTGCGCAATCTCGGCTCACCATGACGGGTCCACCGTTTGTACCCAACTTCAAACCCGTTACGCAAAAGATGTTTCGAGTCTCGATCAAGCTTAGATACTTGACATTACAACACTTGTCGCATGGACACCTAATCTTACCATCCTTATCCATGTGACCGGTTTTATTTAATTGAGCAAATTCAACAAACCCCTTCAACCCTCTATAAAACTCGGGATTGATACCGCGTTGATTCGGCAACTTCCGCTTATACATCCAACTACGATCATCGTTAACGAGACATCACTCTGCATTGCAATCCATATATTATACGTACACTCAATTTAATCGACGGATGAAACAAAATCGGGATGTTAATAATTATTGGATTTCATAATATATTAACAGGTTTAGAAGTAATTAACGTATTATCATTCCCTAAATTTGAATTACAAACTTAAAAGCAACACGAGATCTTCTTAAAATAAATATAAAGCTTCTAACTCATATTTAACAATATATTAACGAGGTCTTCTTAAAGTGTCTAGGAACTCGTTCCGCTCCCGAACTCGAATCTCTACTCTTCCTCCGCCTCGGTCCCAGGAAGGTCTTTGGTCTAGGTATGTTGAAAAAGTCGGTCGGACCTCGTCTGGCTCGGGTATCGTGTGAGCGGGTGGATCAATCGATCTGGTAGCTCTCGGTCTTGCTCTTTCTGCCTCAAGGCCTCCTGCGAGCTATCACCGGGATCATTTCTCAAAGCGGCTCTCAGAATCTCCCGTCTCTCATGTCTGCCGCAATGTCGCCGGTGATTTCATCGGGGTTGCTCTTGGCCTCCATGCCTCTTAATGTCCATTTGGAAGAATAGTACGCCCCAAAACACTCTCGGCGTCGAGCCTCTATCATCGGTGTACGGGACCTTCTTGCTCCTCGTACCATGTCGGATACTCGGTGGTCGAAATGTGCTACCTCTAGTCGACGGAGTAGTGGTCGTATCGGAAGAAAGCCCTCTAGAAATGCTCTGCCAAAGAAATGTGTAGTACGAGGCTCGGTCATAATCATCGGCATTGTATTAGTCGTCATTTGCTCTCTCAAAGTCCGAGATGGTCTGCTGCGGGTATCCGTCTTGTCTGCTCACTAGAGATGGAATGCAAAAGGATGATACATGTAGTCCGGAAGTCGGACAATAAGCGGCCCGTCACTGAATATCTCTCATAGTCTGCAATCCCCATGCCGGAATCCAATAGTACGGGTTTGCGGTCTCATATCGGGCCAAGGCCAACCTCCTATGCCAACTCTCGGTAGCGGCATCCCTCAATATCTGCGCTGTCCGGTCACCCAAGGTAATGCCGTCTGCCCCTGCTGGCGTGGCGAGATCAAGCGAAATCTCTCATACGGCCACAATGATAGTAATGCGGGCTGCTGAACCATGTACTCGGATCCTCCGGCTAATCTATCAATGCCGTGGTATGTCTCAGCTAGCAACAGTGGAATGATGTCCATCGCTCCTGTCCGGATTGAATATGCCGGATGTCAACTCCTCGATCACCTCTCGGTGCTGATGATCTCTAACGGCGTAGTGGACACACTCCGATGTAGCCGCGAAGTAGTGCGCGAGACAGAATGAGCAACATGAATATATCTAAGGAAGTGGATAGATCAAACGGTCAGAGGCTGGTCAGACTCAATACGGCTATATGAGTCAAGTCTATGAATCTATCGTCAACGACAATGCCCGATACCCGATCTGGCGATAATCCCAAGAATTCGAGATAGTTGCTCCGTAGCGATCGTCTGTCTCGAGGAAATGCCACGGTCCTCGACTCGGCCACACCGATCGGTGCTCGAAAATCCTCCATCGTTGGCATCGGATCGTTGTACGATAGGGTGAACACATGTCGCTCCGAATCCCAAAAGCACGAAGCGGCTCGGAGCGGATCCCAATCAATCTTCCAATCTTTTAGAGACCGGATGCATGGCATGCTATACCTCCTGTCAATAAGTTTCGGTGTTGTTTTTGGTGAAAGCGCGTGAGTTCAAGAATGTCTTGTTGAAATTGAAACTCGCGGAAACAATTTCTCCATTGTAATGCTCCATCTTTGCCTTAAATTGGGGGCTGCTTGGGACTTTTTACCTATTAATATTGTGAATAATTGTATCAACAAATCTTGAGCTCTAGTTCAAACTAAACTAAAGGATAATGGTGTCCCTACCTAACCACCTACTCTGTCCTTTAAGTGCATGTTTGATAAACCTATCCCATCCCGAAATGCATGATTATATGAAATGCAAATATCACTTTGCCTACTTGCTTTATAATCGAAAATAAAGAAATTTCGGCTTTTGCATAGACCTAAATTATTACTATTGTGAATAATTTTAAATATTAATATTTAATTCTTTGTTGTAAAATATATAATTTTACAATGATGAATTAAATTAACATTTATAAACAAGATGAGAGTCGTTATCATCCACAACTATCAAAACCCTATCTCGGCTTAGACCAAGAAAGATAGAGCAAATAAGTTCTTGTCGGTTTGAGCGAAAGGATTTTCTGTTTAATATAGGTTTTCCGGTTTCACTTTGTCCTCCTCTCTAAGAATCTCAAACATCACGGCCATGTCTTGACGGTGCCTGTTTTACTCTTCACTTGGTGATATACGGTCACAAGTAAAAACAAGGTAACGGTATAACACCGAGTGAAGAGAAAACGAAATTTCCTCCAATTTTTCAATCTCCACCTTCCATTTACCCAAGATCTGATTGCAATCTTCCTCATGAGCTGAAAGTTTGGCGGTGTTGCCCTCAATCTCACGGTTGCACATGCGAAGCAACCGTGAGATTGAGGGCAGCACCGCCTTTCAAGCTCATGAGGAAGATTACAATCAGATCTCGAGTAAATGGAAGGTGAAGATTAAAAAAATTGGAGGAAAGTCTGTTTTCTCTTCAGGTGTTATCTTGTTACCTTGTTTTTACTTGTGACCGTATCTTTACCGATGAAGAGTAAAACAGATAATCGACAAGAACATGGGCTGTGATGTTTGAATCCTTAGAGAGAAGAGAACGATGGCTGGAAAAACTCTTATTAAGCAGAAAATCCTTTGCTCAAAGCGACAAGAACTTATTTGCTCTATCTTTCTTGATCAAAGATGGACGGATTTTGATAGGCGTAGGTGAGAAAGGCTCTCATCTTATTTATATTTTAAGATGTTAACCACCAACCACAATACCCTAAGGTGCATCTAGGGTGCCGGGATTGATATCGGGCGCTCAAACGTGGCGATATTACATCACCGTCCGCGATGCCGTCAATCGCCCCAAAATGGGATCTAGAACCACTAAGGTAGTGTGCGGTTGAATATGTTACATTATTGATACATTCACCCCCTTCCTCCCCTTTGACTTTAAAAGACTTGAAAATTAGATATTTAGTAACTTATCTAATTGTTGCATATGTAATATGTTATGTTTACTAAATATGTAACATGTTATATTTACTAAATATAACATGTTACACCGAGTGGAAAATATCAAGTCTATTGCACAAGCATTTGGCCCAAAGATTGAAACTTTAAAAGTAGATTTACTATTATAATTAATCGAGAAAACAAGAAAATCCCCAAGCTGCGGTTTTTGTATCTTCTACAAGCGAAGTTGGGGATTTTCTTATTTTCCCCGATTAATTGCTAAATCTACTTTCAAAGTTTCAATCTTTGGACCTAATGCTTGTGCAAAAAACTTGAGATTTTCCACTCGGCATAACCCCATGGTAGTGGTTGTACGTGATAGTAGTGGAGTTGGATTAAAAGACTTGAAAATTAGATATTTAGTAACTTTTTAGCTTTTATCATTAAAAGACTTGAAAATTAGATATTTAAATACTTATCTAATTGTTGCATATGTAACATGTTATGTTTACTAAATATGTAACATGTTATATTTACTAAATATAACATGTTACACCGATGGAAAATATCAAGTCTATTGCACAAGCATTTGGCCCAAAGATTGAAACTTTAAAAGTAGATTTACTATTATAATTAATCGAGAAAACAAGAAAATCCCCAAGCTGCAGGTTTTTGTATCTTCTACAAGCGAAGTTGGGGATTTTCTTGTTTTTGATTAATTGCTAAATCTACTTTCAAAGTTTCAATCTTTGGACCTAATGCTTGTGCAAAAAACTTGAGATTTTCCACTCCGGCTATAACCCATGGTAGTGGTTGTACGTGATAGTAGTGGAGTTGGATTAAAAGACTTGAAAATTAGATATTTAGTAACTTATCTAATTGTTGCATATGTAACATGTTATGTTTACTAAATATGTAACATGTTATGTTTACTAAATATAACATGTTACATATTTGATTATGAGTACGGTTATTTATCGTTTTCTTTATAGTGGCATATGTTTTCTTCTATTCGTTAATATTACTAACATATGTTTTCTTCTATTCGTTAATATTACTAAATATGTAACAAACTAGGATACAAAAACTGTATCCTAATTTGTTTCATATAAGGTGCATCTAGGGTACCATGATTGATATCAGGCGCTCGAAGCGTGGCGACATAATCACCGTCGCGATGCCGTCAATCGCCCAAAATGAGATCTAGAACTAGATGTTCCTAAACTATTTCATCCACAGTTTTCTTACTTATTTGTTTGTAATTGAGATCAATTAAAGTCTCAACTCATGATCATTCGTGCTTACTTTTATTAGTTTAATATATTTGTTTTATTAGTTTAATATATTTGTTGGGTTATCAAAATTGTTATTATTCTTCCTAATTCTTTCATGTTTCGAAAGACATTAATAATATAGTTGCATGATTTATGTTTACTATGTGTGAATACTAGCATGAATCAATTTCATGATTATCCACCTTTAGGTAGTTAAATCTTGTTAAAGTGAGTAGGGTTAAGGCATGATATATGATTCATATTATTGGAAAAAATGTATCAAAAAATGTATCAAAAAATGTATCAAGAAATTCATATTATATTTTGCCTGATCTTCCACCCACCCCATTCCTTCCCAGAGACAACGGGGAAAGGTTTCATGTTGACTTTTTGAAGTCAATTTGGTCATATTCGGAGAAACCAATATGTAAGCCAAGTTTTTAAGAATAAGTATTGGACAAAGAAAGAATTTTGGCCAGAACATTAAATTAAATGGATATTTAATGTGATTTGTACCAAGCAAAATGAGTTCGTGTGAAATCTATAGTATAAATTAAACCCCTCAGTGAGCAGGTTCTATGAACAGGTTGGGAGGGTTTTTCCTATTTTGCCCTCACTATTTAGTACATTTCCCATTTTGCCCTTAAAACGTAAATGGGCTTTGGATTTGGGCTAAGACTTTGGGTTTGGGCTAAGAGTGGGCTTTAGGAGGGTTTACTTAAATTAATTAAGTAGCGATATTTTTATTTTTTTTTTTTAAATTTAAAAAAAAATTAATTTGAAAAAAAAAAAAAATGCACCCGTGTCCTTGGACACGGGCATATGTACTAGTAATAACATATAAACGAGATTCAAGAGTGGTCTCGGTCTAAGTTGATCTTAAAGTTAGCACTTCCACACTCACTCTAGCAAGCTTGCTCTATGGACACAAGATTACATTGTCTAGATTGTGCTCCTCCTCTTAAAGTACATTTTGGACCTTCCA
>JAFEMH010001790.1:0-372500 GCA_022495995.1 Adenophora triphylla var. japonica | reverse complement strand
TCAAAAATATCATAAATATTTATGATATTTTAATGTTTTTTAGTTTGTTATTTTGTTAATTAGTTCTAAAAATAAACAAAAATTACATTTTATTATCAGCAACGGAATATTTCCGTCAGCGATAAATAAAAAATATTAAATTATCGGCGGCGGAAATATTCCGTCGGTGTTTAATAAAAAAACATTTAATTTCACCGTCGGAAATATTCCGTCGGTGTAATATTTCAAAAAGAAAAATAAAAATATTTTAATTTCACCGTCGGAATATTTCCGACGACGATAAATAAAAAATAAAAAATGATATATTTTCACCGGCGGAATAATTCCGTCGCTGATAAAGATTTAGCGGCGGAATATTCCGTCGGTAAATCAACCGCCAAATTAGCGGCGGAAATAAACGAATATTCGAGGAATATTCGTTTTAGCGGCGGAATTTAGCGGCGGAATTAAATTCCGTCGCTAAATTTGACGCCAAAATAATTCCGACGCTAAAGTCTATATTCCGCCGCTATTTAGCGACGGAATATGTCCGTCGCTGTTAATTCCGTCGCTAAATGACCTTTTTCTGGTAGTGTAGTCTGGGGCTGGTTCGACTCAATCTGGCTATATGAGTCAAGTCTATGAATCTATCGTCAACGACAATGTCCGATACCCGGTCTGCTGATAATCCCAAGAATTCAGATAGTTGCTCCGTAACTGATCGTCTGTCTCGCGGAAATGCCACAGTCCTCAACTCAGCCACACCAGTCAGTGCTCGGAAATCGTCAATCGTTGGCGTCAGATCGTTGTATGATAGGGTGAACACATGTCGCTCTGAATCCAAAAGCACAAAGCAGCTCAAAGCAGATCCCAATCAATCTTCCAATCTTTTAGAGACCAGATGCATGGCATGCTATACCTCCTGTCAATAAGTTTCCAGTGTTGTTTTTGGTGAAAGTCAAGAATGTCTTGTTGAAATTGATACTCTCGGGAAACAATTTCTCCATTGTAATGCTCCATGTTGCCTTAAAGTCTCAATCTTTATTGATGATGTTGCTATTCACTCAAATTGGGGCTGCTGGGATTTTTACTCTGGAAAAAGGTGGTGTCTTTACTGAATTTGAAGCTTGGTTAAATAAAGCCTGTTATTAGGCAGACTTGGTCCCGCGACATACCTATTAATATTGTGAATAATTGTAAATTGTTAATATTTAAAATTAGGTTTAGAATTGGGGTTGGCTTCTATTCCATCCCGAAATACACGATTATATGAAATGCAAATATCACTTTGTCTACTTGCTTAATAATCGAAAATCAAGAAATTTCGGCTTTTGTATTTACAAAATCATATAATCGTGCATTTCAAGACTGTCCAGACGAACAAATATGGTGACCTCAACATGATAAGTTAAAGATTCTTAAACGGGTTTTTAAGCTTTTGTGTTTCAACCGTCACAACGTCACGTCGTAACATTAATTTTTATTCATTACCGTAAAATGCATAATTTTACAATAATGAATTAACACACACATCTATCATATTTTTTAAATTATTAATATTGTGAATAATTTTAAATATTAATATTTAATTCTTTGTTGTAAAATATATAATTTTACAATGATGAATTAAATTAACATTTATAAACAAGATGAGAGTCTTTCTCATCCACAACTATCAAAACCCTATCCCGTCTTTGACCAAGAAAGACAGAGCAAACAAGTTCTCGACTGTTTGAGCAAAGAATTTTCTGTTTAATAAGAGTTTTTCCAGTTTCACTGTCCTCTTCTCTCTAAGGATCTCAAACATCACAGCCATGTTTGTGCATGACAGTGTCTGTTTTCTCTTCACTGGTGTTATACTGTCACAAGTAAAAACAAGGTAACATTATAACACCAGTGAAGAGAAAACAGACACTTTCACGCACAGACATGGCTGTGATATTTGAGATCCTTATAGAGAAGATTCTGTTTTCTCTTCACTGGTGTTATACTGTCACAAGTAAAAACAAGGTAACAGTATAACACCAATGAAGAGAAAACAGACACTTTCACGCACAAACATGGCTGTGATGTTTGAGATCCTTATAGAGAAGAGGACAGTGAAAGTGAAACTGGAAAAACTCTTATTAAACAGAAAATCCTTTGCTCAAACAGTCGAGAACTTGTTTGCTCTGTCTTTCTTGATCAAAGATGGACGGATTTTGATAGCTGTGGATGAGAAAGGCTCTCATCTTGTTTATATTTTAAGATGTTAACCACCAACCACAATACCCTATAAGCAGTGCCACTAAGAGTTTTTTTCCTAATATTAGACAATGATTAGGAGTCTAAGTCTTTAACAATACTTCCATCCAAGTTTTTCTAATTTTAGACATTCACCCCCCTCCCCCTTTGACTTTACATAAGCCATCTAATACAAATTAAGAGTAAACAGTTGACTACTTGATCAAACATAGATCCGACCTAAGGTGCATCTAGGGTGCTAGGATTGATATCAGGCGCTCAAACGTAGGCGACATACATCACCGTCCGCGATGTCGTCAATCGCCCCAAAATGGGATCTAGAACTAGTGAGGTAGTGTGCGGTTGAATATGTTACATTATTGAGACATTCACCCCCTCCCCCTTTGACTTTACAATCACCTCAACTGTTGAGAGAGAAAGAGATTACAAATAAACTAAAACAATTGTTGACAGAGTACACTCACCAAATAAACTAAAACAATCGTTGACAAGGCTTCAAATTTAGATCACCAAAGCACTTGACAGAGCACACTCACAACCAATTATAAAATTCTAATCAGAACTTGGGAAAAGAAAAGGCAACTATTTCAAAGAATACATGTTAGTATAGCAACATTAAAGCCCTAGTAAACCCAAAATAATGGCTGTGATTACGAAAACCCAGATCATTCAAGAACACATTATGATAAAAATTGAAGAATTTAAGCAGGCAAAAGTTGGAAATTACGCAGAAGTGATAGATGACAAACCCAATATTGACAAACAAAGGAAATATTAAAAAGTAAAAATAAAAAAAGGAAAACCCAGTTCCATTCATATACCTAGTGTAGACAGACACCACAAACCACACAAAAACACAAGTAATTTTACCAGTTGAGGCGATTAACGGAGAAGGAGGAGTTGTGATTTTTCCGGCCGGTGTGCGAGTGAGACGGTGGCAGCAGCTCGAGACGGAGACAGTGGAGAGGGTGGACACCGAAGCTTCGTGGCGATGTGGAGAGGGTGGACGGCGGCGGTGTGATCGTGAGGGAAGAGAGAGAGATGAGAGATCGCTGCGTGAAGAGAGAGAGTAAATTGAGGGCGTAAACGATTTTGGGGGAGGGATGATTTTTAGTTATATTTAACCTCAGCGACGGAATATTTCCGCCGATAAATATTAATTTTAGCGGCGGAATTTAATTCCTTCGGTAGAATTAATATCAGCGACGGAATTATTCCGCCGGTAAATGTTAATTAATTTTAATTTAATAAATATCATTATTTTTATTTATATAAAACATGAAAATTATTTTAAAGAAAATATAACAAATTACTCTCAAAAAAATAAATATAAGTCAATAAATATTATTTTTGAAAAATTAAATAAATCATAAATTACAATAAAATAAAAATAGAGCTAAACAAATTTAAAAAAAAAATCAAATTAACACCGACATAATTATTCCGCCGCTACTACCACCACGTACAACCACTACTACCACCACTACCACCACCAGCACTCAACCACTACTATCACTACCACTACCACCATTACTATACCACCACAACTATAACTACTACCACCACTACTACCACCACCACTATGTACCACCACCACCACTATCATCACTAACATCACTATTACCACTACCACCACCACTACCACCACTACCACCACTACTACTACCATCACTACTATCACTACCACCACTACTATATATCACTACCACTACTACCACCACCACTATCACTATCACCACCACTACTACCTCTACTACCGCTACTACCACCACAACTACCGCTACTATTACTACTACCACCACTACCACCACCACTACTACTATGACTACCACCACTACTACCACTACTACCACACTATCACCACTACTACTACTACCACTACCACCACTACTACCGCTACTACCCCAACCCCTAAATCCTAAATCATATACTTATACCCCTAAACCCTAAACTCTAACCCTAAGCCTAAACCCTAAACCCTAAATCTCAAAAATCTCATATACTTATACCCCAATCCCTAAACCCTAAATCATATACTTATACCCATAAACCCTAAACTCTAACCCTAAGCCTAAATCTCATATACTTATACCCCAACCCCTAAACCCTTAATCATATACTTATACCCCTAAACCCTAAACTCTAACCCTAAGCCTAAACCCTAAATCTCAAATCTTATATACTTATACCCCAACCCCTAAACCCTAAATCATATACTTATACCCCTAAACCCTAAACTCTAACCCCTAAACCCTAAACCCTAAATTTCAAATATCATATACTTATACCCCAACCCCTAACCCTAAATCATATACTTTATATCCCTAAACCCTAAACTCTAACCCTAACCCCTAAACTCTAAATCTCAAATCTCATATACTTATACCCTAGACGTGTCCAAAATCTAATCGGAATCGGCTAACCGACAGTTTTTAACCGGTCAACTAACTGGTCAAACCCGTTAACCGGTTTAATCGTAACCGGATTAACCGAAACCGGCGGTTAACCGGTTTGGTTAAGGTTACAGATTTTTCAAACCGACGGATCGACGGTTATAACAGTCGGTTATTTAACCGGTTATAACCGTTTGAAATTCAGTCAGTTTTTTAACGTTTTCAGTTAGTTTTTTAGAATTTCAGTCAGTTTTTTAACATTTTCAGTTAGTTTTTTAGAATTTCAGTCAATTTTTTAACGTTTTCAGTTAATTTTTTAACGTTTTCAGTTATTTTTTCAAAATTTCAGTTAGTTTTTTGAAATTCCAGTCAATTTTCTAACATTTCCAGTTAGTTATTTTGTTAATTAGTTCTAAAAATAATTAAAAATTAAATGTTATAATCACCGATGGAATAATTCCGTCGCTGAATAATTAAAAGTAATTAAAAATTAAATGTTATAAACATCGACGGAATATATCTGTCGCTGATAAATAAAAAAAAATAAAAAACAAAATTAATTTATCACTGACGGAAATATTTCGTCGCTGGTTTATTTAAAAAAATTAAAAAATATTTAATTTATCACCGACGGAATAATTCCGTCGCTGATCAATTAAAAATAATTAAAAAATAAATGTTATAATCACCGACGGAATTAATCCGTCGCTGATAAATTAAAAAAAAATAATAAACAAAATTAATTTATCACCGACGAATATATTCCATCGTTGGTTTATTTTAAAAAAATAAAAAATATTTAATTTCCACCGTCATATTAATTCCGCCGCTGAGAAAGCATTAGCGACGAAATATTCTGTCGGTACTTAAGGTGCCAATTTAGTGGCGGTAATGAAACGAATATTCGACGAATATTCATTTTTAGTGACGTAACCCAGGGACGGAATTTAATTCCGTCGGTAATATCAACGCCAAATTTATTCCGTCGCTATAGCATAATTTCCGCCGCTATATAGCGATGGAATTATTCCGCCGCTGGTAATTCCGTCGCTAAAAAGACACATTTTCTGGTAGTGAAAAGCCTACTCTTCGCATCTTGGGCAAAATGTATAAGGGTAAAAGACGAGTAAGGCCTACGAAGGTGCCGAGAAATGCCTATATATGTGACGAGGAAGGCCTACTCCTCGCACATTAGGCGAAATGTCTAATGTTAAAAGACGAGTAGCCTACTCCTCGCACCTTGGTGTAGACACCCCATTCTGAACTCATAATTACATGATTACACTACTCTTCATCTCTCTTTTATGTTTTGATGAAAGCATATCAGTTTCGTCATGTTTCGTTAAGTTTCTAACTAACCTCGTTAGTTTTGGACCTAACTGACTAACGAAACAACTGAAGAGGACAAAATAGTCATCAGACTAGATATCTCGCACGAGATATCATATCTCGCGCGAGATATCCCCTCGACAGGATGTGCAGAATCACAATTCTTCTCCGTCCCAAACTCTTTTCTTGATAAACCTCATCTAATCCGGTTCTCCAATCAGAATTGAGTTCTGGAAGCTTCCTAGGAGTGTTTTACCTCTCCACCTCTACCTCCTAAACCCCTATAAATACTTGGTGACTTCCACTGTTTCAAAGGTCCAGAATTCCACACAACACACACAATTTGTTGGTTTCTCTCCACGAAAGATTCCTTCAAATCACTCACGAAACCTCCCTAAAATCACCTAAAGTTTGTTTATCAACCCTGTTGATCAACAAACATCCAAACCCGAATCAAGGATTGAGGCGAAGCTCTGTCCGCATCAAGATTTGACTCTCATATTGAGTCGAAACTCTGCCCAAATCACTTCTCGATCGAGAAAACATCTTAGAACCACGTTCTAAATCAAATCCTCCCTAAACTAGGTAAACTCCTATATTTTTACTCTTTTCTTCTTAATCTCTCTCTATTGGCTTTTAGAGTGGTGTAATCCCATCAAAAGGATTAGCCTAGAGTCCCTTCAATCGATAAAGGCGATCTCGAAGCGTACAATCCGACATTCCTAATCAAGAAATTGATTAGGATTTTCTTGTTCTTTATTTAATTAGTAATTAAAAAGATTGATAATACTCAATTAGCAAGACCGATCTCCGGATTGGGTGAAATGGATGCTCCTCGACCTACCCATTCGATAACTTAACCCCCGAACCCTCAAATCTCTTTTTAAGGTTTTTCTTATTGTTTTCCTAAATAAATAATAAGTGGCGACTCTGTTATTCTCAAAATTCACGCATCGCTACAGTGGCGACTCTGCTGGGGACAATTAATTAAGAGGGTTAGACTTGCGTCACAATTGAGTATTATCAATCTTTTTATTTTTCTGTAAAAATTATGATTTTCTTTGGATTTTTTTGGAATTTTTCGACACTGTTTTCAAAAAAAAAAAACTGTCCGAATACTTATCCCGCGCGAGATATACTAATCTCGCGCGAGATTAGTACACGGTCCAAAAAAAAAAAAAAAAGTTCCCTGTTTGGCGGCGGCAGAATCAATTAAATTAGATTGTGGACTCTTCTTCTGCAAGGTTGACAAAAAAAAAAAAAAGGGGTTTCAGTTTGACTCTTATTCAAAGTATGACCACATTTAAAATAAAAAAAAATAAATCAAAAAATATCAAAAACAGTTAGAAAAACTTCAAAATAAATCCAGAAAAATCAAAATAAATGTTATTATTTTGCTTGTGCTAACTCTATTTTGCAGGGTAGAATAATTTTAATTACTTGAACTATATACCTGCGTGCGATTGATTTTTTAATTTAAAGTCCGGTCCATGGAAGATTCGGGAGTTGTAATTAATTTATTTATTTATTTCTCTCTCTCCTTTAAGTGGAACTACGACGGCCTGAGTCTTCCTAAATTGGAAGAAACGTAGGCAACCACTTGGTGCGGCCACTATCTGTTTTTTCTTTTAGTTTTCAAAAAAAATAAAACTCTCTATTTTACTCTATCACCTAGGTTGACTCTCACACACGCGCACTCATATATAACTGTCATTGCACTACATACCCTCTATAAATCCGGGACCCACACTAAGGACGGATGACGGTAACCACCTAGTCGCCGGTCTCTCCGAAGTTGGATCATCCCACTCCGCGTATTCAATCCATCTAGATTGTCATATCGCGGGGAGCCTAGCCTTCCAACCCTGCATCGCCACATAATCATGTAGATTGACTTTTTAGGACACTCCGTGACCGGTCGGTTTGATCTTGGAGTCCTTGTAATCCCTTGTCAAGATCATTTTGTGCAATAATCCACGGAAAAGAAATCAATAAATTGTCGCTTCGGAATTGTCCCTTCGGAAACGTCCCTACGGTTGTCCCTTCGGATTTGCCCCTAAAAAGAGAAAATTTTCTCATCAAAATTATTGCACAAAACTTGATGTTACTTTGGATTACTCCGACCCCTAGGTCCCTAGGTTTGGTTCTTGAACTTTAGAAACCCCCAAAACGGATTTTCCGTCCGACCAAAATTAGGATTAAAATCAGAAAATTGTGACTTTCCGTGGTGAAGTCTCGCGCGAGACTACTTGTCTCGTACGAGATAAGTGTTCGATCTTTTCGTGTATTGGCCAAAACCTTCAAACCTTCAAGCCTTCATTCACCCTATTCAGCCGACTTGTTGGGACTCGATCATGGTTTAACACGGTTGCTACACGTCTAGGTTCTTCGCCAAAGCTCGACACGATGTCTGCTTCTCCTTCTACCACCGAGGCCGATTTCAACGATGCTAAGGTCCAACTCATCGAAGCCATGACTAGGTTGGATGAACAAAGTAAGCAAATTGATGAGCAAAACGCCCAAATGGCCGCTCTCATGAAAGAACTCCACGAGTTGAAAGTCAAGAAAGGCAGAAAACAAAAGCAGAAAGTGGAATCCTCCTCCGACAAAGAGGAATCCTACACCAAAGTGAATAGAAAAACCAAAAAGTCAAGCAAGAAAAAGGAAGAATCCGATTCCTCCTATTCCTCATCCTCCTCCGATGATGAAGAACATACCTCCAAGGGTGCT
The DNA here is from genome assembly GCA_022495995.1 of Adenophora triphylla var. japonica. Taxonomy (NCBI): domain Eukaryota; kingdom Viridiplantae; phylum Streptophyta; class Magnoliopsida; order Asterales; family Campanulaceae; genus Adenophora; species Adenophora triphylla. Next base: position 363,825 of record JAFEMH010001790.1, on the reverse strand, counting down.
AAAACCAAGAAAGAAGGCAGTGGTGAAACTACTAAACTTGGTGACCATGTTACTAAGAACTACCTAGAAAAGAAGCTTGCGACTCTTGACACTTCCAAGGGGTCATTCGTTCCATTTGATCCCGATGCTCTTCAACAATCCATCACCAAGTTTCCTCGCAAGTACAAGACACCCGATATTGCCAAGTTCAATGGTACTACCTGTCCTCGAGCTCATGTTGAGACCTACACTTGGGCTATGCTTCCAATGGGCGTTGATAACACAATCTTGGCCCAATGCTTTCCTCAAACTTTAGAAGGTGCTGCAAGGGATTGGTACATGTCTCTTCCTACGACTACAAGGCTTGATTGGTCATCCGCATGTTTGGTCTTCCAAAGACAGTTTGAAGACAACTCCACCTACCGCCCACTAGGAGGGATCTTGAACAAACCAAGCAACATGCAAATGAGTCCTTTGCTGAATTTGCTAGAAGATGGAGACTCAAACTTACTGAAATTGTCGAAAGGCCTACTCTCAAAGAGCAAATCCACATCTTCCTTCAATGCCTTCGTGATGAATTTCAAGAGAAGCTCGCCGGTAACTACTTTCCTAGTTTCAATGAACTCCTCGAGTCCGGAATTAGGGTTGACAACTTCCTCAAAAGCAAAAAGAGGGAAAGTAACTTCCGCTACAACAAACCCGCCACAAGTAAGGATGCTTCAGTCAACGCTATTGCACTCAGCCGCCCCAACACCGGAAAGTATTCTGCTGTCCCTCCTCCCGAAAAGAAAAAGAGGCACTACGACAAAATTGAAGGAATCACTCAAGAAGAACTCTTCGATGTGCTTGTCCAGAATGAAAAAATCAAACCAAGGGAAGGTGGTCCTCCGAAGGATATGGGTCCGAATCATGCTCATCACTTATTCTGCAAGTACCACAACTTCACCGGCCACGACACCAACTCTTGCCACCACTTGAAGGACATCATCAAGACCTCTTTGACAATGGAGATCTAGAACGTCCCAACGTCATCACCAATCCTCTCCCTCGCAATCCATGAAGAAGATGAAGCTCCAAGAAGAAATCTACACTTACCACTTTGGGGCTACCACTATCCTCTCCCTTTCTCCTTTGATAGAAGTAGATTAGGTTTTAAATTTCCAAGTATGAACTCGAAGAGTCGTTCTGTCTTTCTAGTACTCCTCACCTCCTCTAGTTTGTGTCTTCTAAACTATCGAGTCTGTTCTTAAATTTCTCAATAAATGAAAGTAATTTCTTTTCCTAAACACTTTCCCTAAAGTTGTTCTACCTCATGAATATCATTCAACTCATGCAAAATAATGGACCTTCCATTTCCTTAATCATCGCAAAAATAGAAACTTCTAAGTGACTTTAAAAAGCAAGTTATCATTAGGAGGCTTAAGGGTTAAACATTACCCCTACTGAAAGTTAGAGACCAACAAGCGAAGAAAGCCAAAGGTGCTGCTGTCAACATTCATCCAAAGAAAAGTGGGGCTACTCAACTCAAGGCTTTGAGAGTACAAAAAAAATAATAATAAAAAATAATTAAAAAAAAAAAAAAAACTCTCAAGCCTTCATCGCCCCACAACAAGGATGGAATTTCAACAAAGGCAAGAAGGACTCTCCCACAAAGAAGAAGAGTCAAGTGATACCAACAAAAGAAGAGAGGATTCCTCAATATCCTCCTACATCAAGTGAAGAAGACTTTCAGTATCAAGAAAAATGTTTACCCTTAAGTCATACTAATGATTGGCTTCCTTCTCAAACTTATTTAGAAACTTCTAGATGATACACGGTTCATTAAAAGGTAGAATAATTTTTCTAGATCCTTGAAGCCAAATAACGTTTCTTGTCGAGTCTAGGGGCTTCCTCTTAGCCGCTCTCATACACACTCTTGAATTCCAAGTATCAAAACTGGGGCTTCCTAACCTCTCCTTCCCCAGTCAATCTCTACTTCAACTCTTCAAAATAATCAAATTTGCATTAGGGGCTTTCCTCTTTGCTTCTCTCTCATCATTAGAAAATTCACTTCTCCAAAAAATCAATGCTTGGATCACCTTCCAAAGAATAGAGTCTGTCTCTCCTAAACTAACTTGAGATCTCATTTCTCTCTCCTCAATAAGATTTTCTCTCTCTGAGTTCTCTTCGAGTTACATACTATTCAAAAAAAATGAAAAAAAAAGACGCAAAAGAGATGCCCGCTAGATTGAAAACCCGAAAGGGCGGTCTAGGCAAAAACCAGGGTGCGTCACTAAGAAAAAAAATCAAGGACAAAGGGAGAGTATTCTTCAACCTTCTTCACCGGACGTCATTCGATCTTCTTCAAATCAAATCAACAAGGAGAGTCTTCTTCGATCACCTTCAAATCAAAGAGAGCAGCTTCACAAGCCTGTTCACAAAATCATCTACCACTTGCAAGCAACTTGGGGCTTGAGACACCAAAGGGCCTTGGACATAAAGCCATTACGACAGTCGACAGATTTGTAGTCGTTTGCCTCCTAGAGACACGACTCAAAGGAGAAGTAAGAATGAAAATTCTCAACAGACCTAGATGTGTTCACACAAGGATACTCATCGAATGAAATTCTACAACAATACAACCTCGCTGACTAGCAACAGATTCTGCACAAACCTGATTTGGTCCCAACTTGTCAAACACAAGTCCACTCATATATTTCACCCCTCTCAAATACAAATCCATACACATGTCCCTACATGTCTGTATACCATACACTCATACATAAACTCACCACCAAAATGACCGACCGGCCATTTACACGAATAGACGTGAGCACCACCACGTAAGTCTAGTTGAACAACTAAAATCTGGAAAATCTACTTGGAATCTTTATGTGCTGACAGGTACAATAAGGTAAGAATCATTCGGGTCTATCCGAGACCAGCATGCATATATCCTTGCATTACAGGGGCCGACAGAACCTCCACTTCAACCGAAAACTACAAAGTCTGTGACGGCAGCAAACTTCAAGTCCGTGACCTCGGCGACAACTTCAAAGTCTGTGATGGCAGCAACCTCAAGTCCGTGACCTCGGCAACAACTACAAAGTCTGTGATGGAAGCAAACTTCAAGTCCGTGACCTCGACAACAACTTCAAAGTCTGTGATGGCAGCAAACTTCAAGTCCGTGACCTCGGCAACAACTTCAAAGTCTGTGATGGCAGCAAACTTCAAGTCCGTGACCTCGGCAACCTCAACAAAGTCTGTGATGGCAGCAACCTCAAGTCCGTGACCTCGGCAACAACTTCAAAGTCTGTGATGGCAGCAAACTTCAAGTCCGTGACCTCGGCAATGACAACAAAGTCCGTGACCTCGGCAACGACAACAAAGTCCGTGACCTCGGCAACAACAAGCTACGTCAGTAACCTCGGACGGCGCACTTCAACAACTTCATCAACAAACCGGGTATCATCAGAATTGGGTCAAGTCCTTGATTCCTCAGTATGATTTTACCTTTTCAAAAAAAAATCCCTCTTCGATTTTCAAAAATGCTTTTCAAAATACCTAAAATAGCCTTTTTAGTGTTTTGGAGTCGAACTACGTTTGGTCTGATTCTCTCTTAGAGATACGTAGGCAGCCGTGCGGCACGACCATCCCAATGTTCAGAATGATGTCTTTTCTATCGACGACACTTCTTCTTTCATAAGAACTGTCGCCGAGGGGCTCTGTAGACACCCCATTCTGAACTCATAATTACATGATTACACTACTCTTCATCTCTCTTTTATGTTTTGATGAAAGCATATCAGTTTCGTCATGTTTCGTTAAGTTTCTAACTAACCTCGTTAGTTTTGGACCTAACTGACTAACGAAACAACTGAAGAGGACAAAATAGTCATCAGACTAGATATCTCGCACGAGATATCATATCTCGCGCGAGATATCCCCTCGACAGGATGTGCAGAATCACAATTCTTCTCCGTCCCAAACTCTTTTCTTGATAAACCTCATCTAATCCGGTTCTCCAATCAGAATTGAGTTCTGGAAGCTTCCTAGGAGTGTTTTACCTCTCCACCTCTACCTCCTAAACCCCTATAAATACTTGGTGACTTCCACTGTTTCAAAGGTCCAGAATTCCACACAACACACACAATTTGTTGGTTTCTCTCCACGAAAGATTCCTTCAAATCACTCACAAAACCTCCCTAAAATCACCTAAAGTTTGTTTATCAACCCTGTTGATCAACAAACATCCAAACCCGAATCAAGGATTGAGGCGAAGCTCTGTCCGCATCAAGATTTGACTCTCATATTGAGTCGAAACTCTGCCCAAATCACTTCTCGATCGAGAAAACATCTTAGAACCACGTTCTAAATCAAATCCTCCCTAAACTAGGTAAACTCCTATACTTTTACTCTTTTCTTCTTAATCTCTCTCTATTGGCTTTTAGAGTGGTGTAATCCCATCAAAAGGATTAGCCTAGAGTCCCTTCAATCGATGAAGGCGATCTCGAAGCGTACAATCCGACATTCCTAATCAAGAAATTGATTAGGGTTTTCTTGTTCTTTATTTAATTAGTAATTAAAAAGATTGATAATACTCAATTAGCAAGACCGATCTCCGGATTGGGTGGAATGGATGCTCCTCGACCTACCCATTCGATAACTTAACCCCCGAACCCTCAAATCTCTTTTTAAGGTTTTTCTTATTGTTTTCCTAAATAAATAATAAGTGGCGACTCTGTTATTCTCAAAATTCACGCATCGCTACACTTGGGCAAAATTCCTAGGGGTAAAAGACGAGTAGCCTACTCCTCGCACCTTGGGCGAAATGCCTAAGGGTAAAAGATGAGAATCCTACTACTCAAACATTGGGCAAAATGCCTAAGAGTAAAAAGACGAGAAGCCTAATCATTGGACCTTGGGCGAAATGCCTAGGGGTAAAAGCCGAGGAAGGCCTACTACTCGCACCTTTGGCGAAATGACTAAGGGTAAAAGATGAGGAGCCTACTCCTCGCATCTTGGGCGAAATTCCTAAGGGTAAAAGACGAGTAACCTACTCCTCGCTCATTAGGCGAAATGCCTAAGAGTAAAAGACGAGGAAGGACTACTTAGGTGCCGAGGAAGGCCTACTTATGTGCTGACCAAGGCCTACGTAGGTGTCGAGTAAGGCCTACGTAGGTGCCGAGGAAAACCTACGTAGGTGCCGAGTAAGACCTACTCCCCACACCTTGGGCGAAATGCCTTAGGGTAAAAAACGAGTAGCCTACTACTCGCACCTTGGACGAAATGTGTGGGGGTAAAAGACGAGTAGCCTACTACTTGCACCTTGGGCGAAATGAATAAGGGTAAAAGACGAGTAGCCTACTACTTGCACCTTGGGCGAAATGGCTAAGCGTATAAGACGAGTAGCCTACTCCTATCACCTTGGGCGAAATGCCTAGAAGTAAAAATACGAGGAGCATACTCCTTGCACCTTAGGAGAAATTCCTAGGAGTAAAAAGACGTGGAGCCTACTCCACGCACCTTAGGTGAAATGCCTAGGAGTAAAAAGACGAGTAGCCTACTTCTCGCAACTTGGGCGAAATGCCTAATGGTAAAAGACGAGTAGCCTACTTCTAGTACTTTGGGTGAAATGCCCAAGTCTTTTAACACGAGCAGCCTATTGCTAGAATCTTGGATGAAATGTCCAAATCATAAAAACGAGCATCATATTGCTTGCACCCAAGGCAAATATCTCGTCAATAATGGGCGTGTCTGCCAACGTCAAATAACCGGCCGATAAATGATTGAGTTGCCTAGAAATTCGAGAAATCTACTGGTATTCGTAAGACCAAGGACGAGCTACACTTACTCCTCGGTACGGACGAGTTAGGAAGTCGGGGGTCACTAAACGGTATAAATTGAGTACGAACATGGGCCATAAAACGAGCAAAGCCCAATGGATTGAGCCAAATGAAAAATATTCTCAATTCTTAAATACGACGTAGGGAATGGGCTTCCCTACCTATGATCGTCACTTTCACCTCGTCTAATTCTTATGTCGACCTTAACATAAGTATTCATTCCTATTACTAGGACGACCAGAGAATTGACCTATTTCGACCTGGAAATAGTAAAGAGATTCTATAACTAAGGCAGAAATATCAATATATGTCAACTAAGGCCTACGTAGGTGTCGAGGGAGGCCTACGTAGGTGCTGAGGAAGGCCTACGTAGCTGCCGAGGACGGCAAACGTAGGTGCCGACCAAGGCCTACGTAGGTGCTGAGGAAGGCCTACGTAGGTGTCGATCAAGACATATTCAAATGACGACCATCGCCTATCAGACTCCTATTATGACAAGGGGAATGAGATTTTCTACCCTTTTTCACCTTTTACTCGACATTAACACATGTCCCAGGCTCAGTACCATATGCCGAGTAGCATGCCTTCTAGGCATAAGTACAGAAGGCAATTCTAATTATACTCAAACAAGAATTGTGGGAAGTTATAATCCCACTATGATTATAACCCCACTCTCACACAAATTCCTATTCAAAGATGGACTCTACATTCTACAACTATAAATACAAGCCATAATTCACATATTTTGGTAACGCATCTTTTGACTTTCAAATATTGTCAATTGATTTTCTCTCTCTATCACACAAACAATTACTCTCACGTTGGAGGGCCTTTTCCGGTGAAGCCCCGGCTTAGTTTACGTGTTTGTTCATCTTTTTTCAGGCTATTCAAACATACAGGATACAACCTGCCGCTGGATTTGTTCTGATCCGAACGTTTTTGGCATCATCACATATACTCATTTTTGTCTCAAAATTCTCATGCACCAACATAAGAATTTCTAGTAGCAGTTAACCATTGTTGTTCTAAAATAAGTAAAACGATCAATTGTGATAGTAGATCTGGAAATTAAGGATCACATATTTTTCTTTTACAACAAGAACAAAAACAAAAAGAAGATAGAATAAATTATAACAATAATACAAAAATATTGAAATTAATTCCATCACAAATAATATACTTCATCATAGGTGGTATAAGAATGGCTATCGTTCTCAAATCTATAATACAATAGAGGTCAAGAATAACCGCCACACAATGAGTGGCTAGGATTGTGTTTCAGAAAAGACAAAGAGTGGCCAGGATTGATTCTCACCTCCAACATCAGTTTTAACTTTTTTTATTTTCAATCGTTGAATTTATTTTCAATTTATTTGATCCTACGGCCGTAGATTGGCAGTTTCTATTTCAATACATACTCCTTCCATCACGAGACTTTTAATCAAATTGCAATAATTTTAACTATTAATTTAAAAATCATTATTGAAAATATTATTAATTGTGTTATAATAAAAAAAAATATTAGAATCACTATTTTTTATTTAAATTATTGATCAAAGTTACATCAATCTGACTAAAATTTTTTCATTCACGTGGGACGGTACATGAGTATAATAATGTAATAATAGTATACATAACTATTATTTGAAAATTGGCGTATACCAAGATTTTCAATTCAAATATAAATGGAAAGAAAACAAGCAAATGGTCTAGTTGTGAGCACCGACTGTCTGACTTTCTCTTAATTTACAATTTAACTGACATGGATTTTGGTTACTTTTGTAATATACTTTTTAAAAATAAAAGTGTGTAGATTCGATCGCTCCCTTTATTCCGCAGAATTAACTCAATCAAATTTTGACATATTTTTATAAAAAAATATGAATAAATTCTAAAAATTGTTATTGATAGTATTTTTAATGGTAAAACAATAACAATTTTTATAATTGCATAAAAATATCTAAATTTTCATAAAATTACGGTCAAAATTCGATTGAGTTGACTATTAAAGTCAAAGTGATCTAAATTTTTTGAGATGGAGGGAGTATTTGTTTTTATAATCTGTTGCAAATAAAAAAAAAATATGATGTTATATTTGCAAGTCATATATCATGAACATCTTTTTTTAGGGGACAATTTGATCATTTCACATGACATATTACCCGGAGTTAGTTTCATGACTAACTTCCGTTAGCCAAAATGCATATTTTGACCTTAATTTAACGCAATACTCCCTCTACTTCTATTCCGAATAATCTTACCCACTTTGTCATCTAGAGCGTCTTATTGATAAGTCTCATTTTCTATGAACGAAAGTATATAATATTTATTTATTAATGAGACTCATTTATAATACTTATAACGACTATCGTCTTACTATTTTCTATCTCATTTTTTCTCTCACCTCAGTTCATAACCGCCTATTGACTTTACACAAAGAACGGTTGATATTGATCCATAACCGCTACGATCCAAGTTTGTCATTTGATAATTTATTTCTTCTTCAATTCTAACCGTAAGATTAATTATCAATGCTTTAATCCAACGACTCTCATTAACCGATTTCTAAAATTATCCCTGAATTTATCAATCACAATCTCTCTCTATTTTTCGTGATATCAGTATACTTCAGCTGTTTCATATTAAATAATTTTTATAAAATTTAATATATTGTTGTATTAATAATATTTAAAATTTTATGAATAAATGAATTTTAATAACTTTTTTGTTAAATTTCAATTAAATTAACTAAAAAATAAAGTTAAGAGATTTATAATGGGATGGATAACTAACTAACTAAATGGCGGGACCTAATATCGATAAATGACACATTTATATATAACTATATATATGTGTATATATTGATCTAATGCATGTTTTAAATAAGTTTTCCCGAGTTCGACAGAAGATTTGCAAGATACTGAAGCTCCAACTGGTTCACAAATGACTCCACCACAGTTGACGTATGAAGATATATGGGATGATTCCTTTACTTGCATGGCTTTGTTATTTTGTAACAGGGGCGAAGGGGATAAAGTATCATGGAAAGGTGATGGTGAGGATAGGGGCTTTTGATGTAATTTTGTGATTGCTTATAGTACTTTGTTTTTGGCACAATTCTGTTTCAATCATAATTGAGTTGTCCAAGATTGATATGTATATGGAATTGAAGAGTGATGTGGGAACGGTTTATGGAGAAATCCATCTTTGCAACTTCAAAAATGGTGAACCAATGTGTCATCCCTTATGGTAAATACCATAAATTTGAACATTTGTTGTTATTTGAGCACTTTTAGATTCTTTCACATTTTTAGTTTGATACTTCAATCTAACATTTGAATTTTCATTTACTTTCAAGTTGATGCAAGAGTTAAGGATAAACTTAGGCAATACTCCCTCTGTCCCACCAAAACTGATACTTATTTCCTTTTTGGTCCGTCCCACCAAAATTGATACTTCCCAAAATGGCAAGGGAATTTTCACTATTTACCCCACTCATTCTCTCTCCTATTTCACTTTTACACTCACAATATTCTCTCTCCTAACTATTCCTCTCACTCATTCTCTCTCCTATTTAATTCTTCATACTCACAACATTTTCTTTCACTTTTTCTCTCTCTTACTTTTCCTTAATCCGCGTGCCCAAAAATTTGGTATCCGTTTTGGTGGGACGGAGGGAGTATATGTTTGTGGTTTGTGATTGTTTGCTACTCTATTTGTTATTATTTGTGCACATTTAGATTCTTTCACATTTTCAGTTTGATACTTCAATCTAACATTTGAATTTTCATATACTTTCAAGTTGATGCAAGAGTTAAGAATAAACTTAGGTAATATCAGTTTATAGTTTGTGATTGTTTGCTATTCTATTTTCATGAATTTTGAGATATTAGGAATTTTGAGACATTGGATACTTATAATGGTGTTTATCTTTTAATTTTCTTCACTTGACCACCCATGCATACTGTCCACGTGCCATTGGCGCGGGTCAGAGAGTACTAGTCTATATTACAATATGGAATAAAGTTAACCGTCGAGACAAAGAGAGGTCGAGATTGATTCTCAATAAATTGATCTGACGGCCCTCGATTCTCCTTCCATTAACCGGTTATAATTCCCCCACTTTCTTCTTCATCAACCGGTTATAACTTATAAACCCTCCTTATCCTCCATTATATGGTGCCCCTCTCTTTTCATTCACACTCTTCACATACCATGCAGTTAAACTCACTATTAGAGCCAAACTATCATTTCATGAAGATCATTATATAATTTCCTTATCATGAGTTGTGGGCAATTCCTAAATTATGAAGTGAATGGATCGAACGTCCGACTTCTATGAATATTTGATAGGCTTTTATTCAAGGTGTGAAATCAAGAGTTCAGGGCAATCCCTAAATTATGAACTACGGAGTAGTCAACAACATACCCGTTGGCAGTGATCTCTCGATACAATTCTAATTATATATTTTTTTAAAAGATTTCAGGCGCATCAATATTGAACTTCAAAGGCGTATAGTTTCGGCAAAAAGATGAAATTGTTGTAAAGGTCCAGTAGCATTCGTTAATTCAGTTTTGTTACTCTCTCAGTCCCAAAATGAATATTCAAAAGAGAGTTCAAATTTACTTTGTCAATAATCTTTGTTATATATTTAAACAGTATGTAAATTTTAGCATTTACATATTGTTGGTGTTGTGGGTTTAGAATTTAGGGTTCTATATTAATATACACCCCTATTTATTTATTTTGGTTGATTCCAATGCCTATATTCAGATGAGTGAGTCTGATTCATTGTGGCTCTAATTTTGCCAGGAAAGTTGTGAGGAATTCACTAATTGTGGGGTACAGTACATGCAACAGCAATTGGGATAGAGATGACAAAAACACCGGAAATCTCCTATGCATTTCTCGAAATAATTTCTTCTTCAAGGTTTTCATGTTGTTTGATGATTTTATGTTGTGAATAATAAGGCAGTTGATAAGGCATTACTGCTTTGTTGATATACGTTTTTTTTTAAGTTGAAAATAATTTCTAATGGATATTTGTTTTGATTAAGATTTGTAGGGTTGTGATGGATTTATATGTCCAGTGTGGGAATGTCCAATTACACCACATAGTTCTTACTTGCATCAATATTTGTAACTAACCAGAAAGAAGTGGAGGAAGGAGGCTTTTAATGTGTTTTCATGTGGATGGCGAATGATTAAAAGTCGAGGAATTGGGATTGGTTTCTGTATGATTTTGTCGCATCTTTCTTCAAAAAAAAGGACGAGTGATCATCTTGCTTTAAGAATAACCGAAAGGCAAAATATTATCGTTAAATCGATGCACAAAAACTTGGTTAAGTTGTAATAATTGCAATGCTAATACACATGTGTTAGGGAGCTTTTTGGTTGATAGTTGGAATGCAATGATTTTCTCCGTAAATAAACTGATTACTTCTAAGGAATGGAAATTGAAGTAGACATCGTTGTTGGGTTTCTTATTGTTACCTCCGTTCCAAAATGAATAGTCAAAAAATATAAATTTATTATTTAACAAGAACAAATTTAATTTTTTTTTGATAGAGGGAGTACTTTTATATTTTGAAATTTTGCTTAAGTGTGATTCTGTTTAACCTTCTGTCAATTATGTTCATAAGAGTTTAAAATCTTGTCATGTGCAATTATAATATGTTGTGAAATTGAATGATTATATATTTCAAAAAATTGCAATATGAGGCTATTTTGATTGTTGTTGTGTTATTCAAGTGTGTAGAAAGGGAGAAGAAAATCTGGACTGGCTTCATAAAAATACATGCACAAAAGTACTATGTCCCAAAATCAATGTTTAATTTGATTTTATTTTTCTTTTCTCACGAAAACGTATGAATAGAAATATTAACAAATTGAATGTTTAATTTTAGTTCTCTTTTCTCACAGAAACACATGTGCATAAATATTTCTCTTTCAGTTTTTGTCAAATGTTTAAATTTCATATAACCTACCGCACATTACTTTTTTCGTCCCAAATTGAATGTTTAATTTTTTCAAAAAATGTTACTTTTATATATTGCTATTTTTTTTTTTCTAAAACGTGGTATTTGTTCTCTTTCTGGTTATTAAAAAGTTTGATGTGAGTTTATTCATATACACATATTTTTTTTGGTATATACAATAATTTGTTATTTTCATTGGTTAATAGGTGCAGAGAAGCTCATTTTTTGAAACTATTATTTTTTCCACTTATTTCTTTTCGTACTGCCTCTCACCACAGAAACATCAGACGTATTCTTGGAAAGATATAAGGGAGTATCACTAAATTTTTATATAATCACTTCGGTCGTATGATCTTTCATCCTTGAAATATGTTCGTGTACAAGAAGTAAGTGCTTTGACATAAAATAGTGATGACAATTGCAGCAAGTTCAACGATCTTAGATTAACAAAATTCTGAGTATAAGAGAAAAACTGAATTTAGTAGAACAACATATATATAGGCGTCACTTCGTGCCGTTGGCACGAGAATTAGTACTAGTACATAAACATTTGATAATTCTTGTCTCCAAAGTAGTGCCCCAGTGGTAAAGCCAAGCATCACCCTCGGTGAGTGCTAGATTTCGATCCTCTCCTTGCCTCCTAGCCGAGACATCATAAAAAGAAAAAATCGATAATTCCTAATAATCCTTATAATTCATCCCGCCCTATTTCGTTTTGAACAAGCATGGAGATGTCAGAGCCGACGACTAGATCATTTGTCTCATTTCCAATAACCCTACTAGGCAATAGACAATTTAAGGGAGGATTCGTATCGTTAGATCTTCCATATGCATTGTTGCAAAAAGTTTTTAGATTCAAGCCCGGGTCTGACGATGTAATATTGACATGATCAACTACAACGTTGGTACACGGAACGTTTTGACTGCAATTGAACTTTATGACGTATTTTGCCATAGATGTTCCGCGAATACCATTGAATGTAACATCGCTTACATTAATCGCCGATGGCTATAAAATTTGAAAAAAAAATATAAGATTTTGATAAAATCATGTGACAAAATAAGATTTTGGCTAAAAGTTCTTACTTGATCTTCACAAACGGTGCCTGGACAATAAAATTGGTCGATGACAATGGGATTGTCAACTGAAACAAGGGTGATATTCTCAAATGTTATCTTCCTCACAAACCCTCTCCCTCCCTAGAAAGGATTTGTAGTAGCAAAAATATCAATAAATAATTCGCAATGAAAAAAATATAAAAAATGCTTGAAAATATAATAATTTCAAAATAGACAGGAAATGAAAGTTAATTGTGGAGTAATATGTACCGGCCATGTCTTGATCCTGGCCCCATTCTGAGTTGCAGTAAGAGTACAGTTTTTGACATGCACCTCTTCCACGGTGCCTTCACCACCATCTTTTCCCAAGCTTCCTATACTACAAAATTCAGAGGTGGACAGTAAATTTAATTTTTTTAATTTTTTTTAAGAGCATGCCTCTATATAGATTTGGGGTCATTGTCTTAAAACAACATAGAAGTCGTATGAGATGTATGATCAAGATGCGAATTGAGCTGATCATACGAAGGATTCTGATCGTACAGAAGATTAAGTATCCGTCAAACTGCTATACAATCCGAATACAGTGGCTCAAATCATCTCCATATCTCTCAAAAGCAAATTTACTTTTACTGAATTAATTTAACGATACAAATTTTAGCTTTTGCAAAATTCAACCTCACATGCCTCCTCGATTCCTTAAATCCCCCACCACTACACTAAACTGAAATAGCTGCATTTGTTGCAGCGTTATATCTTGGGGTTTATTTTGGACAATGATATATTTTGATTAAATTGGTCCAATAAATACACATTGATTGATAGAGATTTTAATCACAATCGATAAATTTTCATTAAAAAAATCTGATCCAACTTAAGACCCATAATTATAGCAATAACTTATATATGAAATATTAAGAAAATACGAACCTTATACCATGGCCAGGACCACAATTCACTCCGGTGATATTGATGAAGGAACATCCATTAGTAATAGCCACACAGTCATCACCTTAATTATAACATAAATTAAATTCGATTTAATTTAATTTAATTAGGACATCAACTTATGTATGTATAATGTATACTTCCTCTGTCTCATCTCAAACAAAACCAAACGAAACCAACTTTTTAGGTACGATAATTAAGAAAAAGTAAAGCAGCAGAGAGATGTTGTGAGTATGAAAAGTAAAATATGAGAGAAAATAAGTAAAAGGAATAGTAAGTTGATTAATGTTGTAATTATAAAAGTAAAGTAGAAGAAAAAATGAGTGGCAGTAATATTAAAGATTCTTTGCCGTTTTAAGAAGTCTGATTTAAGGTGCAACGGACGAAAATGGTAAAAGTTCGATTTGAATTGCGACGTAGAAACTAGAAAGTATGTATATATAAGCTTACCAGTTTGGATGGTGGAGTCGTGGATATGAATGTTGGTTGATGATTGAGATATGTCAACGCCATCAGTATTAGGGCTATTCGGGGGTGCAATTAAATGAACGGTCGAGATGGTTGAATCGTTGCATCCGATAATGGAGATATGATTGTTCTGGCTGTTTATTGATCTGATTCCACTAACTTGAACGTTGTTGCATTCATCGAACACCAAACTCTAAGAAACCACAAGTACCCTGCCTTAGTGAAATCATGGATTTAACAAAATTACAAGTTTAATTAATCTCATTCTTTTTTAAAAAATAATTAATTTAGTCAAGTGAAATTGTTTTTTTTTCCTTTTGACGGTGTCCCACGCCAGGAGGCGAGGACAAGAATCGAACCCTATCGCTTACCGATAGTGATGTTTGGCTTTATCAGTGGATCGCTTTTTGGAGACGGTCAAAGTAAAACTATTTTAAATAGAATATATATATATATATATATATATATATATATATATATATATATATATATATGATCAAGTAAGAAAATGAAAGAAAATAAGTAGTGTTAAAATACTTACAGCATGCCTATTATCACATGGTTTCCCCTGAAAATTGAGAAAATAGATTAGAACGTTAATGATTATCTTAAGTCAAAGGCAGATTTGGAATTGCTGTAGCGGCGGCTATCTCGCTATTGCCTAATTACTCTCAACGTTCCAAAATGAATTACTCACTCTTCCCATCCTAAAATGAAATACTCCCTCAGTCTCATAGTAGCTTCCCATTTTGTCATTTTGGATGTCCCGTTAATAGCTTTCACTTTTCTTTTTTGACAAAGAAATCTTTACTATTTTCTCCACTCATTCTCTCTCCTACATTATTTTAATACTCACAACACCATTATAATTTACTATTCTCTCCACTCATTCTCTCTCCTATTTTCAAATTACACTCACAACATTTTTTCTTCCCCCCCATTTTCTTAATTTGCGTGCTTGACAAAAAATGGGAAGCAATTGTTGGGACGGAGGGAGTATTATTTTAAATTTAAGGATTCTTTTAAAAATGTTGATTTTTAATAGAAAAAAAATTATAATATTCCTACTATTCTCTTTCAAAATTTCAGTTTTGCAAAAATATAATGAAATATGAAGAAAAAAAACTTGAAAAAAATATCTTTTAGGGATAAAGTTTTTGATGAAAATGTTTCAAAAAATCATTATCTTGGGACCAATATGGTAATTCAATTTCAAATAGAGGGAGTACCATTTTGAATATAAGGGTATTTTTTATTTAAAAAAATCATAATAACATTTTTTCTATTCATTTTGGAACTTTTAGTTTTGTACAATTATATTGAAATATGAAAATAAAATCATTTTAGGGCAATTTTTGAAGAAAAAAAAATTCAAATTGCCGTCTATTTTAGAACAAAATAAATCATTTAGTTTAGAATAGAATAGAATAGAGAGTACTCCCTCCGTCCCAGCCTAAAAGGCACAAAATGGAGAGGGCACGCAAAATAAGAAATGTGATGTAGGAAAGAGAAAAAATTTAAATGTTGTGAGTATGAAAAATTAAATAGGAGAGAGAATAAGTGGAAGGTGATGTAAGAAAGAGAATGTTGTGAGTGTAAAAGTAAAGTAGGAGAGAGAATAAGTGGAGAGAATAGTGATTTAAGGTTTCCTTTTTGGGAAAGTGCCATTTTAAATGGGACGCCCAAAAAGAAAATTTGTGGCTTTTAGGCTGGGACGGAGGGAGTATTTATTATCAAGCAATTCGGGGTAAGGAATGTGTAGCCGCATATATTGCAAATCAATTGTAAACACAATATCAAAATGGTCAGGGTAGGGAATGCGTGCAGCCGCATATATTGTAATCAATTGTAAACACTATCAAAATGGTCGGGGTAGGGAATGTGTGGCCGCATGTATATTGCAATCAATTGTAAATACAGTGTCAAAATGGTCGGTGTAAAAAATGTGTGGTTGCATATATTGTAATCAATTGTAAATACAGTATCAAAATGGTCGCTCTAGTTGTTTCCTAGTCTATATAATATATAAAAGCAGAAACATTTCAAGACCATACAGCTCGCCACGTGGAATTTCAAGTCAGCTCTATTTTCACCAATTATTAGCCGCCATGTGTCACATTCAATGGAGAGTTTTATTTTAGATTTTGATTTAAACACAAATTTTAGCTTTTAAATCCAAACAAAATATTTTTAAACGTAATAAATTCAAACTACAGCGGTTCAACTACTTCATCCGAAAGAATGTGATGGTGGTAGAAAGTAGAAAAATTGTCTTGGAGCTTGCACTGATTTCTCTTATCATTATCCCACATATTAGATTTTAGATTATTAGATTAGTTTATTTTATTGAATTAAATTTAATTTGTTTAAATTGTATTATTCTCTCCGTCCTAAAATGAATGATTTTTTTCAAAATTTAAGAATCATTTTAAAAAATTTAATTTTAATCTAGAAAAAATAATAAACATTCTTTAATTCATTTTCAAAATTTTAAATTTGTAAAAATATAATGAATTATGAAAAAAAAATTAAATCAAAAAATTTAAAAGAACATTTATTTCGAAATAATAATGGTCATTCAATCTATATAATTTATAAAAGCAGAAGCATTTCAAGACCATACAACATATATAAAAGCAGAAACATTTCAAGACCAAACAGCTCGCCACGTAAAATTTCAAGTGAGCTCTATGTTCATCAATTATTAGCCGCCATGTGTCACATTCAATGAAGAGTTTTATTTTTTATTTTGATTTAAACACAAATTTTAGCTTTTAAATTCAAAAAAAATATTTTTAAACGTAATAAATTCAAACTACAACGGTTCAACTACTTCATCCGAAAGAATGTGATGGTGGTAGAAAGTAGAAACATTGTCTTGGAGCATGCACTGATTTCTCTTATCATTATCCCCCATAATAGATTTTAGATTATTAGATTAGTTTAT
The DNA here is from genome assembly GCA_022495995.1 of Adenophora triphylla var. japonica. NCBI lineage: Eukaryota > Viridiplantae > Streptophyta > Magnoliopsida > Asterales > Campanulaceae > Adenophora > Adenophora triphylla. The sequence goes on along the minus strand of JAFEMH010001790.1, from coordinate 346,620 downwards.
TTTATTGGATTAAATTTAATTTGTTTAAATTGTATTATTCTCTCCATCCTAAAATGAATGATTTTTTCAAAATTTAAGAATCATTTTAAAAAAATTAATTTTAATCTAGAAAAAATAATAAACATTCTTTTAATTCATTTTCAAAATTTTAGATTTGTAAAAATATAATGAATTATGAAAAAAAATTAAATCAAAAAATTTAAAAGAACATTTATTTTGAGACAATAATGGTCATTCAATCTATATAATATATAAAAGAAGAAACATTTCAAGACCATACAGCTTGCCACGTGGAATTCCAAGTCAGCTCTATATTCACCAATTATTAGCCGCCATGTGTCACATTCAATGAAGAGTTTTATTTTAGATTTTGATTTAATCACAAATTTTAGCTTTCAAATCCAAACAAAATATTTTTAAACGTAATAAATTCAAACTACAGCGGTTCAACTACTTCATCCGAAAGAATGTGATGGTGGTAGAAAGTAAAAACATTGTCTTGGAGCATGTACTGATTTCTCTTATCATTATCCCCATATTAGATTTTAGATTATTAAATTAGTTTATTTTATTGGATTAAATTTAATTTGTTTAAATTGTATTATTCTCTCCATCCTAAAATGAATGATTATTTTTTCAAAATTTAAGAATCATTTTAAAAAATTTAATTTTTATCTAGAAAAAATAATAAACATTCTTTTACTTCATTTTCAAAATTTAGATTTTTAAAAATATAATGAATTATGAAAAAAAAATAAAAAAAATTAAAAGAACATTTATTTTGAGACAATAATGGTCATTCAATCTATATAATATATAAAAGCAGAAACATTTCACGACCATACAGCTCGCCACGTGGAATTCAAAGTCAGCTCTATGTTCACCAATTATTAGCCGCCATGTGTCACATTCAATGAAGAGTTTTATTTTAGATTTTGATTTAAACACAAATTTTAGCTTTTAAATCCAAACAAAATATTTTTAAACGTAATAAATTCAAACTACAGCGGTTCAACTACTTTATCCGAAAAAATGTGATGGTGGTAGAAAGTAGAAACATTGTTTTGGAGCATGCACTGATTTCTCTTATCATTATCCCCCATATTAGATTTTAGATTATTAGATTAGTTTATTTTATTGGATTAAATTTAATTTGTTTAAATTGTATTATTCTCTACTTCCTAAAATGAATGATTTTTTTCAAAATTTAAGAATCATTTTAAAAAATTTAATTTTAATCTAGAAAAAATAATAAACATTCTTTTAATTCATTTTCAAAATTTTAGATTTGTAAAAATATAATGAATTATGAAAAAAAAAAAAAATCAAAAAATTTAAAAGAACATTTATTTTGAGACAATAATGTTTATTCAATATGTCTATATAATATATAAAAGCAGAAGCATTTCAAGACCATACAACTCCCCACGTGGAATTCCAAGTCAGCTATATGTTCATCAATTATTAGCCGCCATGTGTCACATTCAATGAAAGTTTTATTTTAGATTTTGATTTAAACACAAATTTTAACTTTTAAATGCAAACAAAAATATTTTTAAACGTAATAAATTCAAACTACAGCGGTTCAACTACTTCATCCGAAAGAATGTGATGGTGGTAGAAAGTAGAAAGATCGTCTTGGAACATGCACTGATTTCTATTATCATTATTCCCTATATTAGATTTTAGATTATTAGATTAGTTTATTTTATTGGATTAAATTTAATTTGTTTAAATTGTATTATTCTCTCCATCCTAATTTCACCATGTTGTTTATATAATATTTAATTATTAGATTCATTATGCCCGTCGAATATCGACGGATTACTGACTAGTTTATTAAATGCTCTGATCAATTGCAGATTCTTCAAAAATTTTATTTTTTAAATGACTATAAGGAAAATAAGGAATGAAAGAAAGTAGGAGGAGGAGGAGGAGGAGGAATAAATAAATAATGAAAACTCACTCACTTGTGAACAATTCCACCAAGAAGATCCATGGGCATCAATTTGACCCGAACCGTTGAAAATAAGGTTACTAACATTTGAAAAGTTAATCCAACCCGGGAAATTGTCACTTCCCCAATCCTCCTTCATTGGTGCTTTAATATGCCCTATCATCTACAATTACAAAACCTACTTTTAATTTTATTATTCACCATATAAACTTGGTATTCAAATGCAGCAATGACCATCGCATTTCATGATGTTTTAATATTAATTTCATTTCATTGTGCATTTTACAGGAATTAATCAATGATTCTCTTGTTAAAAATAACCAATTATATAGTATATCAAGGTATATAGTGAAATATGGTAGAAAGGTACATGAAGAACTTCCTTAAAACTTTTTATTTTTTATTTTTGAAAGATCCTTAAAATTATTTGAAGACATTTATTTTGTAACGGGACGCTGAAAACAACTAACTATTTTCCATTAATTGGATAGGTAACTGTGCATTAATAAAACTACCATACTTTTTGAAGCTTCAAAAAAAAAAAAAAAAAAAGAGTAATTACATATAAACCTGAATGGTTATGGAAGGAGACTTGCATGGACCTAGAAAATGCACAGCTTGTAACAAAAATGTCTTCCCTTGAGGTATTTTGAGAGTTGAAGAATTCATAGTGCCTCCACAAATTGCTTCCCATGCCTTCAAGAAAGCCTGCACGTTTTATGTATTTGTGTAACTACAATTAAATCCTTAATTACATTTTCTATCTTTTTCCCAAAAAATAAAGGTTTTTTTAAGTAACAAAAAAAAAAAAAAAAAAAAAAAGCTAGGATGGGGAAGATGATGCATACATAATTGTATATTCCCTCCTTCTCAAAAAATGTCCATTTTCGTTATTTTTTTCTTTCGAAATGATTGTTTTTTTCTTAAAATAATAAAAAAAAAAGAAAGTTAGAATGATATTTTAGACAATATTTTTAAAGTATTTAATGTGTACAACACTTTATGCATCATGGTGTTGTACGAGACAACACCTTGATATACATTTAGACCATGCATTGCATACTACATGCTCGAGTGAAGTAATTAGTCACACGACAACGTTTCCCTTGGTAGCTTCAATCCATTTAAAGACTATTTTTCACGTAATTTAATTAACATAAGCCTTTAAAATGTGCTTCAACCCATGTAAAGAGTAATTTTCACATGATTTATTTAAGATTAGCCTTTAAAATCTAAATTGTCACGGAAAATATTAACTTTTAGATCTTCATTTGTATTATTAAATCAAACTAAAATTATTGCTCAAAATTTCTTCGTAATAACCGCAAAAAGAGTGCGTCTGGGGAGAAACGCGTTTCTCCGTCTGTTTGGAGAAACGGGGCTTGTTATGTCGCGCGACATAAAGCAGTTTACGGATATCCTTACAAAGCTACGGATATCAGGAAGGCTTTGAAATGGATATCAGGAACTATGTAAAGGATATCAGAAACCAGTATTTTTACGGATATCCTTTACAAAGCTACAGATATCGAAACTTGAAATGGATATCCAGAAGCTTTGTAAAGGATATCCAGAAAAAATATTTGGTTTCTGGATATCCTTTCCAAAGCTTCTGGATATCCTTTCCAAAGCTTCTGGATATTGGCTAGGTATGTCGCGCGACATAACAAGCCCCGTTTCTCCATGAGCGACGGAGAAACGCGTTTCTCTCCAGATTTTGTGCCGCAAAAAAAGTGATTAGATCATTTTGGACAGAAGGAGTAGTATTTTATTATTGAGGTTTTTCATTAATAAATTTCTTAAGCTATTAAAAGATTGACACTAGAAGTGTTTTTGGTATTATTACCTAGTCTATTAAAAAAAACATCGATACAACTTGCCCTTATGAGGTTGCTAGTTTCGAATTTCGAAACTCAGTACCTACTTGGTAAAGAGGCTTTATCGAGACTTCAGGTAACGTTTGACCAGAAACTCGATAAATTAGTTTATCCACCGCTAAACTAGACAAAATTAATTTATAGTTGCATCCATACCTAACCTATGGCTGTAGATTTGTCCCTAGTCTATAGATTGCTATCTAAATTTGTTAGAATTAACTTATGGAAATTATCAAATATGTATGAGTAAAGAAAAAAAGGTTGATCTGTGATTAAGAAATGGAAAAAGAAAAAAAAAAATGAAGAAAGGTAATACTGTATTTGTCTTGGAGGAAAATGTCATGATCCGCCTCTTTGTCATTGTCATCAGACAAAATCTCATTATTTAAAAAATCTCAATAAATATTTTGCTTATTATTAACATATTTAAAAAATAAATTACTGATAATATTTATAATTTTGTAGCAATAACAAATTTTATATTTTTATTAAGATAGCTAAATTAATCTAAAATTATTGTTAAAAGTTCCATCGTAATAATGTACAAAAAATGTGACATTTATTCTGGAATGAAGGGAGAGTAATCCTCAAGAAAAGTTAGTCTCACTTTTTTGTTCACTTGCATTAACTTTGAACAACAATTTAGATTAATTTTAATTATTTTAGTGAAAATCTAAAATTTGTTATTAATAGTGTAGTGTATCAATAACAAGTTTTAAATTTTCATTAAAATAGTTAAGATGAAACTAAATAATTGCTCAAAGTTGATTTATCTTAACAATCAAAAAGTGAACGTTAATTTGACCCGTTTCAACCCGCAAACATAAATAGGCAAAATTAATAAATATAATGCATCCGGTTAGAAAAAATAAACGGATCTACCCGTCTTAACCCGCCAACCCGAACCCGACTCATTTGACCTGTTAATTTAAACGGATTGTAGCGGATTGACCCGCCACAACTCGATCCAACCCAACCAAATCCGCACAATTGCAGGGCCTATATAATACGAATAATTTTCATTCCTCGAACAATTTTGACCCGTTTTGTGCAATAGTTAGTTAAAAGTACTCCCTCTATCCCAAAATGATTTTACAAAATATTTTAAATTTGCCACTTGATCAAAAACAAATTTGAATGTTTATCAAACATTCATTTTGGAACGAAAAGAGTATAATTTTTATTTTGAACCCATTTTGTGTCAAATGGTACATAATAAGTATAATATTTTTATTCTCTAAACAATTTTGACTCCAGCTGCCAATTTATTTTAGAGTTAGCCAATGTTAGAAAGATAAAATAAATTAAATGATCAATTTGGTATGATATTACTGATGTATCAAATGAATTTTTAAAGTGAACAACAGGGGAGGGGAGGGGAGGGGAGTGTATATATTAAAAATATAGAGTAAGGTTTATGTAAATGTACCCGGGTATCATAAGACTTTCCATCCCCAAAGGCACCAAAATCCATTATGCTAACCGAGCTTTCATTATGAGCCATTGTGGATGAACCCATAATCATGCACAGCAATAACAACACTAAGTCAAGAGCCTGCCAAAATCATTCACAAATGTTATGCATTTAAGTTCAACCAAATCAATGATGAGAGAGAGAGATGAGAGAGAGAGGTGTAACACTCACCATTGTTGAACAAAAGAGAGAATGAGCAAATTTTAATTTCTCATTCGTTACTCAACAACAAAAAACTATAAATAGAGGTTTTACGTGTAAAATAATCTATGCATGGGAATCTGGCAACTGTGTTCACAAAGCTAAGGGGTAAACACAATAAAACCAAAGCATCTCCACCACGAGAGTGAAATGTAGGAAAATCGCAATCTACATAAATACAAGAGACTGCTTCCAAGATTTAATCCCGCAACATCAAAATCACACAGCAACACCTCAACCAGTTAAGGGGTAAGGTGTAAAATGCAGTGACAACCCTATAGTAGGGAAAAAAAAAAAACTTATGATGAGAGCATTAATCCAGGAGAAATGCTATTGACCAACACGTAATAACTATCTCGTTACTGTGAGCCAATCTGCGCCAAAAACGCTACAAAAAAACACCTTCCAAGAATACAACAGCTCAATGCCCAGACACACCACAAACACATAGAATCACTGCTTTCATTCATTCGCTTCAAACCACTAGACAGACTGATAGCAACAACAAAAAACTTCATTATTCCAAAACTCTCCAAAAAAACAAAAAAAAACCCAAGATTCTGGGACGTTTTCTAACTTGCCACAGTGATAAATAGCCGCACTTGAAGACGATCTTCACTTTGACTGAAATCAATTCACCTACCTCGAATATTTAGATCTTGCTAACAAAAAAATGGTATACAAAAGAGTAGAATTATAGCAACATCTCTGCAATCTGGACAGCATTGAGAGCAGCTCCCTTGCGTATTTGGTCACCACATACAAAGATGTCCAACCTGTTTAAGACGTGTCATTAAAAAAAGCGTCCAAAATAAACACAAACAAACAAACATCACCAAGATTAAAGTACATGTAACAAAATCCTACCCATAATTATCATCACGTGATACATCACGGCGAACTCGGCCTACTGCAACATCGTCTTTGTTTGAAACTTCCAATGGAGTAGGGAAGTGATTGGATTCTCGACTATCGATAACCACAACTCCAGGAGCTTTCTTTAGAATCTCCCTTGCTGTGTCCTGGATTAATCAACAAAATATTGAATCAAGCACAAGCATTTTGAGAGGATTTTCCTTGTTTATTTAGTTTTGATGCTTCTTTCAATGCACCATTTCCACTATTTACCGTGTGGAGAATGTTAAAAAGGGATTTGGTGACTCCGCTAGGACAATTTTATGAATTACTAAATTAACTTAATTAAGTGATGCTTAAGATTGCGAGGGTGACTAATAAAACATGTGAAAATCAATTTCAATAGATTCCACCATACAAGTGCTATGGTATTGGGCTATCAAAAGGGGGGCAGATGTAGAGAGAGAATACAGATTTGTTTCAGCAGTGATTATGGGTTATCACGAACTCTGATTTAGCCTTTTGCAATTAGCTCATACAAGCAAGAAACAGCTTCCCTAACATAATACAAAGCCAAAAAGAAACCCACATTTAAAGAAATAGAGAGAATAACTAAACCAAAATCAGGCCCAAGGGATTCTTTTCATTTATTAGGGATTGTTAAAAAAAACTAAAGTTCATCCTGTACATATCTGCTTCTTTAAGAATTGGACATAGAAGAAGATAAGTGGTACTGACACGAATGAGCATATGCCCAGGCTATCTTCAACAACAGCTCTTTAAGGTTTCAAACTTAGTTGCAAAGCTTCTATTAATACATTCAAAGAAGATGTTTTCTTTTCCTTTTTTTTTTTGGTTCAAAATAGGAGAGCCAAAATGAAACTAACTCCGAAGTCTTACAGGTCAGAATTATATCTGAGGACTGCACTATGAAACAATACTAGGCTGACTATTCAATAAATAAGTTGCACACAGCAAATGAAAGAAGAGAAGCTGAGTGTTCTCGGTGAGATAAATTTCAGAATAGAACTTCCAAAAACTGCCCCTTAGACCCTAAATAGTTGCTGTCCTTTTAACCCATATAAGCCTAGCCTAACTTCCTAATTACCCTCATAATTAGTGCAAAACGTTTCCAAACAAGCCCCTAAACAATTAGCTTATGCAAAACCTCTAAAATGACAAAAGCCTAACTAAGATGCTTCAAGAACGGCAAACAAAACATTTCACATGTTTGAGCCCTCAAAGCAAATATTTATGTTTGAACCATTGTTTGATTCAAGTAAGAGGGGTGCAGCAAAGTAGAAGCTCGAAAGCAATAAACTAGATACAACTCGAAAAGGAGATCTACAAATAAATGATTGAACAGTCATTACTATCCCACAGTACATGATATATAATACTACATTGCAATAGTACCTATTTGGATTAATATATCTAGGTTCTACCATTTTTTGCATGGGTTGTAGCATAAAGAAAAATACGTTTTGTTTTTCTTTTGATAAGTAGAATAAAGCATGATACAATATTTCATTTTTAAAAATTGAATTTACATTCTCAAACCAGGCAAATTGAAATCTATTCTTTAGGATTCCCAAATGTCCAACAAAGGTGATATTTACTAAAACTCTACAACACTTGGTCCTATAACAACCTCATGGAAACTTCACGTATATGGGTGCTAAATTTCTGTTTTTTATAAGAAGCTGTGCTCAATTGACGCTCCCACCGTTTGAAAATAAGTAGCATGTTTGACTTTGCACTTATAAAAAAGTAAATTGACCTCGTTATAAATATTAGATTGTGAGTTTTACAATGTTCTTCATGTGGAAGTGGCCCATTAATTAAAGAACTTATAAATCAAGGGAAAATGGTAAAATAATCCATCTAAAAATACAGAGTGGAGACTTATCTTGGAACGGCTAAAGATGGACATACAAGGACACTTATTTTGAAACAAAGGGAATATTCGTTTGGTAGGATATCACTTAAAAAAAAATCTAATTTAATGAATGTTCAATATTTATAGAAATAACTTGAAGAAATATGGGTAGAACCTTTATATTAATGTTATTGCGAAAATACAAGTCTTTTGTATCAGTGTCATTTTGACCTATTACTGAATACATGTAACTACACAACAATATATCCACATGTATCTGGGAAAAGCAATTGCAGTACTTGATTTGTATCCCAAATTCCCAATTTGACACATAGTTACTGAACCGGGATACATGTTATGTACCAAAATTAAATTTCCAAACATACCCAAACAAATCTCCAGTAATGAAGAATACAGCAAAATGATTATAATATGTCCAAGAAAATAATGATGGAAGAATTCTGCACTGTGTGAATAGCTTTACAAGAACTAGTAAGAAAGTAACCAAGAGTGATTAATCGTATTTCTTACAACTGGTTTTGATAAGCATACAACAACAACTACAAGAACAACAAAACCTTAGTTGTCATTGTTGTATACTTATAAAAACTAGTTTTGATAAACTAGTTTTGATAAGCATCCTTGAAATAAAATATAACAGATCATGACTAAATGCGGGACAAAAATAACAAAAAGCCCTTTTCTATATTACTATTATTTAGTAGATGAGGTTGTGATACTTGTCATCGCAATTGATATTAAATATTAATACATTTTGGAGTCTTGAAGTTACATGCAAGATCTGGACTGCAATCAAGATTTGATGGTTCCTCAGAAGCGCTCACCAATAACATTCTAGGCACGCTAAACTATTGGAATTCTAAACTTGAAAAGGGAAAACTAGAGAAAATTATCAAAGAGAGAAAAGGAAGCATAAGAAGATGAACAGAAATCATAGGTCGTTTGACTCTATGACAAAAGCATAGGGTCATAATAGTACCTCGTCAAGGGAGTTCTCGAACTGTAGGTTGATGCTCTCAGCATGTGCACGCATAACAGGAACTCGTATGCATGTGGCTGTCACTCTGACATCCGTGTCATTCTGCAGTTAAAATCAGATAGGGCATTGATTAGAAACAGTTGCCATAGCATCATAGATTAGAATGAAATACTGCCTACTTAAATATCATAACCAAATCTTACCCAGATTTTTCTCGTCTCTTTCACTAATTTCATCTCTTCTTCATTGTACCCATTTGAGAGCACAGATGAATTGTGTGAGAACAGATTGAAAGCATACTGCATATCAGAAGGAAATGGAAGATAAATTCACTGACTGTATAAAGTCATCATTCTCAATTAAATGCAGCATGTATTTAAGTAGCATAAACTAGACATAAGAACCTGCTGCGGAAATATTTTACACGTTGGTCTTTTCCCTTCCAGGACCTACATGCAAATCAAAGGCAAAACAGAATCAGTTCAGAAGAACAAAATTGCGGGTTGAATGCTAAATCACTATAATGACAGGGATTGTTACGAAATACCTCACGAGTCTGCTGCTTAAGCTCTTCCATTGCAGCAGCACCAGCGCCACTAGCAGCCTGATATGTGCTAACAACCATACGGAGTACCTGCAACATGAATAATGAATATAAATTGCATTTAAGAATTAGAAAGAATAACTTATTGTCTGTGAAATTTCAGAACGAGATGGGAAACGGAAGAAAATGGAAGAGAGATGGACAACTATATACAAAAAATTGAAAAAATATTGTATAAAGGTTTGTGGAGCAAATTTACTAGCATGCTCATTATTTTGGTGGTAGTACTGGCATGCTCATTATTACTAATTTGGTGGAGGTTGTATCCGCTGGGGGTTAGGAAATGATTGACACAAGGATAAGTAATCGCTTGGTCACTGAGAATAGAGATAACTTCATTAAGCCACCGAACATTTTTGGGAGGGATGTTGTACAGTAATAAGTTAAAAACAACTTTGTTTCTCTTAAGGAATCCATGGGTCATGGGGTTCTCCTCGTCTGTTATTTAGCAGGATTGGAATGTTTTGCTTTTCTAGTCTATGTATATCTTGTCCTAGCTTTTTGAGTTTGCTTCGTCAAGGATTGCTCAAATGTAGATATCTCTTGTGTTAGCAATGTACTCCTTTCACAAAAAACACATCTTTTGAAAACGACTTTTGCCAACAACCAATTAATTTAGATTTTATATGCTTCTCCAAATGGAGCGTTACCTCAGTTACACATCTCAGTTTAGAAACAAATCACCCCTTTACATATGAACTATTACATTCACCACATACAACAAGAACTTTTCACTGTACCATAAATCATCACTAAGGTCTATCCTTAACAAAAAAAAAAACGATCGGATAAGCTAATGTTCTTATCAAGAAAGTGATACGCATATAATACCACTCCCTCCTTCCCCTTGTCTCAAAATAAGAGTCCCCTAATGACTTTAGGTTTAATTTCATTTTCAGCCATTGTACTTTGCCCCCATTTTCACTTCAACCACTATACTTGTTTATTTATTTTGCGCAAAAACAACAATAGTTTTGAAAAACTAACCTTAACCACTATACTTGTTTATTTATTTTGCGCAAAAACAACAATAGTTTTGAAAAACTAACCTTTTGCGACTAATTCGCAGATTGGGACACAAATTTGTGGCCAAAATGATATTTTTCCAAACCAATGGTGGTTTTCGTGCAAATAAAAAGTATAACGGCTGAAGTGAAAGTCGGGGTAGAGTACCATGGTTGAAAACAAATTAACCTTCTAACATCATACGGGTTTCAAAAGAGTATTTGACTCCATGTGCATTACTTTTCGTAACTTAGTTATCCCCAGCTATAAGAATGTGCCCAAATCCATTTTCTAGCTCAGAACTACCAAGGATACATTAGACAATTGGTTTAAAAACTCTCTTAAAAGGAAAAGGGACTCTTTTATTGGGACGCTGTAGAAATTGACTCTTAATTGATAGAGATGCATGTGTGTTTGTCTCACTTCAACTCTTCCTCTCTCTCTCCTATAGACCTATCTGGCTGTCTCTCTCTAACCTTCTCAATATAGAACCTACCTGCTTCCAAAATGTGGCCTCTTTATTTCTAACACCATACATTCGATAATCATGTATAACTAACTACCAAATAAACTAAATTTAAAGTTGACAAGTGTAGGGGATTTTATCTAAATCTCTCATCTCAACCTAGGTGGCAAACATCTACTTGGATAATATCACATCATCCTTATGCGAACTTACCTTGTGCTTTGGCCAACCCACAAAAAAATCACATTCAAAGTTCAAGCAATTAATTCCCATTGCTCTCTCAGGTTTACTCATACTTTCCAAAAAGGGACTTCCATCTAATTTGCAGCCATGTGAAAAGTTAAATTACCTATACAAAATTGTCATATTTGTTACACCCCTGAACCTAAATGATGGCTCGGTCACTTACTCCGTCACCTAAAGTAAGCATCAACTATGAGAAGAAAAATATACTCTGTATATCACTTTCAAAGTAGACATTCTTTCATGAGAACAAGGGAATGGTAATGAGGATACGTTGTCAGTCTACAACTAAAACACTGAATGGCAAATCCATTGACACATACTCCCTCCATCCCATGTTGATAGTCTTATTTGACTAGTCCAAACATTTTAAGGATATACAGTACGTCTCATTTCACAATTACCCTTAATGTGGTTCATAAATAACTGTGGTGTTTCTCTTATACAAGACTCACATAGGGTATCTCAAATACAATTATCATAGGGATATTGTTTGAAGTTCAATGGTATTAACCTTTCAATTTTGGAAATAAAACTCTCTATATGGGACACACAAAAATAGGAAGTGGGAACAATTTTGTGGGACAGAAGGAGTATATTGACATTATATACATGCATAAATAATATTCAATTGCCGTTTACTTTACATACTTTGTACAAAGTAATTTTACCATCCCAGTCAAAATCGGCTTGATCTAACCAATTCAAGCAAAGCACGAACTCACCAATAGAAATGATATAACTCAACTAATAAACAGACCAGACAGACAACAATCCATTCTGATCAAATTCAAAATGCATTAACAGAAGAATACTAAAAGTAAATAAAACTTTATCCAGGCAGAGTCGAATTCAACAATCAGCTATAAACACACCTTAGCATGTCGATGAAGAGGAGTGACAGCCATAAGACAAATAATCGTAGAACAATTAGGGTTCGCAATCAAAGCCCCCTTCCCAGTCCCAATCTTAATATGCGACATTGCCTCAGGATTAACCTCCGGTATCACAAGCGGCACACCTTCAACCATCCGAAACGCCGAGCTATTATCCACCACAACGCACCCACTCTCTGCCGCTAAAGGCCCAAAATCCTTACTTATAGACCCGCCGGCGCTGAACAGAGCAATGTCGACGCCTTTGAAGCTGTCCTTGGTCAGCTCCTCGACGACATACTCCTTGTCTTCGAAGGTGAATCGTTTACCGGCGGAGCGTTTGCTGGCGAGCATTTTGAGGGAGCTGTAAGGGAATGAGCGGTCGGAGAGGACGGAGAGAAATTCCTGGCCGACTGCGCCGGTAACGCCTACCACGGCTAGGGATGGGGCGTCTTCGCGTAAGGCCATGCGAACTGTGAAGGGGTTAGGCCGTCTGGTTGCTAAACGGAGGGTTGGCAGGCGGGCAGTGGAGGCGGCGGCGGCGAATTGGTGGTGGTGGACGACGGCTGGGGCCTTCATTTTCGAAGAGACAGGGGCGGCTAGGAACAGTGGACTGGGTAAAAGAAGGGATTTGGAAGAAAAGGGTGCGCAAGGGATTTTGTTTTATAGTGTTGATAGGGTTTAGGCAAGCCGGTGTATTTAGACATTATTACCATTATTACTTCTCATTCTCGTCCCAAATGATTTTCTCTCTTCTTTTTTTTTTTTAAGTTAATGAACATTAAATGTAATAATAATATTAAATTTATTTATTTATCCTATTAAAATTCTAAAAAAAAAAATTAATTCATTGTAATACTTTCTTTCTATGGTTCAAAATAATTATTGCTTTTAGCATTTTCATCAAATGAAGAAACTATCAAATGTATTTGTATATATTATTTCTCTCGTATACATTATTTTACTTAATATAAAATGTAATACAATAATCTAAATTTCAATGCAGTGTATATTTGAAAATTAAATGTTTTAACCAATATTTTGATAAAAAAAATGACAGTTATTTTGAACAGTAAAAAAGGTGAAACATTATTTCGAACACAAGTGATATTTTCTACAAAAAGCCATTTTATTTTAGAAATAAATCATCTCCTTTCAAATTTGTGCTCATTTTGTCTTTCAATTCGTGAATTTAAGGGCAAGATAGTAGCTTTTTCCAAATTACAATATTTTTTTGAAAATAAAATAAATAATGCTCGGGATTGCCAAATCACGTTATCAAGCTTAAAGTTGGGTGTATGATCATGTTGCTCAGGAATATTGATCAAGCTTCGGAGCTATGCAATGGAACAAGAATGATTGTCACCAATCTCGAAAAGCACGTAGTTGAAGCAAAAATATTATCGGGTAAAAATGTTGGCATGAAGGTTTTTATTCCTAGAATGAAATTTGCTTCTTTACTTCAGCAATAATAGAGGGAGGGAATGAGCCAAGTTATCTTCCGTATGATCTTGAGCCCATCAGATTTGACAAAATTTTCCGTGAAGTTTCCACGGAAACAATTCCCTTTGGTCGTTTGCTTTGCTATGACCACAAATAAGAGTCAGGGACAATCACTTTCACACGTGGGGCTATACATTCCTCGACCTGTATTCAGCCACGGTCAGTTGTATGTGGCAATCTCTAGAGTTACCAGTAAAAAAGGACTCAAAGTTCTAATTTGTGATAAAGATGGTCAGACGCATGATACCACAACTAATGTGGTGTATAAAGAAAATTTTGACAAGTTGTGAGGTAATTTTAATCTATAAATATTAACAAGTTGTGAAAAAGTGCATGTCCCATATGCTTAATAGAATTGTTGTCTCTGATTTGCAGGTATAAAGGTTTTTACGAGTTTGCTCAATCAAGAGTGCTTTATGTTGGTCTGCCAGTTGGACTAGATATTGTAATTGATGGGACTGTTCCTACAGATATATCTTCCAAATAGTTAAATGGACTTAGAATGTAAATACTATTTAAGTAGAAGTAAGTTGTTTAACTGAGGGTTGTAATATTTGAAGATAGCTTAAACTCTGATTTAGTTGCATATTTTCCATGCAGGGTTTGGACTATCATGCTCTGTTGCATTTGTTTTCTCAGCTATCATTGCTGTAATGGTTGCCTTTCCGGTTACTTTTCCTAATAAAATCAAGCGCCAATGTCATTTTTATACATGTAATATTTATTATATTGGTAGATAAAGTACCATTGTTAAAATGACTGCCTTTGCAGTTAGATGCTTTATGATATTGGTAGATACAGTATATTAATGTTTGGTTTTATGAAATCGCTGTATTTTATTAATGGAAAATACTTTGGCAAAGAGTTTGTTGCACTTGCATATTTATACAGTTGAGATTACTGGAATAGTAATCCAATATTCAGTTGGACTATGTGTATTCTGATTTGTAGGATTCAACCAGAAAGAATACATGCTTCTATCTTGAACCTGTTAACCTCTAGACATTTGAAATAATAGTTTTGAAGAATTCACCTGATTAGCAAATATATTGATGTATGCTTCGAAAACCATGGTTCATGGGTTTGAAGACCATGGTTAGGTTCAATATCATACTTGAAATATTTCATTTCATTGTTATTGCCTGAACTTATCAAACTCCGTCCCAAAATAAATGTTTTTTTTAATTTAAAAAAACAATCAGTAGTTTCACCCTTTATTCAAATATTGGTTCAAATATTGGTAAGAACTATATTCATTAACTTGAAGGATTTTTTATTTTTTGAATGAAAATTTAACAACTTTGCTCACAAACAGAAGGTTTTTCTGGATTTGGTTTTCAAATAATTTTTGTAGGTTTTCACATTCTCTTGATATAGATGTTTACGTTCAGGTTTTCATGTTGCTTAACACTCCCCCTCACTTTTAGAAAAAGTAATTTAGTGAATTTTGATGCTTCTCATGCTCTCTCTCCTTTAACATTTATTGGACTCATTGTGATGAACAAGCTATTGCTGCAGATACTTATGCATGATGACCACCCTGGCCTAAGTCAAAACAGTTAGGAAAAACATGGTATAAGCATCATTTTCATACTAAACGGCAACATGGCTATGAGGTATACTCTCTCCGTCTCATATACTCTGTAATTTCATTTAAATAAACGAAAACAATATGGCCTAACGAAATTACAGATTATAGCAATAAGTAATAATAAGCTTTAATATGCCCGTCGAATTTCGACGGTTACTTACTAGTTTTCTACAAAAGCCATTTTATTTTAGAAATAAATCATCTCCTTCCAAGTTTGTGCTCTATTTTGTCTTTCAATTCGTGAATTTAAGGGCGAGATAGTAGCTTTTTCCAAATTACAATATTTTTTTGAAAATAAAATAAATAATGATAAAGGTGAATAAACACAGTTGAACAACACATAATTTGGTCTTAAATTAATTTTTATTTTCCTAGTCCATCCAAAAATAAGCTTTGCATTTGAATATTACTTCATTAGGGTCCGCTTTCGAGTTTTTAATGAAGAGAAAAGAAAGTGAGGGGAGGGAAATGAATTTAAATTCTTTTCGATGTGCTTCTGAGTTAGGAAGGAAATGAAAGGAAAAACAAAATTTTCTCTCCTCATGCTTCTGAGTTTTAGAATGAAATGAGAAAAAATAAAAAGAAAATGACTTCTATACCCTCATTTATATATAAAAAAAAAAAAACTAGTTGAAAAGCATTGCACCCCTTTTCATTTTATTGAAATGAACATAACATTGATTGAATCTAATTATCAAAATTCATCAAATTTTAGCATATTTATAAGCTATCAATTTCTTTCCTTCCAATTCCTCTCAATTTTGGGAGGAAAATTTTGGGAGGAAAAATCTAAAAAATTTCCTTCCCTTTCTTTCCACTTCCTCTCTAAAAATCTCGAAAGCAACCTAAGGAAGGAAAATTTTATAAATTTCCTTCTCTTTCTTTCCATTTCTCTCCATTTTTAAACTCGGAAGCATGCCCTTAGTCCCACACTCCTCTTCCTTTTCTTTTTAATCCTCTTGCCTCATCCACAAATAACACACGAAAATCACACACAAACATGCATCAACTTACAACAAAACACACACACACAAAAACATACAGAAAAACAATTCACTAAATGAGTTATAGCGGCACAGACTTGGAAGATCATTAATATTTGGAGAGACAAAGATGTCAGAAATGCTAGAGTTTGTGAGGCTGAAAAAGGGGAGTCGCAGAAGGAGGGAGGGATAGAGATACGTTTTGGGTTGCGATTTAAAGCTTGAGTAGTTGTAAAAAAAGAGATGTAGATGTGATGGCCGGAGTAGGCGGACAGGTGCTAGCCAGTAAGTGCTCAAGGTTTGAAATCAAATCGAATTAAATCATGCGGTTTGATTTGATATTCAAGTATGAATGGTTAGGTTTGGTCTCAAATTTTGGCAAATCACACGGTTTAGTTTGGTTTATGGTATGACCCTCCCCGATCAAATCAAACTGAAACGAACGAAATCAAACCGCGGTTTGAGACCGAACCGTCATACCAAATCATATTAAATAAACTAATCATAACCCCTGTTTTGTATCTTATTTAATAGTTTCGTATATTTATTAAAATTTACTATTAGATCAATTAAAAAAACTACATTACATAGTGCCCGTTTGTTTTAGCTTATTTTGGATTGCTTATGACTTTTGGATTTAGTTAAGTAAAAATTGTAGTGTTTGTTTTCATTTATAAAACATAAGCTAATAAGTAAGGTACAACCTAATTATATCATGAATAAGCAAACGCTAAAAAGTCATAAAATGTTGTTTTTCACCACTTATCTTACAAATAGGTCTTGAGTTCAAATACTAATACATATACATTTGTTTATTTTCTTTCTTCCTTACATACTTCTTCAATCAATTCAATTATTTAACTTTCTTTTATTTTCTTATTATCATTTAATATTACAAAAACAAATTATTTATTTTGGGCTCATTTTTATTTTATATTTTTTTTTACTTTTATAAACATAAATAAATTAACAGAAGAGAAAAAAATATATAATACATAAATAAAAATTAATTTGTGAATTCAATTTGTATCCTTTATTATATTTCAATAAATTAAATTTTTGTATTTGCTTAATATTTAATTACAATATATAAATGTAAATTCATAATTATTATGATTTTGAATTATTTATTTTTGCTTTAGCGCAAACATTCATATTTATTTATTTGCAAATAATATTTTTTTATTGAAAAAAAATAAAAACGAGTATTATATATTAAATCCATCAATTATAAATCAATAATTAATCAGCTATCAGTTATACGTCATCAGCTATCAGATGAAACAAATGAGTTATCAATCGATCAGCTATAAGTTATTAACCAACCAACCATCAGCTATTAGTTATAAGTAATCAGCCATCAGTTGCGACAAACGAGCCTATAGACTAATCCTAACCCACGTTGTGTATTTTATTTAATATTAATTTCATCATTTGTTGTCGTTATTGCGAAAATAAATAACTAAATTTTCTACACGATCGAAGATTGTAAAGTATTTTGATGGATAAAATTTCACTGTGTAATAAAAATACCTTGCAAGTGTACAAGTTACCGAAGTAGCAATATACAAAAGTAAGGGTCGAACCACAGAGACTTGAGTGAATTGACAAGTTGATTTAATTAGTGTAAACGAAACAAGAGGGGGGGTTTGATTTTGATTGATTAAAATAAACTAAATTGAAAAGCAAATAAATTAACTAATTAAAATAAAACAGATATTGAAATCAAGAATGACAAGGATTCACGGATTGGGTTTCACAATTATCTCCTTCCTATGCTAATTTATAAAAACAATTACTAATCTTGTTCAAAAAATCGTTCACTTTAATAAGAGTTGGGACGGTTAGATGGCCGGGTTGCAACCCTATTATTACTTCGATGTAATGTTTTCCGCAAGGTCTACAAAACATTCAAGTAATACATTTAAAATCCACAGAACAATTGATTTTAAACCCTTTTGATTTTCGCAAGATCTTCAATTGGATCTATTCAATGGAATCTAGGCCAATGTAAAAATTATCCACGCAAGTGTAGTAATTTAAATCCTAGTAATTTAAAGACCAACAATATCAATCAATAATGTTGAAGTCTAAAAATAAATTAAGCAAATTTCATTGAACAAGAACAAGAAAAGTGTGGAAGAATTAAAACATTATTAGCATAAGAATTCGACAATTGTTACATCCAATCCGCGAAAAGGAATTTAGCTATTCATAATAATAATAAAATTACAAAACTAAAATAAATAAAACCTGAAATCGAAACGGAACGGAGGAAGTAATTATGTTTTCTTCTCTCTACAGTAACCGTGGCTGAATTCCTTCCCCCTAAAGAACAATTCCTCCTCATATATACTCCCTCCGTCCCAATAGTAGCTTCCCATTTTGCCATTTTGGGTGTCCCGTTAATAGCTTCCACTTTCCTTTTTTGGCAAAGAAATCTTCACTATTCCCTCCACTCATTCTCTCTCCTCCATTATTTTAATACTCACAACACCATTATAATTTACTATTTTCTCCACTCATTCTCTCTCCTATTTTCAAATTACACTCACATCATTTTTACTTCCCCCCCAATTCCTTAATTTGCGTGCTGCCCAAAAAATGGGCAGCTCTTATTGGGACGGAGTAGTATATAGTATAATATACCTAGTTGCCAAAAATTGAGAAACAAACTTGCAATTCAGCTCTTCCTAAACCAGGCCCAAACTCAAAGCCCACTTCGCTCCACGCCCATGACTCGTGACCACGAGTCGTGGCAAACGTGCAAAATCGTTCTGATCATCAAAATTGCTCTAAGTCCACAGCCAACATTGTTCCTAGGCCAACCTTCTGTTTTGGCCATGCCTTATGCTTTAGTAAGTATTCGTTTCGTTCCGCAATTTTGCCGTCGCACTTTGATCACTATAATGAATTCTTTTGCACTTCACTCTTTGAGATTTTATTTTTCATTTTAGCCCATGAATTTTTATAAATCAAATTTCTCCCAAATTTCCATATTTTTCAGTTTAGTCCCTGAATTTTCAATAAATTACAACTTGGCCCTTGAACTTCCAAAGTGGGTACAAATCCTCCGTTTTCAGCATTGTTGCACTTCAGTCCCTGAACTATCAAAACACTAACAAAATACATTAAATTCTCAAGGTTTCGAACAGAAAATAAGCTTAGGAACATATCTTTTGGATGGGTAAAACCACATCCATCAAATACCCCCAAACTTACATTTTGCTCGTCCTCGAGTAAAACAAAAGAAATAAACAAAAACAAAACTACCCTAACAACTAAAAACAATCAACAGAAAAATATTTTTGATATGTTCTTAATATATACAAGGTTGCCGGCCAAGCAAGTCTCAGATTCTCACATAATATGCTAAACAAGTGCCAATGAGAATATGCAATTACAATTACATTAATGCATCTAACCCACAATTTTCCACCTCGGCCTGAATGATGAATGAAATATGGGAGATCATTGTCACCAAAGTAAGATATTTTATAGGGTCACTAACCACATGCTCTAAATCAATGATACTAAGATGAAATTTCTGCACAAGGGACACTCATATGCATATTTAAACAAAACTGTCAACCCGGCTACTCTTTAGGGATCAAATATGGCTTTACGGTTTGTAATGTTTCGCGATAAACGCGGGCTAGGTTCACGGCTCCAAATGAAGGCAAGGACATACGAAGTCAAGCAAGTGAAACTAGAAAGTCTTCATCTTACATCCTCACATTGAAAGTTATCACTCCGCTCCAAGCCAACCCATTGGTTTAACCCCAAACTTACAATTTTGTATACTTTCAAACTTGAGATTGATCACCTTTCTTTCTTTTTGATCGCTTTCCACTTCAACATTAGAGAGGGCTCGGCTTTTCTTTTCTTTTCTTTTCTTTTCTTTTTTCCTCTTTTTTTTTTTTTTGCACAAATATATCACGGAGTATGTGCATTCAATACTTTTAGCTCAAGCCCCTCTTTTCATTACATAACATGCCCCTTTTTTTTCATGACCACTTTTCACTCAATTCTTTGATTTTCAAAACATCCCCCAAAATTTCCATTCATTCCCTAGTTTCACTTTCTTGAAAAGGTGGGAAAAATAGTGTATAAGTTAAAAGGGTAGGATAATGAGGGTACAAAAGAAGGCGAATGGTGGTCTAAAATAACCTTCCACTTTGTGAGAGATTCCATTCTTTTTCAAGCTCAAAAGGGGTTCTAGCGGAAAATTTTGTATAAGTGACGAGAAAGTTAAAGGCTCACAAATAGGTTTCAAAGAAATAGCCACATATCACTTCTCAAATAGCCTAATTGATGTGTTATTGACAGTCATGGAAACATGTTCTAGGGATCCCGAGAATGTCAAAGTGATCCTATAAAGGTCTCCTAAATTGGTAACAGTGATCAAGAAAAATGATGGAAGTGAATGGTGGTGCAATTGTGTTTTACATGTATTAATGCAATTCTAATTAACATATTCAAATTGGCACAAACTAGCAAAACTCAATCAAAAACTCTCTCAAATCATCACGGACGTTGGCCAACTTCCAAACATATAATGAGAACAAAATTTTTAAATTTTTCTATTTTTTTGGAGGGTGACACTATATACATTCCCCTATAAACCCATAAACTCGGAGAGATATCTACCCCCAAACTCAAAACATGCTATGTCCTCATAGCAAAGAGTACAAAAACATGTCTCGGGTTCAAAGGACGATATGACACAACAAACAAATAAATAAAGCAATAAAACATACCTACTTGGGTTGCCTCCCAATTAGCGCATTTGGTTAAGGTCGTTAGCCCGACCGTTGCCCCACTTACTTGGGGTTGAGATTGGCCTCAATGGATTTGGCCTTTGCTTTTCGGCCCTTTGACCACCTTTGATTTTCTCGGGCACAAACGCCCACTTCCTTCCATGCGTAGGTCCCTTTCTTAATTAATTCAGGTGGAGCCCACGAAACTTTGGGTGCTTTATGTTTCACCCTTTTTCTTTTCTTTTTGTTGGGGCTCTTGCCCCCAAACTTAGTTTGTTCCTTCACCTGCGAAACATCTTCCTCAACAAGATCAAAGAGGTTATCTTGAACAAAAATATTAGCAAAAATAGTCTCAGATAAATCAAGCAAATAACTCTCCTCTCTAGGCACTTGTGATTTTAAGGGGGCAAGAAGGTTGTGTGATGACCTCAACTCCTTTTGGGAGTGATTTAGGGGGTGATATGGTCCGTCACTCCTTGAGTTTTGATCGGCCTTAATGTTGCTAGCCATGTGACAAACGTCCACATTATCCCTAATTTTCTCACCGTCATCCGCACAATAATTCTTAATCGCAAAATCCATCATGTACCCTACAAATTCCTTCTTAGGTGGAGGTTCTTTACAATTTTCAAACATGGAGAACCTAATCTCCTCCCCCATCACAGTCAATGCAATATTACCATGTGACACATCTATCACTGATTTGGTGTCAAACAGAAAAGGTCTCCCAAGTAATATGGGAGCCCCAAATTCATCACCCTCATGATTTTCCATACTTACCACCATAAACTCAACTGGAATTACAAATTTATCTATTTTAACCAACACACCCTCTACAACGCCTAATAGTCGTTTAACCGACTGATCAGCCAATTGCAAATTCCTTGTAGGAGGTTGCAAATTTTGTAATCCCAAATTCCTGAAAATATGGTACAGCATTACGTTGACACTAGCTCCTAGATCCATTAAACCATTAAAATTTTGACCCCCTAAAGTAATCGGAATAGTAAAACATCTGGGATCTTTTCTTTCTTTATCTTTATTCAACACATCCACACCATCAGAGGGTATGGTTTTTCCAACATCAAGACAAGTGGATTCATGATTACTAGCAGAAAAGACATCAGGAATTACCCCCAAACTTCTCTCTTCCTCACAAGCATAATTATCACTATCAACATCACAGAGAGAATAGAGAAATACCTCCTCAATCTCATCGCTTTCATCCCAAATAGTCACAATAGACTTGGCTTGCTCTGGTGGATTTTGAAAATTTTCTTGTCTTTGGCGTTGTACCGCTTCCACCAACTGTCCAATTTGGGTGCAGAACCTGCATGGCAGCCTCATGATTTCTGAAGGCTTGTTGTTGTTCCATCTTGTACTGTTGTTGCTCCATCTTTAAATGCATCATGGGCTCTTCCCAAGGCTCTCTATTCCTCTCAAAGGGCCCCTGAGATGGTTGGGGTGGAGAGTTTTATTCGGTTGATTTCCACCCCATGACATGTTGGGATGTCTCGGCCCTGCTTGCCCTCCTAGATTGTATGCATTCCCGTATTGATTGTTGCTTGGTGGGAACCTTTGCATATATGATTGCATCCCTTGCACCTGATCATGATCATATAAATGGGGACTAGTGGTGGGGCAAACTTCATAAGAATGAGTGTTAGAACCACAAGTTACACAACTATCATGCATTACATTACCAACAGATGACACATTGGATGCAGAATTGGAAATACTACTCATGGCCAACTTATCAAATTTTTGATTAAGAAGTGCAATTTGTTTTGAAATCTCATCACTCAACCCTATTCCATTCACACTATTTGTTTTACCCCTTGACCCCTTTTGTTGAGAATTAGATGCTAGCCTCTCAAATAAGGCTTGGGTCTCCTCAGCAGTTTTGGCTCCTAAAGAACCTCCAGCTGCGTTGTCAACCATGTCCTGATCAGCTTGTGTCAACCCACCATAGAAAGTTTGATGCAATAAAGGTTGAGAAAAATTGTGGTGGGGACATTGCACCAAGAGCATTTTAAATTTGTCCCATGCTTCATGAAATGCCTCAAAAGAGTCCTGTGTGAACCCTATAATTTTCTGTCTAAAAGTGGCTAACGTGGCATGTGGGAAATACTTTCTCAGGAATAAATCATGTAAATCATCCCAAGTAGTAATGCTCCTAGGCGGGAGCAACATAAGCCACATCTTAGCATTATCTCTCAAAGCAAAGGGAAAACATTTCAATCTTAGGTGCTCATCAGTCACACCTTCTCTCAATGGAAAACTCGACACAATCATCATATATTCCCTCAAGAAATTCAAAGAATCCTCCGAGGGGAGGCCATGAAATTGAGGGATCATGTTAAACAGATGGCCTTTTACCTCGTAACTTTTTGTTGCATCAGTCAACACAATGCATGACACAGACGTGTCAACTCGAGGCCTAGAGAAGGCATCCATAGTAGGTGCCTGCAAAGCCATATCAACTACAATTTCTTCTCCCTCGGTGGAAGAAGTTTCTAAGTCACTCAAAGTTACCTCTGTCTCGGTGACAGAAGTTTCAGAATCAGTTTCACTCACTTGAGTAGAGGGAATGCCTCTCTCAACTTTGTCTATATCGTCGTTCAAAGGAACCAACTTAGGATCCAATGACCGGCGACCAAACATGCACCGACTAAATAAACTTGTTAAAACTCACAACAAGTCCCCGGCAACGGCGCCAAAAACTTGATGGATAAAATTCCACTGTGTAATAAAAATACCTTGCAAGTGTACAAGTTATCGAAGTAGCAATATACAAAAGTAAGGGTCGAACCACAGAGACTTGAGTGAATTAACAAGTTGATTTAATTAGTGTAAACGAAACAAGAGGGGTGGGGGTTTGATTTTGATTGATTAAAATAAACTAAATTGAAAAGCAAATAAATTAACTAATTAAAATAAAACAGATATTGAAATCAAGAATGACAAGGATTCACGGATTGGGTTTCACAATTATCTCCTTCCTATGCTAATTTATAAAAACAATTACTAATCTTGTTCAAAAAATCGTTCACTTTAATAAGAGTTGGGACGGTTAGATGGCCGGGTTGCAACCCTATTATTACTTCGATGTAATGTTTTCCGCAAGGTCTACAAAACATCCAAGTAATACATTTAAAATTCACGGAACAATTGATTTTAAACCCTTTTGATTTCCGCAAGGTCTTCAATTGGATCTATTCAATGGAATCTAGGCCAATGTAAAAATTTCCCACGCAAGTGTAGTAATTTAAACCCTAGTAATTTAAAAACCAACAATATCAATCAATAATGTTGAAGTCTAAAAATAAATTAAGCAAATTTCATTGAACAAGAACAAGAAAAGTGTGAAAGGATTAAAACATTATTAGCATAAGAATTCGACAATTGTTACATCCAATCCGCGAAAAGGAATTTAGCTATTCATAATAATAATAAAATTACAAAACTAAAATAAATAAAACCTGAAATCGAAACGGAAAGGAGGAAGTAATTATGTTTTCTTCTCTCTACAGTAACCGTGGCTGAATTCCTTCCCCCTAAAGAACAATTCCTCCTCATATATATATATAGTATAATATACCTAGTTGCCAAAAATTGAGAAACAAACTTGCAATTCAGCTCTTCCTAAACCAGGCCCAAACTCAAAGCCCACTTCGCTCCACGCCCATGACTCGTGACCACGAGTCGTGGCAAACGTGCAAAATCGTTCTGATCATCAAAATTGCTCTAAGTCCACAACCAACATTGTTCCCAGGCCAACCTTCTGTTTTGGCCATGCCTTATGCTTTAGCAAGTATTCGTTTCGTTCCGCAATTTTGCCGTCGCACTTTGATCACTATAATGAATTTTTTTGCACTTCACTCTTTGAGATTTTATTTTTCATTTTAGCCCATGAATTTTTATAAATCAAATTTCTCCCAAATTTCCATATTTTTCAGTTTAGTCCCTGAATTTTCAATAAATTACAACTTGGCCCTTGAACTTCCAAAGTGGGTACAAATCCTCCATTTTCAGCATTGTTGCACTTCAGTCCCTGAACTATCAAAATACTAACAAAATACATTAAATTCTCAAGGTTTCGAACAGAAAATAAGCTTAGGAACATATCTTTTGGATGGGTAAAACCACATCCATCATATTTTTTCTTTCGTCTTCTTTCTCCTCTAGTCTCTCTCTTCCTCCAACTTTTCTCTTAACACCCGCACCTTTTGCTCTTCATCCGAGATAACGAAAAATTTAAACAATATGAAATGAGTTGCGGTCTGAATCGTGATTTGAACCGTAGTAAAAACCATAGCCTGCACCACGATTTGAACCAAACCGGACCAAACCATTGGTTCAATTTGAATTTTTTTCAAGGTTCTGTTCGATTTGGAATTTTTCCAAATCGATAACTAGTGGTTTGGTACATAAAGTTTTTCAAACCGAACCATTTACACCCATACTAGCCGGAGTGGATGGTGGTGGTGGTGGTGAAAATCCGAATGCATGATAACAGAGATTGGTGATGATGTAACATGGTAGGAGAATCCGAAGGAAGGAGAGAGGAAGACATTCTTGAGATGTAGCATCTGCACAAACTATGTATTGTAGTTTATTTTGAAGATGAGAAAGTTAAGCGTGATTTAAAATTGGGCAAATTGCAATTCGGTTACCTATTTTTGTATCAGTTTTGCAATTTGGTTCCCAAAATTGAAAAAGTTGCAAATTGATTATTAACATTAACATTTTGTTGAAATTGGTATAAAAATTAACAAATTGTGAATTATTTGATGGAATTAAAGTTATGTGTCATGTAAATAACTTTTTAAGGAAAATGCTAATCATCTCGTAAGGGTAAAAGGAATAAATACTCTTTAATATCAAAATGATTTAGCTTTATAACACTTGGTTGACTAAAAAAATCGATTAAAAAATATAAATTAATTAAAAGAACACGTAAAATAGTGAGTGGTGGTGACTATTGTGCTAATAGTGGTAGTGGTCGGTGGTGTTAGGGTTGAAATGAATATGAAATAATAACCATTATAACTTTTAAAAATTCAAGTGCATGGTGCACGACTTTGATTTTATCAAAAAACTAACATTTCATTAATTTTTACTATAATTAGCAACAAAATGTCAATGTTAGGAATCAAATTGTAACTTTTTCAATATTGAAAACCAAATTGCAAAATTGACACAAACATAGTTAACAAAAATGCAATTTGTCCATTTAAAATTGGGCATTCAAAAAGGATGGGATAAACTTGAGCGTTTTAAGAAGTGTGCATTGAAGATGAAAACCCAACTGTATTTAAAACTAGTTAGTAACCCGTCAATACTCGATGGGACATAAATATACTTATCTAAAAAGCATATAAAATTACTCTCCCATTTCAAACTACAAAAGTTTTTATTTTTGACGTTCCATTAGAAGTTATGGATAAAGTATTTTGCAAAAATATCATTTATTTTGGGATTTTTTTTCCTAAAAATGATTATTCATTATGAGACACAAATAAAATTCTCTTATTTTTAATTTTATTGTTAAAATTAAAGATATTAAGTTTCTTCCGTTTCCGTTTTAGTAAAAAAAAATACATTTTACTACATATTTTACCTTATAAACTCACAATATTGCATTATGAGTATATATATATATATATATATATATATATATATATATATATATATATATATATATACATGTGGGAAACTGTGTGAATAGCATTAGACTCTCCTATATAATATATATAGATAGATTATACATTTGTCATTTATGGCGTCTCACTATAAACATTTCAAAAATAGAAATGTTATAATATTTTTATTCAATATGACTCACTTATTATATTTACAACAACTATTTAATTAATATTTTATATCCAGTGACGAATTCAGGAATTACTATAGGTGGGGGCAAAAAAAAATCTTCTTAAAAATCTTATTCAAATCAATCACCTTTATTTTTTGTTTGGTAATATTAAATGAATAAAAGAAAAATAATATTAATGTAATAACTACTTAAAATCTTGCAACCATTTTGATGTCATTAATTTTTTTTTCAATCACTTAGTTAAAATAAATGTTAAATTTGCAAGTATTGAATGAATGATGAAATTGTTTTGATAATAAAAACATTTATGGATAAAGTATTTTGAAAAAATATAATTTATTTTGGGATTTTTTTCCCCTAAAAATGGTTATTCATAATGAGACACAAATAAAATTATCTTATTTTTAAATTATTATTGTTAAAAATAAAGATATTAAGTTTCTTCCGTTTTAGTAAAAAAAAATATTTTACTGCATAATTTACCTTATGAACTCACAATATTGCATCATGAGTATATATATATACATTGATTTGAACAAATAATTTGAAATAAAATATATAATTTAATTTAGGGATGGATAGTGGAGTAATAATTGCATTTTTTGTTATTTGATGAATAAAAATCATAAAAATACAATGACTTAGAGCATGGTAGTACGTGTTTCATATAAATTACAGTTTAATTTATCCATTAAATAATACCCCATTATTTTTCAAATCTTTCAATTAACATTACATTCCAAAAAAATAAAAATAAAAAATAAAATACACTCTATCAAAAGAAAAGAAAATGAAAGAAAAGTGTTTGTATTAACCTTGATTTATTCAAATAAATCCTTTCAAAAAATTAAAATTGATTAACATATAAAAAATAATTATAAATTCATAGTGGAAAAGTGAAAAAGCAAAGCTTACCATTTCTTCCGCCAAAGCCATTGTTGGAATCCATTTCTCCGTATCATCAGTTGAATGTAAAAATTCATCATTAGAAGTAAAAAATTCAACTTAATCCCATGTCGTTTTATCTTCTAATGCAAATATAAACATATACAAAATTTAAAATTTCAACACTTTACAATAGGTTCTTTTAAATAATTTTAAAATAGTTTTTTATCATGTTAGGAGAAAATCTTGCAAGTTAAATACGCATAAAATTTAAATTTTTACTTTCTTTCGTAAGTGTTCAAGCCAATAGGATAATAGAATGATGTCACATGAATCTCCACGTCATAATTCTATGTGGCAAACTGTGTGAATATCATTAGACTCTCCTATATAATATATAAAGATTATACATTTATCATTTATGACGTCTAACTATAAACAATTTCAAAAATAGAATGTTATAATATTTTTATTCAATATGACTTACTTATTATACTCTCAACAACTATTTAATTAATATTTTATATCTAGTAACGAATTCATGAATTATTATAGGTGGGGGAAAAATCTTCTTAAAAATTTTATTCAAATCAATCACCTTTATTTTTTGTTTGGTAATATTTAATGAATAAAAGAAAAATAATATTAATGTAATAACAATTTAAACTCTTGCAACCATTTTTTTGTCATTAATTTTTTTTTCAATCACTTAATTAAAATAAATGTAAAATTTGCAAGTATTGAATGAATGATGAAATTGTTTTGAATAAAAAAAACATTTATGGATAAAGTATTTTGCAAAAATATCATTTATTTTGGGATTTTTTTCCTAAAAATGGTTATTCATTATGAGAAACAAATAAAATTCTCTTATTTTTAAATTTTATTGTTAAAAATAAAAATATTAAGTTTCTTCCGTTTTAGTAAAAAAATACATTTTACTGCATAATTTACCTTATGAACTCACAATATTGCATCATGAGTATATATATATATATATATATATATATATATATATATATATATATATATATATATAGATATACATTGATTTGAACAAATAATTTAAAAAATATATATAATTTAATTGCCAAAATCTTGCAAAAAACTAGTTTTTTCGTAACATAAGAAAAAAACTAGTTTTAAAGCACTAAGTCTAACAAATAAGAGTGATGAACTGTTCTGAAAATTAGTTTTTTATAAAATTTTGAAAAAAAACTAATTTTTCACAAGAGTTACTCAATTTAATTTAGGGATGAATAGTGGAGTAATAATTGCAATTTTTGTTATTTGATGAATAAAAATCATAAAAATACAATGACTAAGAGCATGGTAGTACGTGCTTTCATATAAATTACAGTTTAATTTATCCATTAAATAATACTCCATTATTTTTCAAATCTTTCAATCAACATTACATGCCAAAAAATTAAAAATAAAATAAAGTACACTCTATCAAAAGAAAATGAAAGAAAAGTGTTTGTATTAACCTTGATTTATTCAAATAAATCATTCCAAATAATTAAAATTGATTAACATATAAAAAATAATTATAAATTCATAGTGAAAAAGTGAAAAAACAAAGCTTACCATTTCTTTCGCCAAAGCCATTGCTAAAATCCATTTCCCCGTATCCTCAGTTGAATGTAAAAATTCATCATTAGAAGTAAAAAATTCAACTTAATCTCATAACATTTTATCTTCTAATGCAAATATAAACATATACAAAATTTAAAATTTCAACACTTTACATTAGGTTCTTTTAAATAATTTTAAAATATGTTTTTATCATGTTAGGAGAAAATCTTGCTAGTTAAATACGCATAAAACTCAAATTTTTACTTTCTTTCGTAAGTGTTCAAGCCAATAGGATAATAGAATGATGTCGCATGGAATTTCACGTCATAATTTCATGTGGCAAACATTGTGAATATCATTAGACTCTCCTATATAATATATATAGATAGATTCTTATAACATGTGTGTATGATTTTTCGGACCATTTGCTATAAGCTTTAATTCGATGCTTTTTAAAAATGAATTTTAATTTTGGTTGTAATTTTTTTTAAGCATGGTTATAACATTTGTTAAAAGAATAAAAAAAAACTCACTGTATTTATGGTCTTTTAAGTTTGTTTTTTCCTCTTAGAAATCTTCATACATAATCATAATTATTTACTCCCTCCGTACCAAAATGAATGATAATTATAAGTTTAACGGACATTTTAAATAAAATTGATTTTTTATTATAAAAAAAAATATACTTTTAACTGTACAAGTATATATAATGAACTATGAAAAATATGAAAAAAAAAATATTTTGAGACAATTTTATCAAGAAAAAGTTTCAAAAGATCATTTATTTTTAAAAAAATATTCAAGGCGGAAAAAGTATTAACTCTCTACATTTGTGCTTGATTTTCTATAACGAACGAATTTACCAAGCAACTTTTTTCTATCTATCTATTAATTTTTTTTTCTATTAAAATTATTTATTTTTGAAAAGTCACCACAATTACCGTGTTACAATATTTGTTTTTTAATAATATTAATTAGAAAATGATATCCTTAATGAGGTTGATTAAAGAGTGGGGGTTTTTTTTTTCAAATTTAAATCTTACTTTTGTTTGTTAAGTATCATTTTTATTATTCTATTAATACTAGCAGTACACCCGTGCGATGCACGGCGATATGTTAATTTTTACAAAAAAAATATTATTAAAAATTGAAAGTAAATAATTAAAACAAATATATAATAATTAATTACAAACATAATAAATATATCATTTTTTATCATTTAAAATTAACGTATACCTAATTACAATATCTTCACGTCATTATTACATAATCAGAGATTAGGATCTATGTTTCGTATCAATATAACGGGAACACCAACCTTCAATGACAATGAATGTTTAGGAAGTCCGAAAGAATAAATACTACTCCCTCCGTCCCGGCTCAATTGGTCCCTTGGTTTATTTCACGATTTTTAAGAAAAATGAATAAAGTGGATAAAAATTAGAGGAGAGAGAATGTAAAAATTAAATGTGTGGTAGGGAATAGGAGAGAGAATGTAAAAGTTAAAAATATTTAATAGGAGAGAGAATGACTGAAAGGAATAGTAAGTTAATGATTGTTTTTTTTGTAAATATGTTAACTTTATAAGGGTATAATGAATGATTTTTTTGTAAATATATGGAGATGATGAGGGTATAAATATATGAAAAACTTTTCATTTAAAGAATGGATCAATTAAGGTTGGACGTCCCAAAAAGAAAAGTGGATCAATTGAGGTGGGACGGAGGTAGTATTTATTTAAGAATTCTGGCTTGTGAACGTCATTCAATGACAATGAATGATATTATTTGGAATATAGAATGGCAAAAAACCACTTTTATTTATAATCGACATTATTTGGATATATAATGGCCAAAAATCTCTTTTATTTATAATCGAACTGAGCTAAAAAATACTAATGATATGATCCAAACAATTACTAAGTTAACATTGTAATAATCTATATGCATCACTCTAAGCTCTAAAAAATACTTATCAAATTGACTGCATAATATGTCTACTTCTATCAATTCTCAGTGTTACAACTTGACAAAACTTATTTATATTGCACGTAAATTATATAATTGCACTAAGTATATTTTTTCCTAATTTAAAACTCATCATCTATATTGAGATGAAACAACAAATATATTTTGATTGAAACGAATGGAATATTAAGTGTGTTTATCTTGAAAAAAAAAAGGTAAAGAGGTGCCCGACCAAGACTCTCTTCAGGGTCAGCCGAATTAATTGAAAAAAAAATCTTATACAATACATACATGAGCAAATTTTATCAAGTAAATATATATTCAAGACCAAACAATAAACTAAAAAAATCAACCAAATCAAAAATGAATTGGATACCAGTTCAGTTAAAGAATTAATATCGCACTTTTTAGTATATTCGTAAAAAGAAATTTGAGCAATAATTTTAATTTAATTTAATTTAATTTAATTTAATTATTTTAATAAAAATTTATAAATTATTATTGATAAATTATAGTAATTTATCAATAAAAAAATTATATTATGATTAGAATAATTTAATTAACCTAAAATTATTTTTCGAAATTCATTCGTTCAAAAACCAAAAAAGTGTGACATATATCTTGGGAAAAAAGGGAATATGAGTGAAACCAAAACTTAAACTAAAATAGTCCTTATAATTATAGGGGTGAAAATATGAATTTTTAAAGTAGGAGTATGACAATACAAATTGCACCAGAATCATAAGGAGGTTACAGTTGCAGAAACAAAAATTTCAAACTTTCGACTCGACTGCGAGCTTACATATGAGATGACAAAAATTTCAAACTTTTGACTCGACTGCGAGCTTACATATGAGATGCCAATGGGGTGTTTGACATCTTTCTTGAGGCCCCCTCATTTTCTTCTTCTTATCCCTTTTTCTATCAACTATAGGTAACCCGTGCTTCGCACGGGAAGCTAATTTGCTAATATCATGATTTATTTTTTATAATATAAGTATATTATAAATGAATCAAAACATTAACATTTATAAAGTTAGAAAAATTGTGTTCAATTTTAATAACTTTGTTGCACATAAATTTAATAGGAATTGCATTGTGACTAACAATGTAGCAATTTTTGCTATTTTAGTTTTGATGTCCATACTTTATGTCATTTATTTTTGATGTCATAATTTATGTCAGTATGCAACATTTTTTATGAACGTTAACAAAGTGAATGAAAAAACTAACGACCTATTTCTTTTCAAATTACAATATTTTAAATACAATGTAGGGGGTTCTAACCCTTAACCTTCCCGAGAAAAGTACGTCTTTAAGCTAAATGCTCATTGGCATTATTAACGACCTA
The DNA here is from genome assembly GCA_022495995.1 of Adenophora triphylla var. japonica. Lineage (NCBI taxonomy): Eukaryota > Viridiplantae > Streptophyta > Magnoliopsida > Asterales > Campanulaceae > Adenophora > Adenophora triphylla. The sequence continues at coordinate 313,727 of JAFEMH010001790.1, read as the reverse complement.
CTTTGATATATATATATATAGTAACTATTATGATTAACTAATATTATTAATAGTAATAGTTAACATATATTGTAACTATAATACTATTACTTAATCTATATAGTAAATTAATACTATTTATAATAATAGTTAGCATATATATTAACTATTATAGTTAACTAATACTATTAATAGTAATAGTTAACATATATAGTAACTATTATAGTTAACTAATACTATTAATAGTAATAGTTAACTTATATAGTAACTATTATAGTTAACTAATACAATTAATAGTAATAGTTAACATATATAGTAACTATTATAGTTAACTAATACTATTAATAGTAATAGTTAACATATATAGTAACTATTATAGTTAACTAATACAATTAATAGTAATAGTTAACCTATATAATAACTATTATTATTAACTAATAGTATTAGCTAATAAGGAGAATACCAAAAGTCATATAGATTTTGGGATAGTGATGACGTGGCTTCTCCAAAATCAAGAGTTTACCTAAACTTGTCCACGTGGCGAAGCCATAACTCTCCTCATCAACTTTAATATATATATATATATATATATATATATAGATTTAATGAGGAAAAAAAACTCAAATCAAATAATACAAAATACTTTTTGTCTCCTATTAAATGTTACTATTTCCATCGAAATTCCTTAAAAAAATAATCTCAAAATTACTATTAAATAATTTTTTTATCCTTTAATTAATAATAATTTTTTTTTAACATTACGAAGGAAGTACTTCTTTCATCTTTTTTATTTTTATTTTTATTTTATCCTCTCTATTTGACATTGTTTTTTTAAAGACATCAATTTTACGGTTTCTAGGTTTCTAGAGAGTAAGAGAAAAAATAACGTATTGTTTTTTCTTTTAAACCAAATATAACTTATTATTAAATTACATTATTTTCATACTCTGGCCAGTAGATAATTAAAAAAAAATATAGGGAAAAAACTTCTTGTGAAATTATGAACGGAATAAAAGTGACGGGCTAGGCCCAACGAGCAAGCCCAATTATTTTGACGTATATCGCCACCACATCCTTAGTGGGTCGGCCCAATTATTACCAGGCCCAAGGCCCATCAGCAAGATCAGTCGACCTAGCTCACTGTCCGACCTCAAAAGGTCCCGACCTAGCTTGGTCCGACATTACTATCCATATCTTATTCAAGTATTATTCGGCTATCTTATCTAGTAAGGTCGACCTAGATCCATGCAGGCGACCTCGACCTACAAGGCGTACGTCGACCTACAGAGTCTTAATGCGTACACAATTTTTTCCATAACAGGAGTCCTACAAATTAGGAGTTATATATGGACACGATCTCTTATGCTAATCTGATCGATGATTCTAGGGATCTGATGCAATCCCAATGCAATAACAACTCTCATCAACAACTATAAATACTTCACAATATCAACCGTTCCAAGGTAATTGCTATTTTAATATTCTGAATACCTTGTTCATTATATTTTATAAGTTTTCCATACACCATACTTACTCTCACGCCTGAGGATCTTCGCCGGAGACCATTCCGGCTAGTCGTGGGTTTCGTGTTTCAAGTCAAAGAAGTCAGGAGATCAATCTTGCGGCTGGACGGAGATTGATAAGCACGATTCTTGCAGCATCAGTTTGGTTCCATTGTCGGGAAACGTTGCTTTTTAACCTCGAAACTTTTCTCACACCATTGCAATGACTTCAGAGGGTCATGTTTCAGAGGCCTCGGACGAGATCAATCAAGGAAACGCCGGTGGTAATGCGGACGCCGGTGCTGGAAATCGCAATGTTAACCTGCCTCCTCCTCCTCCGCTGTGCCATGCCAGAGGGTGACACGTTCAAACAGCGTTGCTGATGGCAGAGGCTTGCTAGATGGCAGAAGGGAGAAATGGCCTATGGTCGAACCAGAAGCACAGTCCCCTCCAAAGCGTCAACAAGCAGGTCGAACGGTTGCAGGCGACAAGCCAGGTCCTTCAACCAATCCCCTCAGTAGGAAGGAGATGTTGCAGGAGCGAGCTAAAATTTTGGCGGAATTGCTTGATATGCCAGACTCGCCTGATCAGAATGATAGGAGGTCAGAAAGGGCATCTCCTTCCCAAACCTCTCACAGGAAGCCTAGCGGGAGTGCTAGGCAGAGCGAGAGTGACAGGTAGAATGGCGAGCAGCAGATCATACTACACGTTCGTACACACATACCAGTTCCAATTGATGACTTGCGAAGTCATCTCAACACGAATAGGGAGCAAGAGGCGGAGTCCAATTTGAGGCGACAAAGGGAGGCCGAAAGGAACATGCATAGGTCGCCTGCCAGAACGAAGAGGTCACATTCCTGTCATGAGAGAAACAGGCCCAGGTCGCCTATTAGAGTGGAAAGATCGCAATATCACCGAGGTAGAAATGGGCGAAGGTCGCCAGTCAGACCAGCCATGTCGCATGTGAGATCAGTTAGGTCGCACTCCCACAGGAATAAACGGGGTAGAGAAATAACTCCGCCTAAGAGTGAAAGGCACATGGCCTACTCTAGGGGAGAGCCCCATCAAGAAGAACGACAGAGATCCAACGACGTCTCACACGCAAGAGACGACCTTCTAGATGCTAGGGAGTGGTTGAGTATGAAAAAAAGGTTAGAAAAAATGGAGGCTGACAGGAAGGAAGATAGTGAAAAGGGCGAATGAAATGATCATACTCTTCGACCCTTGTCTAGAGAGTTGCTCGAGCGACGACCTCCTGTGGACTTCAAGCTGCCCAATCTGGATAAATATTCAGGTGCGACCAATGCCCTGAACCATATGCAACATTTGGAGGCCACCATGTGCTTGGTCTCTTCCGAGGATGATGTGCTGTGCAAGGCACTAACCAGCACCCTCATAGGTGCAGCACTGACTTGGTTTTGTGGTTTGACATCGGGTTGTATTACCTCGTGGGATTATATGAGGAAGAAGTTCCCAGATCGCTTCTCGACAGCTGGAGCCCGAAAAAAGACGGTCACCGACTTGAACAATCTTGCACAGGAAAAACCGAAAGCTCCATGAGCTACTTCACTAAATTCAAGGAGATGGTCGACCAGATCGAGGAGGACCTGACAGACAGGGAGGTAATAAACTGCTTTTGAAATGGGGTGTCCTCTCTTGATCTAGAGTATGAGCTGCATGTCAGGAAGGTAAACACCAGGCAGGAACTGTTTGAGAGGGCCTATGATGTGGCCATAGCTGAAGAAATGAAACAAAAGAAGAAAGAAAAGAGTTCCAAGTTTGAGGCTGGAGAATCTTTCAAGAAGGACCCAGCAAAAAATGGTGGCAACAACAAGAATGGGAAAAATAGAACGAGGGCGACTGAGAGAGAGTGCACGAGAATTTCACCCCGCTGACCGTTAGTCGCACTGAAATCATGAACACCGTCGAGCTAGGCCCACCTGCCCCTATGAACCCAGTAAATAAGTTCAGAAGGGACAACGATAAGTATTGTGATTACCACAAGGATACGGGTCACACCACAGAGGAGTGCTTTAGTTTGAAGCGTATTATTCAGAAGTGGGTCGACAGTGGAAGGCTCGACAGGTTTGTGAAAGGAGCTCGACCTGGCGAAGTGAGCGAACTGCAGAAGGTGTGGCTCAGCCAAGGCAACCTCGGTTAAATTTGGGAGTTATCACCGAGCAAACTAGCAATACTGCTTTGAAGCACCAGATTTTCCAGCTCAACAAAGCTCCTCACGTGCCACCTAGAAGTTACATCAGGGATGAAGTCATCAGTTTCTATTCGGATGAGCTGGCTACCAACATGGCTGCAAGGGAACAAGTTCTTGTAATTCTGGGGTTGATAGATGGTTGCACGACGACCAGAATTCTGATTGACACGGGGTCTGCAAGGATATCCTTTTCTACAGAACTTTCAAGGAGATGGGTTGACAAAGGAAAGGTTGTCGCCGTATGATGGTCGACTTGATGGCTTCACCAAGCATAGGGTGGATGCCTAGGGTCAGGTTGAGCTGGAGGTCGACATCGGACAACACCCCTTCAGGGTCATGACAAAGGTAACTTTTATAGTTATTGATGTAAATAGTGATTATGCTGCTATACTGGGTATCCCTAGACATGTCGCTCTAGGTATGGTGGCCTCCATCCCCCATCAGCGGGTTAAATTTCCTATGCTAGCTAGTGTAAGTATGCCAATCCAATTCGCGACCCTTGTTAAATGCATTTTAATATAATAAAATTGCATTAAGGGGCGTTTTGGTAAATTTCTGGTCTATTCTGAGACTTCCGGAAATATTTCATAAGTTTCTTGCGAAGGAAGTACTTTTCAGTACTTTACTCATGCTAAAGGACCTATAAGGAATAAACCAGTTTTGAACATTTTGGGTATTAACCTGGAATGTTCCAAAACCAGGTTTTGGCGCCAGAAACGGTTGGTGACATCTTGTGTCACGCGACAACTCGAGCCATGGAAAGTGGTTGCAGGACGTCGTACGACACCTTGTGTCCATCATCTGCAGCCTATAAATAAGACCCTCCCCTCTCATATTTGGATCCCTTTTTTGCCTACTGTTACTCTGCCAGTTTGGAAACGTACCACACACACTACAAACACAGACCTCTCTCTCTCCTATCCAAAATCCCTCCAATCCTCTCTCAATTCCCTCCAATTCACTTCAATTCACCTATTATCATTTGGATCCTTCATCCATCACTTCTCCTCAGTTCAACCAGTTCCAGAAGCAGTTTATTGAAGGATTCTATACCAAACTTGGTATAGAATTCGTGGACACTACAAGGGTAACTACTCTAATCCATCTCTCTCTCTCTCTCTTATTTTGTCATTTCCATAATTCAAGCATTATTTTCTCTTTGGGTTCAGTAATCCGACTCCATCTGTCTTGATTACTGAACCCCAATCGCAATCTCTCTGTTTAATCCTGTTGTTTTGCATAATTGAATGTTCATGAGTTGAAACTTGTTGGAATTGGTGTTTGATTCCCAAGGGAGTGTGGATCTTCCCATATCCACACCCCCTTGGTTGAATTATTGTTGAATTGTTCATTTTTGAAGTTGAATTGATTGTATCATTAGATCTGTATTGGTTTCTGGTTCTTCTGTGTGCAGTTTGTCAGGTCTCTGCAGATGGACACCCTGTGTCACGCTACACAATGTCTGGATAGATCCTGTGTCACGCGACACATCTAGCCAGGCATGTTATGTGTCACGCGACACATCTTGTCTGTTTGCAGAGATCCCTTTTCCTTTGTAATCTGTTTTGATCTATGTAATTGGGATGTGGCCTCCCTAATCAAATGGCTCACAAGTTGTAAGAATCTCTTCTCAATCAATAAAATTCATTTTCCCACACTTGTTTGTTATCATTGTTTGCACACACTTTGAATATGTTTGGATGTTTAATTAGAAAGACTTGTCCACGGACGAGGCGTATTGGGTGAACTCTCGGTTCTTCCCAACACGTAACCTGACCCCCGGACCCATTTTCTCTTTCAAAGGTTTTTCAAAGTGTACCTTAAAACATGGCGTGGCGACTCCTAATTTTTTTTTTCATAAAAATTTCGGCGAGCATACATTCAGCTGGAGTAGGCTGCATTCAAAGTACAACCCGAGCATATCTTGACCATGTCCTATGAACAAGAAAGAAGAGGGAGCTAGAAGTTGACACTCCTGAGGGACACTAGAAGCTCTCCAAATCGATCACCACAACTTCACGACTATCTACAATCACCTGTGTCGATGAGGCGACCTATCACTCACATGACCAATTTTTGATTGAGCCGACACGTCCCTCCTCGAACAATATGGTCGATTCAGATGCAGTTACGGTCGACCAGGTCATCATAGGCGAGCTATGCCTTCAGATCGACCAAAACTTGGGGGCCACCGAGGTGACACTACAAGAAACACAATCATTAGGGATGGCCCGTCACCGTCCCTAAAAGCCAATTTGCCGTCCCTAAAGCTATTTAGGTCGGCCATTGGCAGGAGGGGGGACCCAGGAGCAAAATGTTGAAGGGGTGGAGGCATGTTGGGGTGATTTCGCTGCGCAGAAACCATATTCATAGCATTCATGTCTCCCTTGCGATACCCATCCCGGAAGTTGGGGGATTGTGCTTCCAATCGAGGCTTTCCGAGATGGGATATAAGTGGCACCCATAAAACTCAATCCAACTCCGCCCAAACCGCCCAACCGGCGCGTAATGACTCAGTACACTACCATGTGTGGAGCGCCACGAACTCCCGGAATACCCCCGGGAGGACTAATGAAAGGACCGGAAAATCCTGGCTGGGGGACCATAGAATGAGTCAACGAAGAGTGGTGTTGCCAAGGCCCAATATACCACGACCTGTCACCGTGCTATTTTGGGACGTGATTTGGTGCCACCAGATTCTTCATGTGAACCAATAGCAAATATTGGGCCCCCCCATCTTTGGATGATTCATCTCGTAGAAAGGAAAGTGAGAAGGAGGAGCTCCAGGGAAATGAGAAAGCATTGGGGCTGACAAGTTCTGAGGACTTGGTAAAGGTGGCCATAAAGATATTGGTGGATTTTCAACAGACGTGATCGGCGGGAAGAGAGACACTTAGAGATTCATCGAGTCCTCGATTGACTTCCTGATTGTTGATCCACAGCTAACCCTGTTGTGATATTATCAACATCCACACCTCTAGAGCCTTTGGCATCTGAAACAGATGAGCCCAGACCTTCTTCTTCTGATGGCGATGGAATTGGAGCTGGTGTTGGGGAAGAAATTGATGCTAGTGGAGGTGATAAATATGGTTTCTTAAACTGTTTTTCCTCATCAATAAGACATTCGAAAAATAAATCTAACGAGATTTGTGGTTTTCGAAAATAATAATAATTGACAAATTTGACAAATAATTGATCAAGTCCATCAACAAGAAATTCAATAAGCTCGATTTCGGATATAGAATATCCTGCCCAATCAAGAGCATATGCAATCGATTTTGCTTCAGAAAAATAATTTGACAAAGATTGAGAAGGAAGTTTTCGAAGACAATGGAGTTGATCAAGAAGGTCATCAACATACCAATTTGAAGTAGGAAAAGCAGGGGAATAAGACGACCCATCAACATCGGTTAATGGTACTTCTACGTCAGAAGAACAATCATTTGAATCTAAGGATTCATTTTGTTCCGGGTATAACCAATCCGACAACGAAAAAGAAGAATTATGAACGGTATTACTTGGTTCATTATAATGCAAACAATCAATTGCAGTATGACCAAAAATGTTACATAATTGACAAATATCATAGGATGTTGGTAACGATGTAAAACTTGGAACGGGATCGTACCAAAAATCATCCATAGGAAAAGAAATATTAAGAAAAAGATGATGAGATGACCGATAAGAAGAGAAAGTCTAAAGGCGATTGAGGAATACGATGGTTCGGACTGAGATGAAGAAGATGATGAGATGGATGCTGGTAATCAGAAGAATGAACCTCTTTCAACCCACGAGAAGCATCTTCAGAAACAACGTTCCAAAATAGAGGAAATGGAGAAGGCAAACATGGAACCAAAAACGTGGACCATGCAGGGGGAGATAACTGCTGCTAAAAGGCCATAGGATAGTGTATTAGAGGTTGTTCTTGATTATCAACGCAATGTGAAAGCTTGGCCTTTGTGATTACGGAGGAAGTTACGAATCCCTTGAAGATCCGATTCAAACGAATTTCTGAGGGGAATTTTGATGATATTCACAGAGTGCCTAGTTTACCTTCGAAAGCACCAAGAGAAGTGAAGGAGCTGGATGAAAATAAGAGCAAGAAGGGCCTTGGTGAAATTTATGCGGAAACGAAAATCAGGCCACCATGGAGCGGTAGCTCTGATACCATGTAAGATTTGAGAAATGCATAAGGAGGAAGGAGGAAATATGGAGAGCTCAACTTGAGTATCTCATTATGCATTAGCCAATTATATACTAAATGAGATGAATGAGTACAATGGTCCTAGACTAAAGTCTATTCCTATTTCCTAGATGATTTATTCCAATTACAATGGTCCTAGACTAAAGTCTAACAGTCCTAACATATTAACAGTCCTAACATATTTTGTCCAATAGGCCTTAAGGACGGGACTTTGGGGTCCGGAATAACAGGCGACTCTAAAACTTTGGGACCCCCGTCACCGTCCCTAAAAAGGTATTAAAGACGACAGTCTTCGGTCCTTAAAATTAATTTAGCGGGAATATTTTGGAGCCAATTTTTTTATTTGGGACGGGTTAATAGGGTCGGCCTTGCCGACCCTAATATTAATTCAGCGCCAATTTATTTTTTTTCGGGAAATTATTAGGGACATGCGTCGCCGACCCTAATGTAATTTTGCGCCAAAATATAATTTTGGAGGGAAAGATTTAAGGTCGGCTTTCAATGACCCAAACAAGCTTGTATCCCAAAATATAAATCTTAATCATCAATATTAACTACTCATTATCAAAAGCAAATTTGAAATGATTTTTAACATTTATCTTGGGACGGAGGGACTAATACAATAACCATAATCAATTCAACGAGGTACTTATAATTATAATGAGAACTAAACAAATAATCCAAAGTTAATCAGCTACATCATTCAAATATAGGTTTTTGCCAAAAAAAAAAAAAAAAACTAGATCCAGTAGAACTACTCAAATTTTCATTAAAAATACTCTAATCTAAATAATTAAGTCTCCAACTAGTTCAAATAATCCAGATTGCATACTATTGAAAAAATTGCCTCCGCTAGAAGTGTGTTCCTTGATAACACTCTTGCAATAAAATCCACGTGTCCTTGCTATTGAATGAAACCTGAAAAAAAAAAGTGCAACACAAAGTATAAAATAAGGATTAGTCTTCACATGGGATTCTAATGGAGAAGCATCACATGCTTTTGCAGCATGTGATGCAAAAGCATGTAGGAAAGCCTCATCAAGTATTAAAATTGAGGGGTCCCTAAGAAGTGCCCGTGCAATTGCAATACGTTGTTTTTGTCCTCCACTGAGCAAATCATCATCAACAAGAGTTTTGTAGCCATCAGGCAGCCCAATGATGAAATCATGAGCATATGCTTGAATGACTTCTAAGAAAATTAGTCCTTTCGTACACATAAAATAGAATTACGTAATTCCAGAAGGATGTGGTCTCTACGAAATCATTTTCCATTAAGAATACGTAAACAAAAGGAAGAGCAACTGTAATTGATTTTTGATATCAAGACATTCTTAAAACTATAACTACGATAATTTGGAATTTTTGCTATAGCAATCGACATCTTCTTGATCATTATAATCCTTAATCAAATCATTCAAGCAACATCCTAGCAGCTAAAAACGCATGAAAGCAGCCACAATGTTCCAACCTTTTACCCCTTAAGTTTTTGGTAATAACTAGATCTATACTAATAGTCGGAGCTTAGGTCCTTTCAGTTCGCTTAAGCAATATAATACCTGGACTTTGTATGGCCAAAGAAGGTTACCTGACCACTTGTTGGCTCGTAAAGATGAAGCAAAAGATTCACCAGTGTGCTTTTCCCACTGCCACTCAGACCAACCTAATGAATATTGGAATACGACGGCTTAATTCTAAAATTAGTCCGAAAATCCAAATAATAATTGATAAGATATGGACTTACTTAAGTTCCACTCCTCTTACAGCACCACAGGCACAGAATTTCAAATGAAAAAACAAACATGAAGGACCATTATCAAGTTCAAGTTTGTCACAACAATGTTGCATCAGACTTAATCAGAAAGAATATAGAACGTACGATTACATACACTTTTAAATCAATTTGGCACCATTTCTATCAGTAATCAAATCACAATACTAACCAAAGTAGAAAGCCTTCACAAACAGGAACATGTAAAGGAAAAAGTCGGACAAAAATTACACCAGGGAGGCTCAAAATGTAACGGAAATATTCACTATAGATTCCATATGAAAGTTGAGATATAGTTGCAGAAACACACAAGCGCCAGCTTTCAAATCACTGAAAATTTCATTATTCTTATAAATTGAAGTGATCAAAGTCAACATGTTCAATTAACCAAAAAGCATTGAAATTGAAGATACAGAAAATTCTAGTAAGCACCCTCCTAACAAGTTACAACAGGTGATCTAGAATTATATCAACAAAATGATCAACAATTATAAAGATAGAGTATAATCAATTAACATTTGGCTAAAAATAGGGTGAGATATATTTTGAATAATTTGGGACTATTAGCTCAAGACTACGCGAGAAATGATATTTGAATTTGATTATGTGTTGCATGATTTTCCTAACGCACACAGTCAAGCTTGAGGGATGATATCTAGTTTATTCAGGTACAATCTATGGATTAAACCTCCACAGCATAGAGTGGCAGGAGAGACCAGCAACACTAACACCTTCTAATGCAAGGATATCATAACACAGTTCTATCAACAAAGACCAGTCTTAATAATACTCTGTGAAAACCACGTTTATCAAAGTTGTACCTTATTACCGATGAGAGGAGAATTATCTGCAAACCACGTATCCAGTCTCTCCGTTTGACAATGAGCAAAACATGAATTTATAAACAAACCACTTTGTTGGTACTGTGAGAAGCCTTTTATTGCATTAAGCATATTATTCTGAAATCATGCCAAAAATTCAATGAAAAAAAAATAGTTCATTGATAAAATCGTCATCATGTCCTCAAAAGTATGAAATAAACGCTTGCTTATATAAATTACCTTGCAAAAAATGTAACTGTGAAGATGAACAAAGTGCATGATTATTCTTGCAGGCATGCCAAATTCCATGAGGGTCGGTGATGGTGGAGCTAAGGCGGCTTGAACCTCGAGAGAAGCAAGTGTGTGTGTGTGTGTGTGTGTGTGTGAGTGAGAGAGAGAGAGAGAGGGAGAGACAGAGAGAGAGAGAGAGAGAGATTGGACACTTGAGAACATATTATTACTGAATGATAAACCTCGAGAAAAGGAAGCTACTAGTATCAGATAGTTACCTGCCACGAGTCATAAGCAGCATTGAAAAGAAACACTGAAAAGATAGAAGATTCATAACAAAGAGTGAAAAGTGAGGTCAAGAGCGAAAACGAAATATCAGATAGTCATTTTATGGTGAAAAATATAATAAAGCTTACCGAAGTTGGATCAAGATGGTTGGTGCAAGTACGAGGTAAGTTCTTATGCACTCCCTGTCATCCAAGCACAAAACGCACGTAATAAGAAAGGCCAGACAAGAAAATAAAAAATATAACAACAAATAACTTGAAAAGTGGTCAGTTAATAGCAATTTTCATATGGCCAAATTTTACTGTTGTAAATCATGTGCACTAAATGGTCCCTGATTTACAGGCACACGTGTAAATCATGTGCTCATTGCAAGTATAAGAGTAAATTAGAAAAATCAGCCTTTCTTGGGCATGGCTGCGAGCATAGTATACATTTTAGTCATGGACTGGAACCCTCTAACATCGCCTGAACGAAGAAGATTACCTGTAGCAAGAGTCAAATGTTAAACAAAAATAATGTAATCACGCATGAACATAAGAAGTAGGAATATATCTGAAACAAATCATTTTGTGACTAAGGCTTTGTTATTGTTGTTGTTTTTCTGACATAAGTTTCCCTCTATTTTTCCATATCAATGCAGCACTAGATTTGCTGAAAGAAGAGAATGTCAATGCCATAATTGGGCCTCAAAAATCTTCACAAGCCAGTTTCTTGATAGAAATGAGAAACAAAGCTCAAGTACCCATAATTTCTTTCTCTGCAACAATCCCTTCTCATCTATTCCCTCTTCCAAATTCAACTAGCTACTTTATTCAAACTTCCCAAAGTGATGCTACTCAAATTGGAGTCATTGTTGCCATTGTAAAAGCCTTTCAGTGGCTACAAGTAGTTCTTATATTCGAGGACACAGATTATGGGCATGGAATGCCTCCCTATTTGGCTAATGCATTGCATGATATCATCCAAACAAAGGATAAATTGAAAAAAATAATAATAGAGAAAATGAAAATCAAGAAAGAATTAAAGACCCACCAGAAAAGTACAAGCCCTAGATGTTCTGTTACCCCTGAAACTGCAATTGTTGCCAAGATTCAGACTGAGGCTCTGAAAAACAAAAACAGGGGGCAAGATTTTAGCTATAAGTTGATTATTTGGCAGGACATTTACAGAACAAATTAAAAAAAAACAAAAAAATAGGACCGCTATTAACAAAAAAAATCATTACAAATAAGTAGAGAGAGAAAATACCTTGACGATTGCAGAGAACGGCGGATGAAATCGAACGGAACCAACAACGATCGCAGAGAACGGGGATGAAATCGAAAGGACGCATGATTGCAGAGAAGAACGGCGAAATCGAAGGAACCAACAACGATTGCGATGAAATCGAAAGGAAGTCGGTTGGTTTAAAGGCAGGCAATCGAACGGAACCAATTTGCGGCGGATGTGCGGCGGTTGAAAACGATTAGAGGGGTGTAGAGGGAAGGTGTGGGAGAGGTATAGGGGGCGTATGAGCAGGGAGGGTTTTGGGGGGTTTTTTTTTTTTAATTTCATTTATTAGCTGACAAATAAATAGAGACCCAATTTGCCGTCCTATAAAATTTCATTGTGGGAGCTGACTTATTAAGTGAGTAATAGGGACTAGAGAATTCTCCCGTCCCAAAAAATTCAGTCCCTAATAATGACTTTTTTTGTAGTGTGAGATCGCAGTTGAATTGGATGGGATGATTGTTGAGGAGGCTCAACACTTGGGGGCCGAAGAAAGACATAAGGTTCGTGAGATCATTATCGAGACCCTACAATTTAGAGACGGTCCGGAGCTAGAAGCTGTGGACGAACTAGAAGCAGTGGTGACCAATCCCTCCTATCCCTATCAAAAAATTCAAATTGGGAGAGAGTTGTCAGCCGAGGAAAGATCAGAGATTATTGAGCTACTGAAGGAAAGCAGGGATGTTTTTTCTTGGCGTGTGGAAGATGCCTCCTATCCCTATCAAAAAATTCAAATTGGGAGACAGTTAACTGTCGAGGAAAGAGCAGAGATTGTTGAGCTACTGAAGGAAAGCAGGAATGTTTTTTCTTGGCGTGTGGAAGATGTTGGTGTAATGCCCTAGGATATAGTTATGTTTAACTTGAACCGTTATGTATCATCTTTATCATTTATTATAGAGCGTGTTTATTCTATTCATTATATGTTTGCATGTTTATTATATTGAACTGCGTCCCTAGTTGTTGTGAACAACTAGTATAAGTTGGTAAATGGATAATCATAGAGATGATTATATGCGTGGAGATGCACATTACACTTATGGGTACTTGCTAGAGAACGAGTACTGGACTTGACCTACTTATGAGATTTATGACATGGTCTGTTGGCATGATTAAATCTCATGATAGTCGTGTTATTGAATCCTTTGTACCTGAGTTTATCATCGTCTTCCACATGACGAAGATCGTGTTTGATATAGTCTAACACTATCTTTAATCGGATAGCAATAAGGGTTATGTTAGCACGATTGGACTCATGTAGGGAAGAATGATAAGTCAAAATGGGATTTGTCCCTCTTATGAAGAGAGATGTTTGCTTGGGCCCCTCGATGAATAGTGTTGATGAAATGTGTGACCACACTCAAGTGATTTGATAGAGATCAAATGCATTTGGATTATCAACATATTCGGAATAGAGAAAGCATTGAACAGAATGAGTTTACATAGACCATGACTCATGTTCAATTGGACATCGTGGACAAAGGGATTATGACATTTGATCTATCGAGGAATCAAGCTTTGATGTTATATTAATTGGGTGAATATAATGGTTTGCTAGAAACCACTTATATCTTGTGAGGTCATGTTTTGACTCACTACCAACATAATATAATTCCTTTTGGGTCACACACAAAGAACGAATTTGATTCGGGCTGAAATTATGGATTCTGGACTCTTGGGCGACCGATGAGGTTTACATGGGCGACCGCCCATAAATCAACTGTTGACTTGGGCGACCGTCGAGGTGAGCATGGGCGACCGCTGAAGAGTATTTCGAAATTGTGCATGAAAGACTGTACAGGTGGGCGACCGCCCATGTTGGATTTTCGAAATAAGGGAAAAGGCTGTACAACTAGGCGACCGCCTAGCCCAAGGTGGGCGACCGCCCAGTCCCCGTTTCAGCAATCCGTTTTGGCTCCAGAAAAGGATCTTTCTCCCTAATTGTTAGGGTTATTTATAAAGTATAAATATGTCCTTTTGCCCCAGCCATAACATACGAATTTTAGGGCTTGATAAACACCATTATCTTGATTTTGATTGTGAATCAAAGATCAAAACACCCTAGATTCAACTCCATAATCAGCCATAGATTATTGAAAAGTGTTTCAATAATCAAGAGGATCATCTAGCAATCCTACAAGAAGAGTTCTTGGTTCGTTCGCGTGTGGATCACCATTAGAGGGAGGTTGCTTTATCTCCTAAGGCTTGAAGCTCCATTGTTGATTTCATCACCAAGTTCGAAGAAGGATATTAGAAGATTCGACATCAAAGTTCAAGGCTTGAATTTTGAGATCTGTTTTGACAAACTAAATCGTGTTCAAGGTATGTAATTCTATTTCATAGTTTTTCTAATCTCTTCATGCTAGACGGATCTAAGGGCTAGGGTTTTGATGTTCTTGTTAAATTTTTCGCTGCGTTTGTAATCCCAAAATCCAACAGTGGTATCAGAGCCCTGTCTTGCCATGATTAGGATTGAAATTGCATGCTAGATTTAATTTGATTATTTGCTACCATGCTATATGAAATAGATCTAGATTCCATGTGTTTTGCTTTTATGAAAAACAAGTATATATGATATATGCCATGTTCATGATTCATGATAAATTAATTAGATTAGTTTATCACATAGGTTATTAATCTATTAATATTATTATTTGGATTTGTAATTTCTCAAAATTAAATCAAATTGTTTGTATAGAATTTTGTGAAGCCCTATGTTCAAGATTATGTTCACATGAGATCTATGTTACAACCATGCGATGTTTGTTACAATATGAAAACCTTCTAAATATTTAAGTCTTATGCCATTCCTTGATTAGAACACTTGTGATATTTTAGGGTATTTGATGTAGTTTCGACTCAGTTGGGTGCATCTTATATCTTAATTTGTGATCAGGGTGAGATAATGGTTGATGTAGTTTTGACTCAGTTAGGTGCATCGTTCCATGTCTCACATGTTTGAAAAAGGTTTCTACTTAATTGGTGCTTTCAAATGAGATTTGACCCAAGGCATAGATGAGATTTAAAACATGTTTTTGACATATGATGTCTAAGGAAATCTCATAAAAGATCTAAGAGTCATATAGTGATATGATTGATGTTTCTACCTAAATAGCTTGATTTCGGGCATTGACTCAGTTAAACCAAAATCAAGTGAAATATGGATCTTAGCCTACTATGATTATATGATACATGCTTGTATTTGAAGGTGTATAATTTAGTGGGAGTATTTATGAAATACATTATTTGCTCTTAGATGATAAATGTGTTGATACTTATGTGTTTCATTGTTTGCATATTTTATTGTAGAATGGCTAATCACAATAATCAACCCCTGTCACTGCGATCAGTCCTTGAGAAGGACAAGCTTGAGGAGAATGGTACAAACTATTCTGATTGGATCAGAAGCCTTAGAATTGTTCTAAAGCAAGAGAAGAAACTGTACGTTCTCAATGAACCCGTTCCACCTCAACCTGCTCCAAATGCTTCTAGGGCTGATAGGGATGCACATAAGAAACATAATGATGATTCTACAGATGTTGCATGCCTTATGCAAGCCACTATGTCTAAGGCTCTTCAGAAGGACCTTGAGCACATAGATGCAGCATTTGATCTTGCTGAGCGCTTAAAGGAAATGTTCCAAGTGCAAGCAAGAAATGAGAAGTATGATGTGGTTAAGTCCCTAACTGCATGCAAGATGCAAGAAGGGAAATCAGTGGGAGCTCATGTCCTTAAGATGAAGGGTCACATTGAGCGTCTCAAAAGGCTTGGAAATCCGTTGAGTTTGGAACTCGCCACGGATTTGATATTGAATTCATTGCCTGAAAGTTATAGTCATTTTATTATGCACTATCACATGACTGGCATGGATAAGAATCTCTCGAAATTGCATGCGATGCTTAAGACCGCAGAGATGAATATCAAGAAGCCTAAAACCGATACTGTGTTAATGGTTAACAAAGTCAAAGGGTTCAAGAAAGATGGCAAAGGTAAAATAAGTGTTGCTAAACCTAAGGCAAAGGTTGCCGTTGCCGGAGAGGCTCCCAAGGCATCTCAAAAGGATGCGGTTTGCTACCATTGCCAAGAGGTTGGTCATTGGAAGCGCAACTGCAAGGCTTACAAGGAAGGCCTAAAGGCGAAGAAGGGCAATACGATTGCTGCTGCTTCAGGTATCTATATGATAGATATTTTCCTTTCTGTTTCTAGTTCATGGGTATTAGATATCGGATGTGGATCTCACATTTGTTTAAATGTGCAGGGACTGAGAAATAGGAAGCCACTCAAACAAGGTGAAGTTGACCTGCATGTTGGGAATGGAGCAAGAGTTGCTGCATTAGCCGTAGGGACATATGATGTAACTTTACCTAGTGGCTTAGTACTTGTTTTGAACAATTGTTACTATGTTCCGGATTTGAGTAGGAATATTATTTCTGTTTCTTGTTTGGATAATGAGGGGTATAATTTTCTTATTGCGAATAAGAAGTTTTATATTTATTTAAATGATATGCTTTATGGTATTGCAAATTCATTTAATGGCCTTTATGTTCTTGATGTTGATGAGAAACAAAATAGTGTTGAAGATGTTTATCATGTAGACAAGAAGTCTAAACCGAATGACGTGAACAACTCGTTTATGTGGCATTGTCGTCTTGGTCATATAAATGAGAAACGCATTTCTAAACTCCACAAAGATGGAATGTTAGACTCACATGATTATGAATCATATGAGATACGTGAATCTTGTTTATTGGGCAAAATGACCAAATCACCCTACACTAAGAGTAGTGAAAGGGCTAGTGACTTATTGGGCCTAATACATACTGATGTATGTGGACCAATGAGCAGTATTGCTAGGGGAGAATTTCGGTTTTTCATTACATTCACCGATGACTTATCTAGATATGACTATGTCTATCTAATGAAGTCAAAGAGTGAATCGTTTGAGATGTATAGAACATTTCAAAATGAAGTACAAAATCAACTTGGCAAAACAATTAAATCACTTCGATCCGATCTTGGTGGAGAGTATTTGAGCCAAGAGTTTGACAATCATCTCAAAAACTGTGGAATTGTTTCAGAGTTGACTCCACCCGGAACGCCACAATGGAATGGTGTTTCCGAGAGGAGGAATAGAACCCTATTAGATATGGTTCGTTTGATGATGAGTCAAGTAGACCTTCCTATATCCTTTTGGGGACATGCATTAGAGACTGCTGCATTCACACTGAACAGAGTCCCTACTAAATCGGCTCCTAAGACCCCACATGAGATGTGGCATGGAAGAAAATCTAATTTATCTTTACTGAAGATTTGGGGTTGCGAAGCTTATGTGAAGAGACTTGTCTCTGATAAGTTAGCACCTAAATCTGACAAAGTTATTTTTGTTGGTTACCCTAAGGAAACCAAAGGGTATTACTTTTACAACCGCGTTGAGAACAAAGTGTTTGTTGCTCAATATGGTACTTTTTTTGAGAAACAGTTTCTCAATAAAGCATCTAGTAGGAGTAAAATTGATCTTGAAGAAGTTCAAGAACCCGAAAGTAACATGGAACCGATAGTAGAGACTGAACCAACTCCACAAGAAGTTGTGGAACCGGTTCTAGATCCACAAGTCCATCGTAGATCAGATAGGTTACGATCCGCACCTGAGAGATATGGATTTCTCGTGTCGGAAAGTAATGAAGTGGAAGTCATTGAGAATGACGAACCTACTTCCTATCAAGAGGCGATATCCGATCCCGATTCGGATAAATGGTTAGAAGCCATGAAGTCCGAATTGCAATCTATGTCGGATAATCAAGTTTGGAACTTGATTGAGCCACCCGAAAGTTTAAAAACTATAGGGTGCAAGTGGGTCTTCAAGAAGAAGACTGACATGAATGGGAAGGTGCATACTTATAAGGCTAGACTTGTAGCAAAGGGATATAGGCAAACTCATGGTGTAGACTATGATGAAACTTTCTCGCCTGTTGCCATGCTTAAGTCTGTTATAACTTTGATTGCCATAGCCGCATATTATGACTATGAGATATGGCAAATGAATGTCAAAACCGCTTTTATTAATGGAAAACTTCTTGAGGATGTGTATATGACACAACTCGAAGGTTTTGTAGATCCACGAAATTCTAGTAAGGTGTGCAAGTTGCAAAGATCTATTTATGGATTAAAGCAAGCTTCTAGGAGTTGGAATCTTCGGTTCGATGAGAAAATCAAAGAGTTTGGTTTTGTCAAGAACGAATATGAACCTTGTGTATACATGAAATTCAGTGGGAGCGTTGTGCTATTTCTCTTGTTGTATGTCGATGATATCTTACTCATTAGAAATGACATTCCTGCGCTTGAGACTGTCAAGTCTTGGTTAGGGAAGTGTTTCTCAATGAATGATATGGGTGAAGCCGCTTACATCCTTGGTATTAAGATCTATAGAGATAGATCAAAGAGGATAATTTATTTGAGTCAAAGTACCTACATTGACAAGGTTCTTAGAAGATTCAAGATGGAAAATTCTAAAAGAGGAAACTTGCCAATGGGTCATGGTGTTACTCTTAGCAAGATGCAATTTCCTAAGACAACTGATGAGAGAAAGAGGATGAATGATATTCCATACGCTTCGGCTATTGGTTCTATCATGTACGCTATGATTTGTACTAGACCCGACGTCTCGTATGCTTTGAGCATGACAAGTCGTTACCAATCTCATCCGGATGAGAACCATTGGATGGCAGTCAAGACGATCCTAAAGTACTTAAGAAGGACTAAGAATGCGTTCTTGGTATTTGGAGGGATGGAAGAAGATCTTGTTGTAAGAGGTTACACAGATGCTAGCTTTCAAACCAACAAGGATGATTTCCGATCGCAGTCGTGATTTGTGTTTATGCTTAACGGAGGTGCGATATGTTGGAAGACTTCCAAGCAGAGTACTATTGTGGATTCTACTACTGAGGCCGAATATATAGCGGCATCGGATGCAGCTAAGGAGGCAGTTTGGATCAAGAAGTTCATTAGTGACTTGGAAGTTGTTCCAAGTATCACTAATCCGGTGGAACTTTATTGTGACAATAATGGTGCCATTGCGCAAGCAAAGGAATCAAGGTCACATCAGCGATCCAAACATATACTTAGACGTTTTCATGTCATTCGAGAGTTCATTGATCGGGGAGACATTAAGATATGCAAAGTATCAACCGATGAAAACATTGGGGATCACACAAGCAAAGAATGATGGTCATGTGAGGTCCATGGGTATTAGATACATAGATGGAGCCTAGTGCAAGTGGGAGATTGTTGGTGTAATGCCCTAGGCTATAGTTATGTTTAACTTGAACCATTATGTATCATCTTTATCATTTATTATAGGGCGTGTTTATTATGTTCATTATATGTTTGCATGTTTATTATATTGAACTGCGTCCCTAGTTGTTGTGAACAACTAGTATAAGTTGGTAAATGGATAATCATAGAGATGATTATATGCGTGGAGATGCACATTACACTTATGGGTACTTGCTAGAGAACGAGTACTGGACTTGACCTACTTATGAGATTTATGACATGGTCTGTTGTCATGATTAAATCTCATGATAGTCGTGTTATTGAATCCTTTGTACCTGAGATTATCATCGTCTTCCACATGACGAAGTTCGTGTTTGATATAGTCTAACACTATCTTTAATCGGATAGCAATAAGGGTTATGTTAGCACGATTGGACTCATGTAGGGAAGAATGATAAGTCAAAATGGGATTTGTCCCTCTTATGAAGAGAGATGTTTGCTTGGGCCCCTCGATGAATAGTATTGATGAAATGTGTGGCCACACTCAAGTGATTTGATAAAGATCAAATGCATTTAGATTATCAACATATTCAAAATCGAGAAAGCATTGAAAGGAATGAGTTGACATAGACCATGACTCATGTTCAATTGGACATCGTGGACAAAGGGATTATGACATTTGATCTATCGAGGAATCAATCTTTGATGTTATATTAATTGGGTGGATATAATGGTTTGCTAGAAACCACTTATGTCTTGTGAGGTCATGTTTTAACTCACTACCAACATAATATAATTCCTTTTGGGTCACACACAAAGAACAAATTTGATTCGGGATAAAATTATGGATTCTGGACTCTTGGGCGACCGCTGAGGTTTACATGGGTGACCGTCCCATAAGTCAACTGTTGACTTGGGCGACACCCGAGGTGAGCATGGGCGACCGCTGAAGAGTATTTCGAAATTGTACATGAAAGTCTGTACAGGTGGGCGACTGCTCAGCCTAAGGTGGGCGACCGCCCATGTTGGATTTTCGAAATAAGGGAAAAGGTTGTACAACTGGGTGACCGCCCAGCCCAAGGTGGGCGACCACCCAATCCCCGTTTCAGCAATCCGTTTTTGCTTCAGAAAAGGACTTTTCTCCCTAATTGTTAGGGTTATTTATAAAGTATAAATATGTCCTTTTGCCCCATCCATAACATACGAATTTTAGGGCTTGATAAACACCATTATCTTGATTTTGATTGTGAATCAAAGATCAAAACACCCTAGATTCAACTCCATAATCAGCCATAGATTATTG
This sequence comes from Adenophora triphylla var. japonica, assembly GCA_022495995.1. Taxonomy (NCBI): domain Eukaryota; kingdom Viridiplantae; phylum Streptophyta; class Magnoliopsida; order Asterales; family Campanulaceae; genus Adenophora; species Adenophora triphylla. The sequence goes on along the minus strand of JAFEMH010001790.1, from coordinate 292,881 downwards.
AAAAGTGTTTCAATAATCAAGAGGATCATCTAGCAATTCTACAAGAAGAGTTCTTGGTTCGTTCGCGTGTGGATCACCATTAGAGGGAGGTTGCTTTATCTCCTAAGGCTTGAAGCTCCATTGTTGATTTCATCACCAAGTTTGAAGAAGGATATTAGAAGATTCGACATTAAAGTTCAAGGCTTGAATTTTGAGATCTGTTTTGACAAACTAAATCGCGTTCAAGGTATGTAATTCTATTTCATAGTTTTTCTAATCTCTTCATGCTAGACGGATCTAAGGGCTAGGGTTTTGATGTTCTTGTTAAATTTTCCGCTGCGTTTGTAACCCCAAAACACAACAGAAGACATGAAGGGGATCAAGGAGGAGGGCGCTGTTCACAGATTGGAAGTTAATCCGACCATGAAGTATAAGGAGCAGAAGCTACGAAGTTTTGCTCGTGACAAAGAGGAGGCGATCAAACTTGAGGTACAAAAACTTTTAAGTGCAACTAAGTTCGAAGAAGGATATTAGAAGATTCGACATCAAAGTTCAATGCTTGAATTTTGAGATCTGTTTTGACAAACTAAATCGCGTTCAAGGTATGTAATTCTATTTCATAGTTTTTCTAATCTCTTCATGCTAGACGGATCTAAGGGCTAGGGTTTTGATGTTCTTGTTAAACTTTCCGCTGCGTTTGTAACCCCAAAACCCAACAGAAGACATGAAGGGGATCAAGGAGGAGGACGCTGTTCACAGATTGAAAGTTAATCCGACCATGAAGTATAAGGAGCAGAAGCTACGAAGTTTTGCTCGTGACAAAGAGGAGGCGATCAAACTTGAGGTACAAAAACTTTTAAGTGCAGGTATCATCAAGGAGGCTACTCATACCACCTGGCTAGCAAATGTGGTAATGGTGAAGAAATCTAATGGCAAATGGTGTATGTGTGTCAACTTCACCAACCTTGATCTAGCCTGCCCAAAGGATAGCTGCCCTCTGTCGCGGATCAACAAGATCGTAGACTCTATAGTTGGGCACACTACATTGAGCTTCCTCGACGCCTATTCAAGCTACCACCAGATCAAGATGCACAAGGATGATATAGTGAAGACGGCCTTCCAAGCTGCTGGGGGTATCTACTATTACAATATGAGGTCATTCGGCTTGAAGAATGCAGAAGCAACCTACCAAAGGATGGTCAACAAAGTCTTTGCCTCCCAAATTGGCCGTAACATGGAGGCCTACGTCAACAATATGGTCATCAAAACAAAGACCGAACGTCACGTTGTCGACCTAAGGGAAATGTTCGCCAATTTGCGAGCAAACGACATGAAGATCAATCCTAGCAAGTGCGTGTTCGGGGTAGCAACAGGGAAGTTTCTGGGTTTTATGGTTTCTCAGTGAGGTATTGAAGCCAATCCTAAAAAGATCAAGGCTCTGGTCGACATGAAGGAGCCTACGTGTATCAAGGAGATGCAGCGACTCAATGGTAGGGTGGCAGCCCTAGGTCGCTTTAAATCTTTGAGGGGGATGAAATTTTTTGAGTGGACGGCCGAATGTTCTTTATCGTTCCAGCAGCTTTAGGAGTATCTTGCCTCTGCGCCATTATTGAGCAGCCTGGTTATGGGAGAAACATTGTTCGTCTATCTGTCTGTTGGCGACCAAGCTGTGGCCGTTGTTCTAATTCGAGAAGAAGGAGGGCTTCAGAAGCCCGTGTATTATGTGAGTAAGGCCCTGTCTGATGTGGAAGGCAGATATTATAATGCAGAGAAGGTGGCCTACGCCTTGATCGTAGCTTCCAGGAAGTTGCGAGCCTATTTTTTAGCTCACCCTATTGTCGTGCTAACTAATGCACCTCTGAGGAAGATCCTACATAAGCTGATGGATGTTGTTTTACCCATCTAAAAGATATGTTCTTAAGCTTATTTTCTGTTCGAAATCTTGGGAATTTAATGTATATTTAAAGGTTTTTATAGTTCAGGGGCTGAAGTGTAACAATGTTGAAAATAGAATATTTGTACCCACTTTGGAAGTTATAGGGCCAAACTGTAAATCTTGGAAGTTCAGGGACCAAACTGAAATTATGGAAAATTGGGAGAAATTTGATTTTATGAAAGATCATGGGCCAAAGTGAAAATATAAAATTTCAAGGACAAATGTGCAAAAGAAATTTTTATAATGACCAAAGTGCGATTGTAGCTAGTATTGCGAGACGGAGCAAAAGGATCCTAACAAAGAGGCAGGAAGTGGCCGGCCAAGGCAGGCATGGCCAAGGCAAGCATGGCCGAGGAACACAGCACAGGGTGGCCGGCCAAGACAACAATTTGGGGCCAGGCTTTGGAGCTGGCTGGCCGAGACAAAGCTGAAGAATCAGAACGAGTTGGGCAGTTAGAAACGACTCGTGAGCACGAGTTGGGCTTGGCGAATTGGGCTTGGAATTAGGCCTTATTTGCACGGCTGGTTCACAAGTATTACCCTAGGTATTTATATAATTTGCAAACTTGGTTTTTGGAAAAAGAGGTGACTGTTACCAGAATAAATCAAGAACAACATTCCATTGTTCCAATTATTATTACGATACGATTCCAGGTTTCGTTTATTATTTTAATTTTGTAATTTTTATTATGATTATGAGTAGCTAAATTATTTATTCGCGGATTGGATGTAACAATTGTCGAATTCTTATGCTAATAATGTTTTAATTCTTCCACACTTTTCTTGTTCTTGTTCAATGGAATTTGCTTAATTTATTTTTAGACTTCAACATTCTTGATTGATATTGTTGGTCTTTAAATTACTAGGGCTTAAATTACTACACTTGCGTGGGTAGTTTTTACATTGGTCTAAATTTCATTGAATATATTTAATTGAAGACCTAGCGGAAATCAAACAAATCTAAAATCAATTGTTCCTTGGATTTTAATGCATTACTTGTGTGTTTTGTAGACCTAGCGAAACACAACACATAGAAGTAAGAATAGAGTTGCAATCCGGCCATCTAACCGTCCCAACTCTTATTAAAGTGAACGATTTCTTGAACAAGACTAGTAATTGTTTTTAAAAATTAGCATAGGAAGGAGATAGTTGTGAAACCCAATCCGTGAATCCTTGTCATTCTTGATTTCAATATCTGTTTTATTTTCATTAGTTTAATTTATTTGTTAATCTAGTTTAATCAATCAAATCAACCCCCCCCCCTTTTTTGTTACTTTCTGCATTAATTAAATCAACTTGTTAATTCACTCAAGTCTTTGTGGTTCGACCCTTACTTTTGTATATTGCTACTTCGGTAACTTGTACACTTGCAAGGTTTTTATTATAAGAGGATTTTATCCATCAATTTTTTGGCGCCGTTGCCGGGGACTTGTTGTGATTTAACAAGTTAATTTAGGTAGTGTAAATAATTTCATTTATTTATTTTTAGTGTACATAATATTCTTTTATTTTTTTATTATTGTTATTTTTTTTGACTCAAGAATGCATAGAATGAATAATTATAGCATGTATGAGTCGGGTCAAAATTGTGGGTCTTATTCTCATGCTACTAATGCTTGTCCGTCTAGGACAGATTTTTCTGAATATTATCCACAGGTACAAGAAAGAAATTCTTTCCAGTCATGGCAACCTCCGTATGGTATTCCTCCCAACTCGTATAACCAAGGGTGAAAAAATTATTCAAACATGACGTGGAATGAGCGAGAGTCAATGTACTATGACCCATCACCTCCGCCACCTCAAAAGCAATATTTGGAGGAACAATTGGAAGAGATGAAAGAGCAGAGAATGGAACAAGAGAAACAGGCCGAAGCAGTTTTGAATAAGATAGATGGACACATTGACACAATATTGAAGGCATTGAGGAAGCAAGAATCGGATTCAAGTCTAATTCATCCTGATCATGTTGAGTCAATCACCACGCTTCGAGATGAGAGTTCTATAAGCTATAAGGTACATTCTTCTTCTCACACCGATCTGGTACATACTCCTGCTGTTAGCTGTTATCCTGAAGAACAACCTTCAACCCTGATTTGGTATACGAATGATGATGGGGAAGAGTGTGTTTATGATTCAGATTTTCATTTACCACCACTAAAACAAGAGCAATCTTTGGACAATGCAAAGGAGAATTTTGTCTGTAAAATCTCCAATATTGATTGTAAGAATGAATCACTTTGTGTTAGTTCAAGGGGGTGTATAGAGAGGGAGGATGTAGAGAATTTAGAGAAGCCAGGGCATGAACAAGCCATTGAGGAGCTTGAGTTGGCTCTGTATGGTGGTGAAGGGTGGGTCAATGATTTGGTGCAAGGTGGGGCGCTCATATCTGACAAGGCTAATGAATGTGGCCATAGTGAAAATCATATCCATCACCTTGGAAATGAAGAAAAATTGGCAATCATTCTTGTAACTCCCCCTGTTTTTAAGGGTGAAGAAAGTGCCGAGAGTTTGAAAGAGAAGAAGCCCAAGAAGTTGAAACGTCAAAAATTCCATTGGGCATAAAAAAATATCAAAGCTCGAGGAATTTACATGGGGCATGAACTGAGCATAAGGACCCGCGAAACAATGAAGTGGGCCAAAGGACGGAAGGTGAAGTCCAAACGCGAGCAACGGTCGGGCTAACGACCTTAACCAAATGTGCTAATTGGGAGGCAACCCAAGTAGGTATATTTTATTTGCTTTATTTATTTACTTTGTTGTGTCATATCGACCTTTGAACCCGAGACATGTTTTTTTTTCTCTTTGCTATGAGGACATAGCATGTTTTGAGTTTGGGGGTAGATATCTCTCCGAGTTTGTGGGTTTATAGGGGAGTGTATATAGTGTCACCCTTCAAAAAAATAGAAAAATTTAAAAATTTTGTTCTCATTATATGTTAGGAAGTTGGCCAACGTTCATGATGATTTGAGGGTTTTTTTTATTGAGTTTTGCTAAGTTTGTGCCAATTTGAATTTGTTTATTAGAATTGTATTAATACATGTAAAACACAATTGCACCACCATTCACTTTCATCATATTTTTTGATCATGGTCTTTAATTTAGGTGTCCTTTATGGGTTCACTTTGACATACTCGGGGGTCCTAGAACATGGTTGCACGCTTGTCAATAACAAATCAATAGATTACTTGATATTTATGGGTTTTATTTCTTTTACAACCCTCTTGTGAGCCTTCGACTTTCTCGTCACTGTTTATATATAAATTATCACTTGATCCCATTTTGAGCCTTTTTAAAAAGAATGGAACATTTAGACCACCATTCGCCTTCATTTGACGCCTACTCCCTAGCCCTTGACACCTAGAATAGGTTTATCCTTCCTTTGCAAGAATGTGAAATTGGAAAAGTTCAAGTTTGGGGGTTATATAGGGAAATTATGGGAATGAGTGAGGAAGGTCAAAAAAAAATTGTGAAGTTGATGGGTATTGTATAAAAGGGCGCAAGAGAAAAAAAAAGTAAAAAAAATAATAATTCAAGTTCAAAATAAATAAATAAATAAATAAATAAAAGAAAAAAAAAGAAAAGAAACAGCTTGCCCCCTAATTTTGTGAAGTATGATTGATCAGTGACCTGTATTGAATGAGGAAATGCTTTCAACCCCGCGTGTATAAAGTATGACAAAGTCAAGTTTGGGGATTGAAGCATTGGGGAAACAAAGGTGAGCGAAAAGCTGAAATTTCGGAAGAAGTAACATGCAATTGAAGACTTTTAGTTCCACATTCTTGTGTTTATACGTTCATTCCTTCGTTTGTACCCGTAAACCTATCCCCAAAATTGTTGTGGACTTAACCTAAAGCCATAATTCGTGTTCAATATTGAGTAATCGGGTTGACAAGTTCATAATTGAGCATATGAGTATCCTTGTAAATTGTATTGTTATATGTGATGTAGGGCATGTCTTAGTGAACCCATAAACAATCTTATCTTGTTGATCATGATCTCCCATATTTCATTCATCATTCAGGCCGAGGTGGAAAGTTGTGGGTTAGATGCATTAATATAATTGTAATTGCATATTCTTATTGGCACTTGTTTAGCATATTTTGTGAGAATTTGAGACTTGTTTGGCCGACAACCTTGTATATATTGAGAACATATTAAAAATATTTCTGTTGATTGTTTTTATTTGTTAGGGTAGTTTTGTTTTTGTTTAGCTTTGTTTTATGTCCAGGACGAGCAAAAGGTAAGTTTGGGGGTATTTGATGGATGTGGTTTTACCCATCCAAAAAATATGTTCTTAAGCTTATTTTCTGTTCGAAACCTTGAGAATTTAATGTATATTCGAGTGTTTTGATAGTTCAGGGGCTGAAGTGCAACAATGCTGAAAATAGAATATTTGTACCCACTTTGGAAGTTCAAGGGCCAAACTGTAAATCTTGGAAGTTCAGGGACCAAACTGAAATTATGAAAAATTGGGAGAAATTTGATTTTATGAAAGATCATGGGCCAAAGTGAAAATATAAAATTTCAAGGACAAATGTGCAAAAGAAATTTTTATAATGACCAAAGTGCGACTGTAGCTAGTATTGCGAGACGAATCAAAAGGGTCCTAACAAAGAGGCAGCAAGTGGCCGGCCAAGGCAGGCATGGCCAAGGCAAGCACGGCCGAGGAACACAGCACAGGGTGGCCGGCCAAGACAGCAATTTGGGGCCAGGCTTTGGAGCTGGCTGGCCGAGACAAAGCTGAAGAATCAGAACGAGTTGGGCAGTTGTAAACGACTCGTGAGCACGAGTTGGGCTTGGCGAATTGGGATTGGAATTGGGCCTTATTTGCACGGCTGGTTCACAAGTATTACCCTAGGTATTTATATAATTTGCAAACTTGGTTTTTGGAAAAAGAGGCGACTGTTACCAGAATAAATCAAGAACAACATTCCATTGTTCCAATTATTATTACGATACAATTCCAGGTTTCGTTTATTATTTTAATTTTGTAATTTTTATTATGATTATGAGTAGCTAAATTATTTATTCGCGGATTGGATGTAACAATTGTTGAATTCTTATGCTAATAATGTTTTAATTTTTCCACACTTTTCTTGTTCTTGTTCAATGGAATTTGCTTAATTTATTTTTAGACTTCAACATTCTTGATTGATATTTTTGGTCTTTAAATTACTAGGGTTTAAATTACTACACTTGCGTGAATAGTTTTTACATTGGCCTAAATTCCATTGAATAGATTTAATTGAAGACCTAGCGGAAATCAAACAAATCTAAAATCAATTGTTCCTTGGATTTTAATGCATTACTTGTGTGTTTTGTAGACCTAGCGGAACACAACACATAGAAGTAAGAATAGGGTTGCAATCCGGCCATCTAACCGTCCCAACTCTTATTAAAGTGAACGGTTTCTTGAACAAGATTAGTAATTGTTTTTAAAAATTAGCATAGGAAGGAGATAGTTGTGAAACCCAATTCGTGAATCCTTGTCATTCTTGATTTCAATATCTGTTTTATTTTCATTAGTTTAATTTATTTGTTAATCTAGTTTAATCAATCAAATCAATGTTGGGTTTTATGGGTCCATGCGCAGCGGAATTAAGCATCAAATTAACACAAAACCCAAGGCCCTAAGATCCGTTCTATACGATTAAATTGAATTCCTATGAGATAGAATTTACCAACCTTAATTGCTATCCGGTCTTGAGCTATCGAACAATTTATTGGTGTGATTTTGAATCACAATCTTCAATCTTCAAGAACCTTTCAATCTTCGGATTGGAACTCTAGGCCTTGATCGTCAAACGAGCGAAGACCCTCTATTGTTGTATCCACACGTAAGAATGAACCAAGAACCGTTCTTGAGAATTGCTAGATTCTTAAACCTATGAAAGAATATTGAGAGAACCTTTTTGGTGATTTTCTATTGAAAAATTCGGCTCTTTTTCGGCTGTTTACAGACTCATATTTATACTACTTTAGTATTTAGAGTTTGTGCCCTAATCAAATTAGGAAACAAGTGTAAACCGCCTCTGTGGCTAGTTATGTCGCGTGACAAACGTTGCCATATGGCTAGGTATGTCGCGTGACAAACGTTGCCATATGCAGGAACTCTCAATCATTCTTCCTTTGGTTTAACCAATTCATTCTAGTTGTGTGTGACCCAATAGGATTATATTATGTTGGCAATGAGTTCGATCATATCGACTCTCATAAGACATAAGCGGACTCTAGCAAGCCATTATGTCTACCCAAATAATATAACGTAAGAGTTCACGTTTCCAATGGTACACTTCCATTTCTCCCCTTGTCTCACGATGTTATATTGAACACAAGTCATGGTCCACGTCAACTTGTATTTGTTCAATGCTTTCTCGATCTTTGAGTATAATGATATTCCAATCGCATTGGGGTGTGGCCACACACTTTCCATCATTATCACTCATCGAGGGGCCCAAGCAAAACATCTCTCTTTCGAGGGACAAATTCCATCTTGACTTATCATCCTTCCCATCATGAATCCGATCATGCCAAAAATAGCCTTTATAAATATCGTGTTAAGATATCGTTTGACTAAAATCAAACATGACTTTCATCATATGTAAGGTCATGATAATCTCAGGTCTAGGGACTAAATGAAGTGACCATATGAGATTTAATTATGACATTTGACCATGACATAAATCTCATACGGGTCAAGTCCAGTCACTTGTTCTCTAATAAGTACCCATAATTTCAATGTGCATCTCTATGCATATAATCATCATATAATTATCCATTGACAATTATACTAATTATTCTCTTAATAATCAGGGACGGAGATTATTACAATAAATATGCAAACTATATAATAATCAAATAATAAACTTAAATGATAAAAATGATACATAACGATTCTCAGTTAAACATAACTAAAGCCTAGGGCATTACACCAACAGTCTCCCACTTGCACTAGGCTCCATTTATGTATCGAATACTCATGGATCTAACATGACCATCATGCTTCTGCCTGTGCGAGGGCCTTTGTTAGTGAATCCCTTATGTCATCATCGGTTGATACTTTGTATATCTTAACGTCTTCTCATTCTTTATGAATTCCTCGAAGAATGTCTAAGTGAGTGTATGGATCGCTGTTGTGACCTTGGTTCCATTGTTTGCACAAGTGACACCACTATTGTCATAACAAAAGTTTCACCGATTAGTGATACTTGGAACATTTCCAAAACACTAATGAACTTTTGATCCAAACTACCTCTTTTGGCCACATCATATGTGTAAGTACCCAAATCCGGATCGTCCAAATCCGTCAGAAAGTTAACCGAAATCCGTTAACTGGCCCGCTCCAGATTAACCGGAACTCGTTAAACTCCCGTTCTTGTGCCAACGAGACGTCCGGGGCGCCCGTGCATCCCGACGTCGAACCGTACTTAGCACGTGACATCTCACGTAAAAGTATGGCTTTCGAAAAAACATTTTTCGGCACTTTCGGGCGTTTCGGACATTTCCTGACCGTTATTTTAAAAAACGGACAAAACCGGGACCGGGAACGAATTCCCACACTTACGGTGAGTCACAGGGACACGTGTCCTGCATGCCACCTCCCTCTAGTCACTCGTCAATCATAAATCAAGGCCAAAAGACCAAAATGCCCCTGGTTTGCAAGCCAGTCGTGGGACTCACTTGTGCACTTTTCACGAAATTGCCGGCAAGTCCCCAGATTTCCAAAATCCCCAAAACTCCACTGAAATTCGGTCAAGTCGTGGGACTCCTACGCAATTTTCACCCTATAAATAGAAGTTCTTTGTCGAAAGGCAAGAAGAGGAATTTTTACACCAAAAATCACCACCCCCCACGGTCCAAACTGGTTTTCACCCCTCCCGAGCTCCCGTTCTGTCTCGATTCACGTGAAACCTTCGTATTTCGATCAAATACGCACCCTACAACTTCGAAACAACCTTTCGAATCACTTTCCGTGTCCGTACACACCTCCCGAGCCAAAGGAGTCGACCACAGCCATAGGTATAACTCCTCTCTCTAAATCTCCCGTTCGAGTCTCGGTTTTACGCGCCGGTCGCTATAAGCTGTTTCGAACGTCGTTATCAAAATGTAGACGCCTCCGTCTAACGGGGTCCGATACGTTTTAGCCCCTCGATCCTCTTCTCTTTCCGTAAGAGAAGTAATCACGGGTTAAAACGGCGTTCCGACCCCGTTCCGTTTACTTTCATGTCATTTACAATTCCGAGCCGTTTGGCCTCGTTGATCGTCATTTACAATTCCGAGCCGTTTGGCCTCATTGATCGTCATTTACAATTCCGAGCCGTTTGGCCTCGTTGATCGTCATTTACAATTCCGAGCCGTTTGGCCTCGTTGATCGTCATTTACGAATCCGGATCGTTTGATTCCGTTGACACCGCTTTAAATCTTGTCATTTTACAAGTCCGATCCGTTTGGATTGTGATAGTATTTACTTTTCAGAGTTCGAGTCGCAACCCGATTCGTTGATCGCATGTCATTTAATACGCATTTATCCCGTAAAAATCGTTAACTATGTAATGCCCGGTTCAAAACCGGAGTTCGTCCGTCGAACTCTCTTTCAAAAACGCGCAAAATGACGTTCGGCCTCCGAACGCTCATCTTCAAACTCAAAGACGCCATTTGACACTTAAAATCATTTAATACGCATTTTTCCCGTAAAAATCGTTAACAATGACTAAATGACGGTTCAAAGTCGACGTTTGCCACGCAAACGCTCATTTCAACTCAAAGTCGACGTTTGCCACGCAAACGCTCATTTCAACTCAAAGTCGACGTTTGCCACGCAAACGCTCATTTCAACTCAAAGTCGACGTTTGTCACGCAAACGCTCATTTCAACTCAAAATCGACGTTTGCCACGCAAACGCTCATTTCAAACTCAAACCGACGTTTGTCATTCAAACGCTCGTCTTTTCAAAAGTCACCTAATCAACGTTTGTCATTCAAACCAAGATTAAGCTTGTCATTCAAGCCCCCATTTCAAAACACACACACACACACACACACGATTTCGAGAAAGGTAGAAAGACTCGTCATGCGAGGCGTTTCGGGCGATCTCGTCATACTCTACCGAAACGTAACCCGACCTCCGAACCTAACAATCTACGGTACAAAAAGCTTTTTACTCATTTTCTTGCCAATAAAAATGATCCCCTTTTTCAAAAAGCCTTTTCCTAAGGTTTTGCTACCAATAAAAACGACACCTTTTCACAAAAGTCATTTCTCAACGTTTTGGGCTCAAAATACAAAAACCGCGTGGCGACTCCTCATTTTGTTCCTTCCCATGGACGAGGTCTCGAGACACCAACCCCTCCGCGAAAGACAACCGCCTTTTCCGCGCCCCGCCGCGCGCGAAAGATCGGGTAATTTCGGTTGGCGACTCCATGGGGAAAAGATACTTTTTCAAAACTACCGTTGTTTTCAAAAAGCCTTCCGTGGGTCAAACTTTCGTTTACCCTTCCTCGTTTTCGTGTGCGTGTGTTCCTTTAAACCTCGAACGGTTTTTGTTTCAAAGGCATTACATTGTCAACTTTCCAAAATCATACCATGTTTGTGCATCCCCATTCATGTTTGATTTTCATCTGTCTTTAGCTGTGCATCATAAATTCTTTAAGACACATTCGAAAAATCTCTGTTTTACTCGGAAAAAGAATTTTAGTGACCGCACACTACGCGCACTTCTTTGCCTCGGAACACCGCACTTCACGTGCACTTGCTGCCTCGGTACACTGCACACTCTGACCCCCTAACCCGGGATGGCCTTATCGGTTGCACTCCAGTTGAGTGCGCCGGAGACACCTTTCGGGCGCGCGGGGTCGTCCCAAACATCCCATCCTAGCCCGTGTAAGCCATGCACTCTTTGTGTCACACTTTGTCCAAAGACCCAGGTTGGTTTTTGGCTTAGCTCGTGTCATAAAGCCTAAGTGTATGTTTTTCACGCCGGGCCCGCTCCGAGTCAAGCTCGAGAGTTTTAGACCGAAGGTCGCTCCCGACCCTGAAGTCTTGAGCTTTTCGGCCTTGACTTTGACGCGGAGCTCTGCCGAAAAAATATACCCGAAGGTTCAATGTGACGCCGTGTCACCAAACCTCGCCGTATGTACCGTGCCAGCCACAACTTGGCCAACGCTAAAAAGCTAAGGTCTCTCGCACAAGCGAGTCAGGAGAGGTCATGCCCAAATTTTAGCACGATCCCGCCTTAACTTAAGGACGTTGACTTCGACCAGTGGCCCGTACGTCACACGTTGAAAGTTTGCGTGATCGGCTAGCCTTAAGTTCACTTTTTCCTTTGTCGGTGGAACTCGCTTGCCTTATCGGACCTCGCTCGGGATAGTCCGTCTGAGAAAGATGATCTACAATGGAAACGAGGGCTTATAAGCGTAGTGACGAGATCCACTGATTAGAGCTCTAGGATTAGTTGCGAAAAAGAAGACACGCTCTTTTCCAACCAATTAGGACTACGAGAAAACGCGCTTTAAGTAAACTGTAATCGGTAGCGCACATTGCACAAGCCCGAAAACCTTGAGCCAAATACCCTTTTAGAAGCCTAAACCCTTCCTTTCGTTCCACTGAATGGCACGAGAAAGTGGTTCAGATTTCCGGGTCGGCGCCTTGCCGGGATCACGATAACGGCGGCGTCAGACGGTTCTTCGGTTCCCTCGGTTCCCTCGGCGGAATTTCCGACATGTCTAGCTCATGAGAAATCGTGACTGGGAAGGACCCCGCCACCGTAACAGATATGACATTGGAAGAAGCCATCAGGGCTTGTGAGGTTCGCAAAGAGGCGAGAAAGAAGATCAGCGGAATTTCGTGGTACGGCTTACGAATGAGCGAGGTATAGCGGCTATCCCCGGTGACTGGTACTTTTGTCACAGTCGAGGATGACGATTCCCAAAACCGGTTCACCAAACCTTCAATCGGGTTCCTCCCCGCCAACTTACGGGATGCCTTCCGGCCAAGGAAGCAGTGAGCCTAGGCTCCATGTTGCCACCTCTCGGGGCAACCACTGTCAATTTTGGTCGGCCAGGTGCAACACCCATCACTCAATATCACCGGCGCACCATTTGGACCATCTCGAGATGCCAATATCCCTCAATATCCTCCCGGGTTCGTCCCGTTGCCTATACACGAATCCCTAAACACCGGGGACAAACCCCGATACAGTTCAGAAAAGGCTCCAGTATATGCTCATATACCAAGCGTTCCACCTCCAATCACTACCGCTCACGTGGTAGCACCCGGCGCCCGAACCTCGCAGTCCGCGGCTGGACTGACCTTAGCCTGGATGGTCGAGCGGATGAAAGACACAGAAAGCCACCATGAGCGGCTCAAAGCGAGGAAATGCTCAAATCCACGAGATCCGGGAATGGTCACGCCTCTCCCTGCCAAGTTCAGAATGCCGGAGATGGACCGATTCGATGGAACCGAATGTCCTCAAACGCACGTCGACACTTACGTTCTCGGCATGAGAGCAAAAGGAGCAACCCTCCAGCAAATGGCCGACCACTTCCAGCATACGCTCAAAAGTTCAGCGTTACGATGGTTTCGAGGTCAAGCTGCGGATCGCCACACACAGGAACAGATCGGTAACATCTTCTGGGCAGTACGGATCCAACTTAGAGTGGGAAACAAGTCGCGAGGACTTAATCACCCCCGAGCGAAAGCGGATGAAAGTGTTGGGGAATTCTATAAGAGATGGCTGGAAACTCTCAGAGATCATGGAGCCACTCTCCAAAGACGAACAGATGCGGATCTTCAAGTCCCGCTTAAGGCCGTCCATCGAGAACTCTCATCGAGTCACAATTTCTTCCCGGATCTCCGGGCCATGGTCAATGCCTTAGGCTCACGGTTCGAGAAGGATCTCAAGGAAAAGTTGGCTCTTGCACGGCCATACGAGATACCGCTCAACAGTGCATTCAATCCCTGCACCGGCCCCGTGCAAAGGAAAGATACGTCTGTCAACTACGTCCATCGGGGACAATGATCGGGTAACGAAACCCCGATCCCGCAAAGCAACAATTCTACTCGAAGCGGCACTGTCGTACACTTCGACAAGTTGGACATGCCGAGCAAGATCTTTGGAAGGGTTAATCAAGGAAGGTCTCCTTAAGCCCGTGGCCAATTACAAACCCAAAGTTCCCGTAGCAATGCGGACAAGAGCAAATCTGCGCCTTCCATCGGTATCACGGCCATACCAGCGACAAGCTGTTTGGGGTTACGATACGAAATCGAACTTGATAGAAGAAGGCAAGTTAGAGCGCCCGTGGGCCCAATACGATCGGGAATCCCTTTCCAGAACAATAACGGTGTGAATTCCATTGAGTGGGTGCCCAAGAAGAGTGCCGCGGGAACCGGTTTCTCCGCCTCTTTTGGATCTTCCTCTAATGTCCACATCAGGCTACGATGTTTGTGGATCGCTCCACTTTGCACGAGTACGAGTCTCGAGAAACTGTAGGAGCAATCCTCCGAGAAAATAGAAGAAGAAATCCTCTCAACAAGAATCGAGAGAAAGATACGAAGTTGGAGATACCGGTGTAGGTACACTTGGAGAACCCTCAGGGAGGTTCGACTACTACGTCTTGTACTCCGGCCAGGTCCTCTTTGCCTCCGAGGCCATGCGGCTTTAGAGCAAACGGGGGTGGGAAAGCCGAAAAGTCCAGTGAAACCGAGCATCGGGGTGAGACCACCAGGACACCGGAATACCTCGGATCTTGGTAATCTTGCCCGGTCGAAGCCTAACCCTCCGCGGGATCGGCCAAGATTCAATTTGTCCGGCTTAGAGCTCGAGACCGGCAAAGTAAGATCAAGGACGGCTTGGCAATCGCACTCGATCAATGTGCTAACCAAGGGCGGCAAACCGCCACGAGCGACCTCAACACGCTCCACGAGGTTCCACCGAAGGCTTTACCTCGCAAGAGGAAGACAGAAACGGATGGGCTGGATGACTCTCCTTCTACGGATAGAGACGAGATCTACGACTCCCGCCTATATGGCAAAGCATGATCACGTTACGCGACGAAGACTTACCGAGAGAAGCCTCGGGGCACAACGAAGCTGCGCCACATCACTCTCAAACTCAACACCATATCACTCCCCGGAGTATTGGTAGATAACGGGTCAGCCGTTAATGTCCTCCCTCTCGGCATGATGCGAGCTCTCCGCATCCATGAAAGCCATACGATACCGTCTACTCGGACTATCAAGGCCTACGACAACTCGTCCCGTCCCATCACGGGGACGGTGACTCTGGAACTACGGTTCGAAACCCCGAATGGTGCCGGCAAAATTCCACGTGATGGACATTCCATCCGAATTCACGGCTCTCTTGGGACGCCCTTGGCTACACCACATGAAAGCCATAGCTTCCACTCTCCATCAGTGTGTTAAATTCATTAACCGGCGGGGAGATCTCGAAGTCATCAGGGGATAGTTTCCTCATAGGAAACGAGGCCGAGACGAGTGGCAAGCATGTCCGCACTCGAGGCACGGGGTTACCTCCTTCGAATCAACCAAGGGACTACGGGGCAAATCTCATCGAGAATCCCTCGGAGTCGGAGATGCTAACTATGTAAACGTACTCGAGCGGGCGAGACCACAGAAGTAGTCCGATACATCAAGTTCAGCTGTCGTTTCCCGACATTTGGAGGCAGATTGGAAGGAAACGCTGAACATCGCCATGATGCGGGCACATAAACCCCCTGTCTCCGCTCGGAGATTTGTTAGCATTCTCCAAACTCATTCTCTGGCCCTGCCAGGCGAGGAGATCTTTGTGATAAAGGTCAACAAGCACCGTCATTCTCGTGATGAATGCATGGAAGTTGTATGGGATGTCCTCCACGAGGAACTACCCGCTGCGCCCTTTTCTCCAACGAAAGAGCATGATGTTTTCCTAGGCTGCTCCAACAACGCAACCGGACGCAATACGTCCCTACACCTGGATTGAGCGATCGAGATGACGATGAATCTGGACTCTCCGGAGTCGAGGACGCGAGAGACCCGCAAGCGGACCTCTGCATTCACATGCTCGGTTTTGAGGACGGAACTCCTTCCCGATCGGGTCACCTACGACCAAGGTTCCAATACCATGGAAATTGTCAAGCTCAATGTCCGATACATGCAGCTATCAGATAATTGGAAGCACGTGATTCACGCAACGAGGAATCCCTCGATCAAGTAAGGACGACGACTTCGTCAATATCATCTATTCCGAGATATCTGATGAAGCGAGGATCCGGTCCTTGTTATCGGTCTGTAACACCAAGGTCACCCTTGATGATTGCTTTGCTCATGGTAAACGAGGCCTTGGCCAGCGAGCTCGAGCTCATCCCTACTTCCGAGTACCGGCCCGGTGGCAACCGGCCCGTGCCGTCGGTCAAGCTTATACCCTCAAGCGCCGCGAGGCCAAGGAGCGACGGCGAAGGAGACCAAGCTCCTTACCTGCTACAAGTCGAGATCAACCTCGGGAACGCTTCGTAGCCACCGAAAACATCTGCGAAAGTCTTCCCCGCAAGGCGAGTCGGCCTCCGACACGGGAAATGACCACCTCGGCATCAACATGCTCCGGTTCGATTCTGCTCCCGGTCGTCACGGCCGGATTCGAGAGCATCACGCCGGTCATTGCTAGCTTTGATAGACTTGGCGATCGAGCGAGATCACGAGACCGTCAACATTGCGAGAATTCAATACCCCGTGGGGTCAATCAAGCGAGATATGGGCAAACTTCTTGGTAATCGAGATCAAGGAAGGCCGCATGGAATGTCCCAGTCCGACTTCCTTCGTCAATGTAATCCAGTGTTCCCGCCGTTCGGCGATTTGAATGTAATCACGGTTACGGACACTAGCCGGACGATGCGCACCTACGGAGGCTGCCTAGGTCTCGCAAGGGAAAGCTCTCATGGAGCTAGCCGCTCAAGAAAGTCGTCTTTGGGACGAAGACCAAGCTCGAAAGACCTACGGGGACCAAGCCCTTAAAGTGTCACGGGCGGCTTCGGACGTAAAGCTAGAGGCCACTCTGAGCCCGGTTCGACCTCGAGAGTTTTGCTCATGGCAACTTCCCGGACTACCGTCTGTTCTCATCCAACCCCTGCGCCGGGAAAGAGTGGTCAATGGTCCCGATGACCTAGGAGATGGAGCGACACGGCGAGAATGAATCCCAGCACTTACCTTCCCGGGGAAAGGAAGTTCTACGTGAAAGCGACGATGAAGACGATGAAACCATTCTCTTCAAGCCGGGCATGAAGTCAACAAAATCCGGACTCCCGAGGGTCTGGGAGGATGGGAACGGATCATTACCGCACTCAAATTGAAAGGCCAACTCGGGGAGGAAGGTCTATTTAAAAACGAGGAGGAGGATGGAAATTCGTCTCGAGCAACTACTCGGGGAAATTCCACAGATCTACGGCCTTCGTTTACGAAACGATCAGCTGGGCGACAACCGGTCACATGGGCGGATGTTCGGGAAGCCGTGTACTCACCTTCCGACATACCCGCCACTCAGATAAAGCGAGGAGAAAACTCTCCCCGATGGAGGTTTACCTAGGCCGCCGCACGCAGGTTCAAAGAAGCACCGGCTATTCTCACGTGGGAAGAAACGCGAGGCTAACTCTCGGCGCGAGCTCATTGCAAGAAGGATGATCCGGGCCCGGAGTGGAGAAAACTAGCAAACCACGAGTATCGCCGGACCCAAACTCGGAATCGCCCTGAGTATGCTCAGCAAGAAGGAAAGGAACGCGATATATCGTGAAGAGATCAAGGAGACCGTTCGCTTGAGCCGAGAACTCTCCAACCTCCCCCGGAGGGTTAGCGGCACCACCTTGGTTCGGTTCGAGGCGGCCATTGTTGTGCAGCATTCGAACAATGCGTCAAGCGCCCAGGCTACCTCCCCGCGAGAGGCACCGAAGCCGGTATCACGGGGACCCGAGAATCCGTCGAGTGCCCGAAGCTCAGGAATTCATCACAGTCGATGAGTTGAGGGAAGACATATGGCCCTATGCTACGAGGAATCCTCCTCTAACTATGGCTCAACTCGGAGCGGCTGTTCGAAGGGACCAAACCCGATGTCGGCGTTCTAACCCGATCGGGTCAAATCCATGCATTACCACCTAAGGCCACCAAAGCCGACGGAGCAGTGCAATCCGGCCAGCCCGAAGACGCAAATTCCTTGAAAGAGGACCCGATCCTCACTCGGCTCAGCGGACTCGGGCGAACATTTCCCTTTGGTCTCTGCTCACCTCCTCTTATCCTCACAAGCTCAAGCTAGAGGAAAGCTGGCCCGTACCATGGTCCCGTGGGCGACCCCAGGATGAAGTCATTCGAGATGATTGGCAACATCCACTATGGCAACATTATCACCTTCTGATTTGGACCTTCCGAAATTTGGGGCGATCCACAACGAGCCGCTCTACATCACGATCCAGGCCTGGACAGCGTCGCCTTCCCGCGTGTTGGTAGACGGAGGTTCCGGAATGAATGTCTTGCCCGCCAAGATGATGGACACCTGTGATATCAAGCCCACGAGATCTTAAGCCTTCAGTCCACCTTTGTCGAGGCCTATGACTCTACTTCCCGTACGGTTCTCGGGGTTGCTACTCTCAACATCCGGTTCGGCAAGCGGGTGATCCCCACTTGAATTCCAAGTGTTGGACATTCCAATCACTTTCACAGCCATCTGGGCGTCCACAGGCTGCATCAAATCAATGGCGTGGCATCCACCGCTTCACCGGTGCCTCAAGTTCATGCAAGGCAACGAGCTAGAAGCTACTCACGATGGCAGCGAGTGTCACCACAGGGGACCGGCACCAGCGACATTCCGGTGTTGGAAATCGAAGCATAATGACGACATGCCATTAAGTGGATTCGCTCACGGAGACCTCCAAGATCGAAATATGCAACGTGGACCTTCCGCTTTGTCTCACGATCGAGATTCCTCCCGCCATGAGGATGATGAAACTCATGAACTTCATCCCGGGGCAGGGCTCGGCAAAAAGGCTGCCAAGGCCCGACACCAAGTTATCGAAGTCGAGGACCACGCCACGGTCCCGGGGGCAGCTACGATGCCAGCAGGCGACATCAAGGAAGACAAAAAAAAAGGCTCGCCGCACGAGCGCGGCCTGCAGTAAAGGGAACCTCAGAGCGGCACACCCAATCCTCCGACCTTACGGCTTTGACCTCCGCTCGTTACTTCACGAGGCAAGCCGGCGGGCGAGGGGACAGCAAGGGAGTGGCAAACGCCGCAGGCCCCGAGGGACCGACAAGCGAGCGGAACAGCGGCGAGCGAGGGACCCGACGGCGGACCCGACGGCAAGCGAGGTGAAGCGCGGTGGACCGAGTGAAGATGAGAAGAAACGAGGATAGTCAGACACAAGACTACGAAAGAATGGAACGGCTAGCACGCAGGACCTCAAGCGTTTGAGGACTCAAAGCTAATCCAGATGAGGAGCGTTCCTCTCGGCATGTCGCGGCTTTCTACACTGGACCAAGCTTGCCACCACGAGTCCGCATGAGTACATTCAGAATCCCAGACTTGGAGGAGCAACTCAAGGTACTCTCCATGGGAAACAAGTTGTGCGGATCAGCCGCCGAGGCCACATTCGAGACAGTAAGTCCAAAGCGAAGGAACCGAGAATTCATAGAAACGCTCTCGGTGGACCGGCTCTGAGTACATTTGAAGAAGTCATGGAGTTGCCCAACTTGATCGGCGGGGCTCAAACAACGGCATGATCGCCATGATAGGGACGGCGAGGCAAGCCTCTCGATCCCAGCACCCTCATCAAGCATCCGGCAATGCCCCGGCTGAAGAATTTGGGTAACTTTTCGCACGGACGAGGCAAGCCAGAGCGGGAGTGGAAGACAAGGCTGGGCCGCGCCCACATCTCCACTAAACCCGGTCTCAAACCCTGCAGTCGGTCCTTGTCGAGTCCGATCCTGCGAGTCATCCAGCGGCCTTACGCCGGAGGACTATAATGTTGTAGCCAATCATGTATTCCCGTTCTTGTTTAATGAAAAGTCGACCTTTCGGAAGTATCCTCTCATTGCCACTTTAACAGCGATAAGTTAACAAACAACTTAAAAGACGTTAATAATTCAATTGATAAAGAAACGAGACACATTAAACGAACAATACATTAAAGAAGTTCTCGGCGTGTAGTTGACCAAGAGGACAACAGGATAAGCCCAAGAAGCTGCAGAAGAGTTATGACCAATGAAAGTGAACACAGGAGGTCGATGCATGAGAGCCTAAAGAGACCTGAAGTGGCGGTTTCTTCGCCGATGCGAGAAAAAAGAAGCCACGATAAGCCTCCTCAGGGAGTATGTTGACGTGTTCGCTGGTTGCATTACCGGGACATGCCCGGGACTCGATCCCTCAATCGTAGACACAGGAATTCCCTGGATCCCAGAATCAGAGCACATGTCGAAACGAAGTACTGCTGCGCAAGATCAAGCGAGTGGTCCTTGCAAGTTAAAGAAGAAATTGAGAAAATGCTCGAGTTGGTTTCATCGAGTGATTGAGTACCCAGACTTGGCTCTCGAACATCGTGACGGTCACGAGGCCAACGGAAAGGTCGGATCTTTGCGTGGATTTCGGGATCTCAACAAGGCCAGCCCTAAAGATGATTTCCCATTTGCCTAACATCGACATCTTTGGTCGACACCACGGCAAATTTCGAAGTAAAGTCCTTCGTGGACGGGTTTCTTGGATCCTGACCGGATCGAAGATGTCCAGGAGGATCGAGGCCAAGGCGCCTTTCACCAGCTCAGTGGGGGACATGCGTACACGGTCATGCCGTTCGGTCTAAAAAACGGCGGGGCTACTTACCGGCGAGGCTGCAGCGACCCTCTTCCATGACATGATTCACAAAGAAATCGAAGTATATGTCGGCGACATGATCATCCACTCGAGGGATCGGACATGCGGCACATGACGGATACGAGGAAGTTCTTCAACGGACTCGAAAAACACTCCATGAGGTTGAACCGGCAAAGTGCACCTTCGGCGTCAAGCGCGGCAAAGTCTTGGGGTACATGGTTACGAGAAAGAGGTATCGAAGCCGATCAGGAAAATCAAGGCCATCATCGACATGAAGCCGCCTCAGGCCACTGACAGTAAAGAGCTTCATGGGAAGACTTGATTACATCGGTCGCTTCATCAACCGAGTTGACATCTCTCTGCGAGCCCATGTTCAAACTGATGAAAAAGAATGCCGACATCAAATGGGACTCAGAGTGCCAAACGGCTTTCGAGAAGATCAAGACCTACTTGGTTTAATCCCCCGATTTTGTGCCCGCCACATGAAGACAAGCCACTACTCCTGTATCTGACAGTAACAGACACGTCAATCGGAGCAATGCTGGCACAAGAACAGAAAGATTCCAAGGTTGAGCATGCAATCTACTTCGTAAGCCGGAAGCTTCAAGGAAGTGAACTCAGCTACTCAGCATCAGAAAAAACTTGTACCGCCTTGGTATGGGTAGTCGGGAAACTGAAACACTACATGAAGTCGCATTTAGTGCTCCTGGTCTCTAAAGTGGACCCCGTCCGATATCTCTTTGACAAGCCATCCCTGTCAATGCGGCTAGCCAAGTGGTCATTCTTCCTGGCTGAGTTCGACATCAAGTACATGGTCAGAAAATCAACAAAGGGCAGAGTAATGGCAGATCAGCTTGCCGACTTCCCAAGCAATGAACCTAAGGGTCCTGATCCGCAATTTCTGGATGACGGAATCTTTTCACTTGACAACGCAAACCGCTGGCAACTCTTCTTCGATGGGGCAGCCAACAAGAAGGGAAATGGCATTGGAATGCTCCTTGTCGATCCCAAGGACGAGCATACTCCCATAGCCATCAAGCTGAATTTTGAAGCGACCAACAATGCAGCAGAATACGAAGCCTGTGCAGCAGGTTTGGAAGCCGCCCTCGAGCGCAACATCTTAGAGCTGGATGTATATGGAGACTCAGCATTGATCATCAATCAAGTATCCAACAAATGGAAGACGGTAGATTTCGGCCTTCAGAAGTACCACGCGTACATGGAGGAGCTCATTGCTCAGTTCAAGGACATCTCTTTTCACTATTTGCCAAGAGACAGGAACCGCTTCGCAGACGCCCTGGCAACCCTCGCCTCTCTTATCGAAATTCCCGAAGGGAAAGCAGTAAAACCCCTCAGAATAGGCAGACGGGAAACACCCGCCTATTGCTGTGAGATCGAAAAAGAAAAAGAAACGATCGACGAACCCTGGTATAATCAAATTTACCAGTACCTCCAAAACGGAGAAGCTTCCTTCACAAGTGAAGATGGAAAATACAAAGAAGGGATCAAAGCCAAAAACATGATGGCATTAAAACGCCTGGCATCCCATTTCGTCATTCTGGGGGGTATGTTATACAAGAAGCGCCACCAAGGGCCACTCCTTCGGTGTGTAAACAAAGAAAAAGCCAGCGAGCTAATGAACGAAGTTCACAACGGAACCTGCGGTCCGCACATGAACGCCCGAGCATTGACACAGATCATTCTCCGTATGGGATACTATTGGATATCAATGGAAACAGACTGCATCCAGTTCGTCCGAAGCTGCGACAAATGTCAACGGTTCTCCAACCTCAATCACATCCCTCCTCACGAACTCTACTGCATGACTACGCCATGGCCTTTCGCCACATGGGGAATCGACGTCATCGGCAAAATCACTCCTCCAGGGAGCAATGGTCACGAGTTCATTTTAGTCGCAGTCGACTACTTCACCAAATGGGTAGAAGCCAGATCGTACAAGGTACTGAATTCTAAGAAGGTGGCCGAGTTCATTCGAGAGAACATCATGTGCCGATACGGAGTGCCCAACGAGATCATCTCCGACAATGGGACTCACTTCGAAGGAGATTGTGACCAACTACTGACCGAATTCAGAGTCACACGTCACAAGTCTTCTCCTTACAGACCACAAACCAATGGTGCAGTAGAGGCAGCCAACAAGACTCTCGCCATGATAATAAAAAAGATGACCACCAGAGGTCGGGACTGGCCCGAAAAGCTACATCTAGCCCTGGGGATACCGAACATCAGTCAGAACCGCCACAGGGGAGACTCCGTTCGCACTTACCTACGGAATGGAAGCGATGTTACCCGTGGAATTAGAAATTCCATCCCTCCGAGTCCTCTTGGAAAATGGGATCAATGAAGTCGAATGGCTACAGAGCCGTCACGACGAACTTGCTCTACTCGACGAGCGCAGATTGAAAGCCATGGAACACACTCGAGCCTACCAGAGCAGAATGGCACGAGCATTCGACAAGAAAGTCAAGATCCGAGACATCAGAGAAGGCGACTTGGTGCTAAAGGAAAAGCCTCCTACGCAGACCAATCCCCTCGGAAACTGGGAGCCTACCTGGTTAGGACCGTTCGTGGTACAAAGAATCTTCTCTGGAGGAGCCATGAAGTCAGCAGATTTGGACGGAAACCCTTTCGTTAACCTCGTGAACGGAAGCAAGCTCCGCAGATACTTCGTTTGAGGAAGAGCACGAGAGTCAACTCTCCTTCCCCATACCGTCCCCCTCGGTAAATTAAAGTGCTAAAAGAGTAATACCCAATGGATACATTCCGCTAATGATCCAGGTAAAAAACAGGGTCGCACTTCTTTTGTCTTTGTTTTTCTCAAATTCACCTAAAGTGTCGAACTACGGTGACCTGAGCCCCTTAGTCCAATTGTAAAAGGGGAACGTAGGCAGCCATCTTTGGTTCGGTCTAAAAAAAAACTAAAAAAAATAATACAATAAGCATCAATTGCTTGTGTTTCGAAAAACTCTTTTCATTTAACCTACAAATTCATAACGGTTAAAACATTCTTTGATGAGTTCAAGCACGGTCAACTCTTGACTCGCTACACGCTAGCAAAACTACAATAAAACATTAATCAATTAATGTGTCTGCAATGACAATGGGTGGATACTCTGGACAGCAAGGTCAACCTAGTTTCCCGTACTAGGTCCTTCATCCTTCTTCCCCTTCCCTTTTCCTCCGCGAGTGTTCTTCACCTTCGCAGGAAATATTCCGGTAGGCCTTCTACCTGGCTCAGGGACCCTTCCCGACACCTCCGTCAAGCCTGTGGCTGTCAACACAGTCCTTTCTCTGGCTCTGTCTCGAGCCGCCTCGCTTCGAGCCATCATCATAGTGCTTTGATTGGCCTCCCGATCAGCACTTGCCACATAATCAGCCATGGCATCGCCAGTACGATTCCCAGGGTTAGCCCTCGCTTCTGTCCTCCTCAAGGTCGAGCCGTCTGTGTGATCAGCACCCAACAGCTCACTCCGTCTCCACAAGAGAGCCATCTGTGTCTCCCCCATACACTCTTCGTACGCCTTAGATACTGCGTCGACAGACAGGCTGCCCTCTCTCTCCGCGTGAAAGAGAACCCTGGCGAGAAAGGACGTATATTGCCACCACCGGGTGATCGCAATAGCGTCGAAGGATCCTCCATCCGCAGGGATCCCACCTCAAAGGTAGCGGCATAACTCAGATCAGCCAGCTGGCACCTGCTCCAGCCCATACCGCCGGAGTAACCAATGATGGAATATAGAAAGACGTGCGAGACGGCCAGGCACTCGACGATCAATAGACCCTCTGGAGCGGTCCTGCAAGTCGTAACTTCCAATGGGGAACCCACCATCGCAAGTGATGCGTGCAAAGTCTGGCCATCCAGAGCTCCAGCTCGGCCTGATTGCCCCTATCACCGGAAGGACGTCGCGAGAAAGACCAGCGTCACGGGACATTGGCACCTCGGGCATCATCCGCGGCCTCTCCTCAACCACATGGTCAGCATAGCGGGACTCCCTCCCCACATGTATCGGCTACCGGTCGCCATCCGGCCTATGCCGAGAACGTCTCGCCCAAGACGAATGGCACGATGTCTCCTCCACTCCGGCTATTGCCTCACCAGGTCCCAGACAGCGTGATGGCACACACCCAGGAGACGTGAATGTGAACAGAGTAGCAATCGCGCACAGAGCAAACGCGTCCCACGAAAAGACGCTCCCTCAGCTCCGGCAAATCTCTGCAGTCCTGAAATGTCAACGTAATCGGTATCTGTACCGGCATCCCGTATGCTTCTCCAGCCGAGATACCCAACAAAGACACTAGCTTCTCAACAGTGGCCATGCCACCAAAGATACGGAAGAACTAGCTGTTCCGTCTCAGGTCCTCCCAGAATGGCCCGGAAATCTTCAAACGTAGGAGTGACTTCGTTGTACGAAAAGTTGTACACGTTCCTCCTTACGTCCCAGAACCGAGACGCGGCTCTCAAAAGATCCCAATCTGGCATGAGCTCCTTCAAAGCCCAAACAGATTTAATCCCGTAACGACCTTCGAAAAACCTTTTGTTCGCCTCGTGTGGTTCCGTACCCACGATCGAAAGTTGTCCAAATATCGCTCTTGCATCCGAGACGATAACTTGGGAAAGGGAGCCATGTTAGGAAGGTGAAGAAAACCTTAAGAAAGGGAAAAGAATTCAGCCAGGAATGAGCAAAACAATGCGCAGTTCTTACAAATTGCAAAGCTGAAAGCGCAATTTAAAGAATCTGGAAATTCAATTCTAGTCCGGGGACTCCCTCTGCAGCTTGACTTGGTCAACTCGCAGACTAGCCGCCTTAAAGCTGGAAACATTTCCAAACCATGCCTGTTCACTCTTATGAAATCTGCGTGCACGCGATTTCATTCAACCAATGTCAATATCCCTTCCGCCGGGCTCGTGCAACAGTGCAAATAATTAAAAATCAGTGCATACATGCTTAATTTTTGACCCGTTCAATTTTTAATGCATTTCTCGTTTTTATTTATTTTTGATTAACCTATTTGCTTATTTGGCGAAAATAACAGAAGGTGGTCACAGAATAAATATGCCAAGTACAGGTTCCGCCTCACGGGCGCCTTTTTACAAATACAGTACAAATCAAAATTTGTTCCTGACAAATACATGCATTTTGTCTAAACAAAATAGTAAAGAAAGAAAGCAAAAAAGGGGACTACTCGAGTCCCGCTCGTCATCCGTACACTCGACGTACCGCTCCGCCGCCGCCGGACTGCCGCAAACGAGGAACTCGCCGAACTCCTCCAGAACGGAATAGGCAAAGGGCCTCCTTGAGTACGCGAACTCGAGGACTCCTCTCGCGCCCGAGTGCGCGAAGAAGGAGCTCCAAATCCGGCCGTTCCGCCCGCGAACCGGCCAAACCCACTGTGTGAAGTCCTCCCCACGGCGTGGGAGCAGGCGAGCCCTCGGCCTAGACGGCCCCCGATCGCGACGTCCACGCTCCTCCGGAACCTGCACCGCATGAACTCCACGAGCCTCCCGGCGTAGGCGTGACCACCCGTCCACCAGCCTCATGGCCTCATTATACGTACGGCCAGATACCTGCGAACCAGGAAAATCATCAGAAAGCGAACAGAAAGTACAGATGCATCATGTGCAGAATGCTACTATCAAATGCAGAAAATCAAAAAAGGTGCTCACCGAAGCATTGGGGTCCGCCCTGTATCGTGGTCTCGGCGCCGCCGGGAGCGGGATCACAAGTCGCCTACGCGAACCATCCAGTCCCTCGTACGCTAGCCTAGGTCGCGGGGTCGGAAAATCTCGAGGACCTCCAGGGACCTCGCCCTCTCTATGCTGCACCTGCGGGCTCCTCAGCCTCATCCTCAAGAAAACATCATAGGCGGCCCCCGCTATGATGTACTCGGTGAAGTACACACCCTGAAGGTACCCCTCCGGGCCTTCATCAATCGGCATCTCCCGGGGATGCTGCATGTACAAAGGAGGATCCACCGGCACCAATGGAAGAGACCCCTGCCTATGCTGACGGGTCACCCTCTCCCCCAAATACATGGCGTCACAGTGAAGTCCCACCAGGAGCTTCCGCCGCCGTGTAGTCTCACCGCGACATGATCAAACCTGCTCCACCAGGTCAGCTGGATCCTCTCGGAAAACTCCAGGTTCAGCGCCAGAGATATCTCCTCGTATGACACTCGAGTGCCAACTCTCGAAGAGACCGCCCTCTTCGCCTTCTTCTGCCAAACCAGCATGGCAGGGAACAGGGGACGGTACGGCTCCTTTATGTCCCAAGCCTGCGGACTGAACACCTCGTAGCACTGACACTCCGCCAAGAGAAATGGAAAGTTATGTCACCTACAAAGCGTAGATACATACGAGTACATAAAAGAGGCAAGGGAAGAGAAAAAGCACGTAAACTTACATCCAAGACGGGCGTGAAAGCGGCTAAATGAGTGCTCCTCTCCCCGCGAGAACCTGTCCAGGGGAATGGTAGAGCTCGGCCACCCGGCCTCCCCCACGCAAACCCCTCACGCATCCAAGTCTACCAGCGACCCGAGCAGAGGGAAGTGACAAGACGTGGAAGTCGGGAACAAAGTCGCCGACGGCCGCAAACCAAAGGAACCCTCGAGCTACGCTCCGCGGTCATCCTCAAGGACCCACCCGGATAATCGGCGACCCCTTCCCTCAAGTGGTGCTCCATCGGCCTGTACCGAATGCCTAAGCCCGGCATCGGTAATATCAAAGCCCGGCAGCCTGCATAACCGCTCCGGGTGTAACCATCAACCCACACTGGGCCAGTGTTGCCATAAGGCGGCAACCCGGATGATAAGCGGCAAAATCCGTGGGAGTCACCGTCGCCTCCCCCCATCTGAAATGGAAAGTGTGGGTCGTATCCCACCGCATTTCGCTCGCCGCGACATACATGGACCTGCCCCTCGGGCGTATCACCGTCGCAGCCACAAGATCGATAAACCCAGCCAACCCGGAGTCAATCACCAGCTGTCGTGGACTCCTCTCTCCCTCTCGAGCCACGTCCGGGATAATGCCCCACAATGCCTGCACCGCCTCAAAGGCACCCCGACTCTTCTGGTTATGAGTATTAACCGTCCCTGTCCCCTGCAGACAAACAAGACAGAAGCAACGTCAACAGAATGCAACAGCGCATGTCAAAAGGATGCAATGCAGATACGGTTCTCATTCATTTCCTACGTATATTCAAAATCTTTCGAAAACTCCGTCGAATCCGGAACTTTCAAAATCATTTCGAAAACTCCGTCGAATCCGGAACTTTCAAAATCTTTCGAAAACTCCGTCGAATCCGGAACTTTCAAAATCATTTCGAAAACTCCGTCGAATCCGGAACTTTCAAAATCTTTCGAAAACTCCGTCGAATCCGGAACTTTCAAATTCTTTCGAATTTTTCGAAAATTTCGCTCCGTCCCGAATTAAAGCTACTTTAATTTTGGAAAATGCATTTAGACATGGAATTTTGCAACCAAAATTTTTATGTCATCTACCCATGATGTCAATTGAACTACATCCTAGTCAATTTCGACAAATGTTCGTAGCAAAGTCAAAAGCCCCAATTCGGGCACCAAAATCCCTAAGTAAATTCCTAACAAATTTCTAACATTTAAAGAATGCACATTCTTAAAATTAATGGAATTTGTAGGAAACTTACTTGTCTTTCGATCCCTCCCTTGGAGTTGTGGCGGTCCCTCGCCGGATAAAACTCCGCCGGATTCAATGGAAGAGTGGTGGTTCGAATGGTCCGAACCAATCGAGTTCTTTCGTCGTCGGTCCTTCCGTGGCGAGCCATTGGTCCTCCTTCACCCTCCATGGCGATTTTCCCTCACAAATTCGAGCAAACCTTGCAATTTGGGTTGGATTTCTCTCTCTTTTCTCTCCTCTCGCGCTGGCAATAATGGAAGAAAATGGCCATTTTCTTCCCAGCCTTTCGGCACATTTAAAAAGATTCTGGAAAATCGAGTAAAGTCCGGCCAGGACTCTTACTTTTCACTAGAATAATTTTTGCCCCTTTTGCCCCTCGGCTTTTGGCAATTCCAATTTTACCACTTTTGGCCCCGAAAGTGTAAAATTTCCCGATTAGACATTTCTAACGCCCTATCCCCGAGGATAAATCAAAGTTAGTTCTCACTAACGCTCGTCTCCTGACGTTAAATTCGATCCGATTGACGTTTGACATTCAAACGTTCAACCATGTCTCCGGACATTTCAGTTACTATTCCGTCTCCCGACGTTAAAATTTAATAATGGTCCTCACCATTAAATCCTCAATCGCGACCTTTCACGGTCCGATTTCAATCCTCAATCGCGACCTTTCACGGTCCGATTTCAACTCTCAATCGCGACCTTTCACGGTCCGATTTCAACTCTCAATCGCGACCTTTCACCCGATTTCAATCCTCACCGCGACCTTTCACGGTCCGATTTCAAGTCTCAATCGCGACCTTTCACGGTCCGATTTCAAGCCTCAATCGCGACCTTTCACGGTCCGATTTCAAGTCTCAATTGCGACCTTTCACGGTCCGATTTCAATTCTCAATCGCAACCTTTCACGGTCCGATTTCAATCCTCAATTGCGACCTTTCATGGTCCGATTCCAATTCTCAATCGCGACCTTTCACGGTCCGATTCAAATCCTTAATAGCGACCTTTCACGGTCCGATTCCAATTCTCAATCGCGACCTTTCACGGTCCGATTTCAAGTCTCAATCGCGACCTTTCGCGGTCCGATCTCAATCCTTAATTGCGACCTTTCACGGTCCGATTCCAATCCTCAATCGCGACCTTTCACGGTCCGATTTCAAGTCTCAACCGCGACCTTTCACGGTCCGATTTCAATCCTTAATTGCGACCTTTCACGGTCCGATTCCAATCCTCAATCGCGACCTTTCACGGTCCGATTTCAAGTCTCACTTTCGCGGTCCCCGATTTCAAGCCTCAATCGCGACCTTTCACGGTCCGATTTCAAGTCTCAATAGCGACCTTTCACGGTCCGATTCCAATCCTCAATCGCGACCTTTCACGGTCCGATTCCAATCCTCAATCGCGACCTTTCACGGTTCGATTCCAATCCTCAATAGCGACCTTTCACGGTCCGATTCCAATCCTCAATCCCGTGACCTCACGGCACGATCTCAAACTCGATCTCTCCCAACTAAGCGGTCCGACCTCCACTCTTATCGAGACCTTCGCTGGTCATCTCTCCGGCAACAGCAATAAGCCCGAACCCCAAGGCACGAACGCCTTGCAAACAATCATCTCACCGGCAACAGCAATAAGCCCGAACCCCAAGGCACGAACGCCTTGCAAACAGTCATCTCTCCGGCAACAGCAATAAGCCCGAACCCTAAGGCACGAACGCCTTGCAAACAGTCATCATCTCTCCGGCAACAAGCAATAAGCCCGAACCCCAAGGCACGAACGCCTTGCAAACAGTCATCTCTCCCCAATGACAATAAGCCCGAACCCCAAGGCACGAACGCCTTGCAAGCGGGTCATCTCACCGCAACAATGCAATAGCCCGAACCCCAAGGCACGAAAGCCTTGCAACAATCCCTCTTCGGCCATCCGGGTAAGCTCCGAACGCTCATCCCCAAAGCAGGATAAAGCGGCAACAAGCAATAAGCCCAAGACTCAAGGCACGAACGCCCTCGTCGCACATCGCAACTCCGGTTTGAGGCGCCACACGCCCTCGAAGGTTTCGAAGTCCCAGGATCGACGCCTCCCGACAGTCTCCCATTCGGTACATGTACCTCGCGAATGGTCTCATCCAGGTTCGACGCCTCCTAACAGGTCTCGCTCGTGTCAAGGTCCCCATGCGCGGCCCTTGCCCCTTTTCGAACTACGATCGGATTGATTCCCGCTCGGGATACGTAGGAATCTTTTTCGCTAAAGGTCCGGCCCGGTGACCGCCTGTGTCTCTTTCAAAGTAAGGCATCCCGATTTGGATCCTTATCTTTTTCAACGACCCCACCTCCTTCGGAGGAGACGTCGCCGAGGGGCTAACTGTAAGTACCCAAATCCGGATCGTCCAAATCCGTCGAGAAAGTTAACCAAAATCCGTTAACCGGCCCGCTCCAGTTAACCGGAACTCGTTAAACTCCCGGGCTGCTGCGTGCCAACCGGAGCGTCCCGGGATCGCTCCCGGTGCATCCCGACATCGAACCGTACTTAGCACGTGACATCTCACGTAAAAGTATGGCTTTCCCACGAAAAATGCATTTTCCGGCACTTTCCGGGCGTTTCGGGACATTTCCCTGACCGTTATTTTAAAAAGCGGACAAAACCGGGACCGGAACGAATTCCCACACTTACGGTGAGTCACGGGACACGTGTCACGCATGCCACCTCCCTCTAGTCACTCGTCAATCATAAATCAAGGCCAAAAGACCAAAATGCCCCCGGTTTGCAAGCCAAGTCCCACGGACTCATGTGCACTTTTCCCGAAATTGCCAAAGAAGTCCCCCAGTTTCCAAAATCCCCAAAACCCCGAAATTCAGTCCAAGTCCGGCCGGACTCCTACTGCAATTTTCACCCTATAAATAGAAGTTGCTGTCAAAGGCAAGAAGAGGAATTTTTACACCAAAAATCACCACCCCCCACGGTCCAAACTGGTTTTCACCCCTCCCGAGCTCCCGTTCTGTCTCGATTCGCGTGAAACCTTCGTATTTCGATCAAATACGCACCCTACAACTTCGAAACAACCTTTCGAATCACTTTCCGTGTCCCGTACACACCTCCCGAGCCAAAGGAGTCGACCCTAGCCATAGGTATAACTCCCTCTCTCTAAATCTCCCGTTCTGTCTCGGTTTACGCGCCAGTCGCTATAACTGTTTCGAACGTCGTTATCAAAATGTAGACGCCTCCGTCTAACGGGGTCCGATACGTTTTAGCCCCTCGATCCTCTTCTCTTTCCGTAAGAGAAGTAATCACGGGTTAAAACGGCGTTCCGACCCCGTTCCGTTTACTTTCATGTCATTTACAATTCCGAGCCGTTTGGCCTCGTTGATCGTCATTTACAATTCCGAGCCGTTTGGCCTCGTTGATCGTCATTTACAATTCCGAGCCGTTTGGCCTCGTTGATCGTCATTTACGAATCCGGATCGTTTGATTCCGTTGACACCGCTTTAAATACTGTCATTTACAAGTCCGATCCGTTTGGATTGTGATAGTATTTACTTTTCAAAGTCCGAGTCGCAACCCGATTCGTTGATCGCATGTCATTTAATACGCATTTTTCCCGTAAAAATCGTTAACAATGTAATGCCCGGTTCAAAACCGGAGTTCGTCCGTCGAACTCTCTTTCAAAACGCGCGAAATGACGTTCGACCTCCGAACGCTCATCTTCAAACTCAAAGCCGCCATTTGACACTTAAAATCATTTAATACGCATTTTCCCGTAAAAATCGTTAACAATGACTCGTACGGTTCAAAGTCGACGTTTGCCACGCAAACGCTCATTTCAACTCAAAGTCGACGTTTGCCACGCAAACGCTCATTTCAACTCAAAGTCGACGTTTGCCACGCAAACGCTCATTTCAACTCAAAGTCGACGTTTGCCACGCAAACGCTCATTTCAACTCAAAATTGACGTTTGCCACGCAAACGCTCATTTCAAACTCAAACCGACGTTTGTCATTCAAACGCTCGTCTTTTCAAAAGTCACCTAATCAACGTTTGTCATTCAAACCAAGATTAAGCTTGTCATTCAAGCCCCCATTTCAAAACACACACACACACACACGATTTCGAGAAAGGTAGAAAGACTCGTCATGCGAGGCGTTTCGGGCGATCTCGTCATACTCTACCCGAAACGTAACCTGACCTCCGAACCTAACAATCTCTGGTACAAAAAAGCTTTTTACTCGTTTTTGCTGCCAATAAAAATGATCCCCTTTTTCAAAAAGTCTTTTCCTAAGTTTTTGCTACCAATAAAAACGACACCTTTTCACAAAAGCCGTTTCTCAACGTTTTGGGCTCAAAATACAAAAACCGTGTGGCGACTCCTCATTTTGTTCCTTCCCATGAAGCGAGGTCTCAGACACCAACGCCCCTCCGCGAAAGACAACCGCCTTTTCCGCGCCCCCCGCCCGCGCGCGAAAAAGATCGGGTAATTTCAATATGTTGCTAAAATTCGACCTTAGTAGTAGAATTGGCTACAATTTCTGCATGGAACTCTTCCAATCAAAACTGCACCTCTAATAAGCATAAACACAAATCTTAATTGCGATTTTAAAATAACTTTGTCAGTTTGGAAGCTAGCATCTATGTAACCCTTACAACAAGATTAACTTCCAATTTTTCAAATACCAAGAACATATCCTTAGTTCTTCTTAAGTACTTAAGGATCATCTTGACTCCCATCCAATGGTTTATATCAGGATCAGATTGGTATCGACTCATCATGCTTAAAGCATATGAGATGCCGGGTCTAGTACAAATCATGGCATACATGACAGATCCAAATGCCGAAGCATATGGAACTTCATTCATTTCCCTTTTGCTCATCAGTTGTCATAAGACAATGAATATTGCTAAAAGAAATACCATGACCCATTGACAAGCTACTCTTCTTAGACTCTTCTAAGAATCTTGTCAATGTGAACACTTTGACTCAAACCAATTTATCCTTCTAGATCCATCTCTATAGATCTTGATGCCAAGGATGTAAGTGGCTTCACCCATATCTTTCATTGAGAAACCTTTCCTTGACCAAGACTTAACAGTCTTAAGTATCGAAACTTGTTTTTCCAATGAGTAAGATATCATTGTAATAAAACAATAGAAATACTCCTACGCTCCCACTGAATTTCATGCATACACAAGATTCATCTTTGTTCTTTGATGATGTCAAACTCTTTGACCAATTCATCAAAACAAAGATTCCAATTCCTTGAAGCTTGCTTCAACCCATCTCATGGATCTTTGCAACATGCATACTTTATTAGAGTTTCTTGGATCGATAAACTATTCGGGTTGTGTACTATACACATCCTTAATAATCTTTCCATTTAAAGAAAGTCGTTTGACATCCATTTGTCATATCACATATTCACAATATGTGATAATGGCAATTGAAACTTCTAACAGACTTCGACATTGTAACTGGCGAAAAGGTTTACATCATAGTCAATACTACATATTAACCTAAATCCCTTTGCTACAATCCTTAGTCATGAAAGTATACATCTTCACATCCATGTTGGTCTTGAAGACCTACTTGCACCCTTTAGTTTTTACACCTTTAGGTAGCCCAATCAAGTTCCAAACTTGATTGTCAAACATGGATTGTAATTCGGATTCCATGGTTCCTAACCATTTATCCAAATTAGGAGTGGACATCGCCTCAAGATAGGAAGTAGGATCGTCATTCTCAATGACTTCCATCTTATTACTTTCCGAAATGAGAAATCAATATTTCTTGGTTCGGACTGTAACCTATCCGATCTACGATGGACTTGTGCATCTTGAACCGGTTCCACAACTCCTTTGTGAACTTGGTTCCGTCTCTACTCTTGGATCCATGTCATTTTCAGGTTCTTGAACTCTCTTCATGATTAATTTTACTCCCACTAGATTCTTTATTGAGAAACTATTTCTCAAGAAACAAATTGTGTAGAGCAACAAACGTTTTGTTCTCTTTGCGGTTGTAAGATTAATTTCCGAAAATAACTTTGTCAAATTTGGTGCTAACTTATAAGAGACAAGTCTCTTTACATAAGATTCGCAATCCCAAATCTTCATGAAAGGCAAACTAAGTTTTCTTCCATGCCACATCTCATGTGGGGCCTTAGGAATCAATTTAGTAAGGACTCAATTCAGTGTAACCGCATTATTTCTAATGCATATGCTCAAAAGGAATTAGGAAAGTCAACTTGACACATCATCGAATGAACCATGTCTAACAAGGTTCAATTCCTCCTCTCAGACACACCATACAATGTGGTGTTCTGGTGGAGTCATCTTTGAAACGATTTCATAGTTTTGAGATGATTGTCAAACTCTTGGCTCAAATATTATCACCTCGATCTAATCGAAGTACTTAATAGTTTTGCCAAGTTTGTTTTGTACTTCATCTTGAAATGTTCGAAACATCTCAAACGATTCACCTTTGGACTTCATCAGATAGACATAGTCATTTCTAGATAAGTCTTTAGTGAAATGTGATGAAATACCGAAATCCTCCTCTAGCAATGCTGCTTAATAGTCCACATACATCTCATGTATAATGACCAATAAGTCACTAGCCCTCCCACTACTTTAGTGTAGGGTGGTTTGGTCAATAATCCCAATAAACAAGATCCACATTCCTCAAATGATTTAGAGTCATACGAGTCTAAAAGTCCATGTTAATGGAGTTTAGATATATGTTTCTTATTTATTTGACCAAGCCGGCAATGCCATATGAACGCGTTGTTCATATTATTCGGTTTAGATTTCCCATTTATATTATAGATATCTTCAATATTATTTTGTTTCTCATCATCAAGGATATGAAGATCATTGGTAAAGTGACTTCATAAGTCCCTATGGCTAATGTAGCAACCCTTGCTCCATTCTTATGTATAGGTTTAACTTTCCTTCTTTGAGTAGCTTTCTATTCTTTATTCCTTGCACATTTATCCAAATGTGGGATCCAATCCGGTATCATATACCCAAGAACAAGAAGTCGAAAGGAAAATATCTATCATATAGATACTTGAAGTAGTAGCAATCATATTGCTCTTCTTTACCTTTTAGGCCTTCCTAATAAGCCTTGCAACTTTGCTTCCAATGACAATCTTATTACAATGGTAGCAAAATGCATCCTTTTGAGACACTTTGGGTTTAGCCTCTTTGGCTATGACAACATTTGTCCTAGGTTTAGCAACTTTTGCTTTACCTTCTTTTCCTTTCTTTATGAACCCTTTTATTGTGTCAACCATTAACACAATTTGCGGATTGCTCCTTCTTTCATCATATGAATTAAGAGCCTTCACCACAACATATATCTTTTGCCTAGCTTGCACTTGGAACAATTGGAGTTGGGGTCAAGCTAAGACCATTGGTACCATTGTATTTTTTGGAGTGATAAGGAGCGGAGTCTCATTCTCCGAGTACGTTGATTGAGTGAGTATTTGAGTTGTTGACTTTTGAGTTGGAGGTTTAGAGGAGATTAGGGATCATTTTCCTTCCATGCTACGCTGTTTAGACCGGTGCTTAGAGTGGGGATATGATATTACTCAGGGACGAGTAATGGTCTAAGCGTGGGGGAATTTGATGTGGCGGATTTTAGTATACGTAATTCCCTAATTTTCT
Source organism: Adenophora triphylla var. japonica (assembly GCA_022495995.1). NCBI lineage: Eukaryota > Viridiplantae > Streptophyta > Magnoliopsida > Asterales > Campanulaceae > Adenophora > Adenophora triphylla. The sequence goes on along the minus strand of JAFEMH010001790.1, from coordinate 256,804 downwards.
AGACATTTTATTCTTATTTTGATGTAATCTAGACTAGTTTTGATGTAATTTCGAGTAGATGTTGAATTGATGAGTTGGTAGGAAAATCATTGTATTTTGAGACTATTTTTTTAGTGAGTTTATGATTTTTCTGCGGAAGCTTTCTAATGCTGAGGATAAAGCTGAAAATATGTGAAGTGCAGGGTTCAAACTGCAAAGCAGCAGAGTTCGAGGACCAGAAGGAAAAAGGTGGAAATTCAGGGACTGAAGTGGAATCAAAGAAGTTGAATTTTGATATTGGCATGTGTGTGTGAAAAGTGGTTTTGGAATTCAAATTTAATTGCAAAGAAACCAAATCAGTAGTGAAGAGGGAAAATTGAACTTTCCTAATACAATGCATTGACTGTGACACGTGAAGACCAAGGGAATTTATGGTGTTGACAGGCGCTGGGACCGAGGGATTTGGAGTTGACCCACGTTGAAAAAAACAATTGGATTTTATGTTATTTTCTTTTCTTTTTCTTTTACCTTTTTCTTATTATTATTATTACTAGTGTAACTCCCGTGCGATGCACGGACAGCTATTAAAATATATTGACGAAAATTCATACAAATATAACAGGAGATATAGAAATGTTTGTGCACATTGTAAAAAAAAAATTTTAAACTATATTATTAGTACAAATATCATATTGAAGGTCACTAAAATAAATATATATTTAAGGCATATTTAGTTTGTACGAAGCGCGTTTTATACGTAAATTCCCGTTCTATTCAATAATAATCACATTTGACATCCATTTTTCAATGCTATGAAATTGAATGCATATTTTTTTATGTAAAACATATTTATTGTGTATTGAACGTTATATGTGCGTAATTTGCCCACATTATCACTTAGTTTCGCCAACGATTGGAAAAGCGTAATCAATCTAGTTATAAGTCTCCAAATTCTTTCTCTTCAACTGCAATTCAGAACTATTGACTCAAGTGATTCTCCAAAAAAACAAATTACATGAAATGAAATTTTCAAGTATCATCAATTTCGATATTTGAGAAGTTATTTTGTTCTTGAGCCGTATTCAACTTCTACATCCCCGTTTGATTTTTACATATTTCTTTAATGTTACTGTTATATAATAATGTTTTTTTTATATCGCACTTAATTAAATTTAACGTTAGGAAAAATTATTTCACTATCACATAAATAAATGCTCCCTTCGTCCCATTTTAAACTTCTTTTTTTTTTTAATAAAAGGTGTTCCATTTTAAATTGAAAAAAATTACAATGGAATTTTTTTAATATTTTTTTATTTAATGGTCTTATAAGTCATACTCACAACAACTTTTCACTAATTACTTTGTACCCAACTTTTTATACTTTATAATAAAATCATTCATCTCTTTAATATCCTAACCAATTATGTAACGTTTAAAATAGGACAAAAGTTGAAGAAAAAATTATTAATATTTCTATTATGCAATTCTATTTTTTCCCTTTATTTCCTTATAAATGTAGAGATTAATAATATGACATAGAAAAATAAGAAAATACAATAAACTATAAACAAATAAATAAATAATAAAATACAAATATTATCAATATTTAAAATTTATTCTAAAAAAAGATGAATACTACGCGGGTTCGGGTTAAATGGGACGGTTCGAGCTAATCCTAAATCCACCCCAATCCCACCCGATATAAAAGAAAACATTTTCAAACTCTTTTCATTAGAAGCGGATCAATGCGGATTTAGGAGGGATTCAAAAAATTTATCAATCCATTTTTTACTTACAAAATTCTTTAAATAGGGCAATATCAAGTTAAAGCACATACTAACACAGTTTTCCTAGAATTGGGCAAAAAAACAGTAATTTGATTTCGCTACTTCACAAAATTTAGTTACTTGAGACGGAAAATATAATTTTCCATTCTAGTTAAAGCACATAATAATGCAATTTTTTGGCAAAAATAGTAGTATTATTATTTGGTGATTTATTTTGAGTTGAAAGTAATATTCATTTTTGAAATGAAGGAAATAATTTTTTTATGTAATGACATTTTTTAACGTTGACTTGAGACTGAAAATATAATTTTCCCTTCTAGTTTTATTTATTTTAGTTTTTATCATGAAGACTAATTTTTTTTTGCAACTAATTAAATTTAACATTAGGATAAATTATTTCACTATCAAATAAATAAATGCTCCCTTCGTCCCATTTTAAACTTCCTATTTTTTTAATAGAAGGTGTCCCATTTTAAATTTAAAAAAAATACAATGAAAAAATTAGAAAATTTTAATATGAAATGGTCTTATAAGTCATACTCACAACAACTATTCACTAATTACTTTGTACCCAACTTTTTATACTTTCTAATAAAACAATTCATCTCTTTAATATCCAAACCCATTTTTTAACCTTTAAAATAGGACAAAAGTTGAAGAAAAAATTATTCATAAATATTATATATATAAAAAGGCACAAATAAATGAAACCAAGATTAATAATCCATCAAAATTTGATAAAATAAAAATTAAAACATAAATAGTTCTAATAATTATATTTGTAGCCAATAATAAGATTTTTAATTTTACTAATATACTTCAACTACTCTTTAAATTAAAAAATGTTATATCAAATAGCTTCAACATTTTTTTTATCATTAATCTAAAGTTCTTTATTAATAACCCATCACTTTTTAAAAGAGATCAATAGGAATTGTTTCTCAAAAAAAAAAAAAAACTGAGCGAGAAGAACATAATATAAAATGTTATGTAAAAAAACAAACTCAATGAAAATTCATAATAATATGTTTTTCATCATTTCTAAAGTACTTTTAAGGAAAAAAATTGTCCTTCAATTCAAAAATGATTATGTCTTTCATCCCATAATTAATACTACTTTCTATATTCAAAAAAAAAAAATGAAAAATGCGTCCTTTGCCTCAAGGGATTTACTTGTCAAAAAAAATAATATTTATTTTCTTAGACGAAGAAACTAACATTATAAACAGTAATTTTTACAAAATATTACTACTTCAGCTAAAAAAAAAATTACTATTTTCGTCCCAATGAATTTTTTATAAATAATATAATTTTTTATAGAAGTATATTTTGTAATTTATTTATTTGAGATGGAAAGAATAATATTTCTATTTAGTTTTTTTTAATAATAATACAAATGCAACATGAAATAGAAATGTTTGTATACATTGTAAAACACTTATTTGAAAACTATATTATCAGTACAAATATCAGATTGAAGGTCACTAAAATAAATCTATATTTAAGTCATAGTTAGTTTGTACAAAACGCGTTTTATACGTAAATTCCCGTTCTATTCAATAATACTCACATTTGGCATGCATTTTTCAATTCTAGGGAATTGAACGCATATTTTTTATGTAAAACATATTTATTGTGTATTAAACGTGATATGTGCGTAATTTGCCCACGGTATCACTTAATTTTCGCCAACGATTGGGAAAGCGTAATCTATCTAGTTATAAGTCTCCCAATCTTTCTCTTCAACTGCAATTCGGAACTCTTGACTCTAGTTATTTTCCAAACAAACAAATTCTAAGATACTTTCTTTTGTAAACATATTCTTAATGGGATGTCGGAGAGAAAGTAAGAATAGGTAATATAAATAATAAATCATAAATAATTAAGTTACCAAGCAATCTGAAAATATTAATATAAAATAGCAATTGTTTGAATAAATAAGTATTTAACTTATTTATTAAGAAGATTTTTTATTTACAGAGTATTTGATTTTCTTGACTCGAATTATATAAAAATAACTAAAGCAAATCCTAATCGATGTTTTGATTTGGTTCACTTTGTTTTTTATTATACTTTTCTTATTTTTTTCATTATTTCTAAAGTACTTTTAAGGAATAAAATTGTCCTTCAATTCAAAAAAGAATATTTCTTTCATCCCATAATTAATACTACTTTCTATATCAAAAAAAAAAATTCCTTCATTTGCCTCAAGGAATTTACTTGTCAAAAAAATTAATATTTATTTTCGAAAACGAAGACACTAACATTATGAACATTAATTTTTACAAAATACTACTACTTCAACTAAAAAAAAAATTGCTATTTTCGTCCCAATGAATACTTTATAAAATATTACTAAATTTGTTAAAAAAATTAATGCCATATTTTGAAACGAAAGCACTAACATTACAACATTTAAAAAATGAATATTACTTTCGATTCAAAATGAATAACATACAAATTATACTAAATTTCTTATCAATAAAAATGACCATTATTCCCTTCATCCCAATTAATATTTCAAAATATGACATTAATTTATTAGTCGAATAAAGTAGTATTATTTTTTTAAATGTTCATTGAGCCAAACGAAGCAATGATAATTTTTGTTGGACATATAAAAAAATTCTACTTTTTAAGGAAAAAAATTACTTCAATCGGAAGCAATGTTCATTGAGACAAATAAAAATTACTTCATTCGCCTCTGCAATTAATGTTTGTAATTTTAGTATATTCGTCTCAAAATATTACATTAATTTTTTAGACGAATAAATTAGTATTATTTTTTAAAATGTTCATTGAGACGAAAGAAGCAATGTTCATTTTTTTTGGACATATAACAAAAATTCTATTTTTTTTAAAAAAAATCCTTCAATTCACAAATGAATATTACTTTCATCCCATAATTAATACTACTTTCTATATCCAAAAAAAAAAGCTTTCTTTGCCTCAATGAATTTACTTGTCTCAAAAAATAATATTTATTTTCTGGCACGAGACACGAACATTATAAACATTAATTTTTACAAAATAATACTACTTCGGGTAACAAAATAAATTACTATATTCGTCCCAATGAATACTTTATAAAATATTACTTAATATGTTTAAAAAATTAATGTCAAATGTTGAAACGAAGGAACTAACATTAAAAACATTAATTTTTGAGCCGAATGAAGCAGTACTAATATTTATATTAGTAAAATTATGATTATTATTATCATCATTTATAATAAAAAAATATACTTCACACTTAATTAATGTTCACAAAAAAGATATTGAAAAATGAAAAAGAAAAATAAAGAAAGGATAATTAAGAAATTTATATTTAAAAAAGAGTGTTTTTTTTTTGTGTCCAAATTAAATGAAATTAGTCTCTAATTAAAGAGAAAAAAAAATTATGAATTTTGGTGAAAATTTTTTTTTTTAAAAAAATTTTTTTTATACAATAAATGAGGTCGAAAATAGGGGATAAAATTTAAAAAGCTGAAATAAAAGTTGGCCAATCATATCGCGCCACGTGGCGTATTAAAAAAAAACAAAAAACAAAAACGTTACGCGTACACGCGCCATTGTCGGCGCGTGTGACGCACGCGCCGAATGAAAACGTGCCACGTGTCTCTCAGCGTTGATAATTGCGAATTTACCACCGTGTGAAATTACTGAATTGCCCCTGGTTTGGGCGGGAGTTTGGCAATCCTCCTTTTATATATAGATAGATTATTATTATTATTATTAGTTTTAGGTTTAGTGTTGGAAGGAGTATAAAGACTCTTTTGGAGAACATAATTAGGGTTCATCTTGAATTTTCTTTTCCCTAGAGAAAGCTTGAGAACATCAATGGAAGCTTAACTCTTTTTGCTTTGGATTTGATTTCCTAAACCCCTATTTATCAATTTGAGGTATTTTCTTTTCTATTTGTTTATCCTATTCATAATTTTACTTGTGTTGATTTTAGATTTATAACTAGGGTTTGTGAACCTGATCAATTCACTTGTTCTGTTTATGAATCTTTGCTAGAATTCTCTATGACTGTGCCAGTGTAGGAATTCATGAGTAGCATCTTTACGATTTATGCATGTGCCATGGTAAATTGTGAAGTGGGTAAAATTAGGTGATTATCTGTGTGAAATAATCATAGAAAGCATTCTTGGTCTTAGTTTCTTAAATCGTTCATCAATTAATTCTGCGATCTAGACTGTGCCAGTTAGATTAATTTATTAATTAGGGTTTCTAGTGAGTGTGCCATTGCTAGTAACTATTCTGAAAGAAGAAACAGAGATTGAAATATATCTCGTGATCAGGTGAATAGGGTGACATTGAAAAGAGATATCAATGATAATTGCATAATTAGGTGGAGACGAAATCAAATCTGAAGTGTTTCGAAATTATTGTTTTTATTCTCAAGTAGTTTAATTTCTGTTCGTAGGAAGTAATTAAAAATCTCAAGCAAAACTCCCCATTTGTGTGTGTGACTAGTTCGTAATCAATACCGTTCTTCAGTGGTTCGACCCTGGACTTACTTCTGCTACATTATTAGGAGTCCTTGTAGTAATTTGTAGGTGTGCGACTAAGCCTATCAAGGAATTATAAGAAAAAGCCCTAATTTGTAATCAAAATAAAGGAATAAACAGAGATCTACTTTGGGGGTTTTGAAAACAATATTTAACTTTGTATGTAATGTAATTTTGTAAGAAATAAATATAAATTTGTGTATATTGAAAACCCTAGTAAATATTGTATTTTATCATTAATCAAAATCCAGATATCTTCGCATAATCCCCACTTAAATCTCAACATCCCCGTTACTCACTCCTCCCCCAATCAACTGCAAACGCCCCGTAATTTATGTAATAAAAATAAACTAGGGAGTCCCATCATGGTGGAAGAAAACCGATCCTTCCTGTAGACATGGAGAGAGAGAGAGCGAGAGAGAGAGAGAGTCACCTGATGCCGGAGGAAGAATCGCCGCTGGAGGAATTGCGTTGCGGCTGAGAGGGAAGAGGAAGAGGAATGAAAGTGAATGAGAGAGGAAAAGAAAACAAGGGGTTTTTCTAAATCAGTCTTGAAATCGTGAATGCTAGCAGAAAAAAAAATGTTTTTTAATTGTGTAATTGAATTTTTTTATTTATTTTTTATATAACGTGATTGTAAAATCAGTCGCCTTTAAAAATAATTAAAAATTCAATTTTTAAATTGTTTAATTTAATATTTTTATAAAATGCGACTGCTAAAGCCATCGCCTTCGATAAAAATACAATCATGTTAGAATTTCACATTCCCGCGTTCGGACTACATTGTTGGCGCTAAAGGAAAAGCATATATGTGATGGCATCCGTGACTGCTTGGCCATCACGCTAACCTAATGTGACTGCACTAAATGCAGTCACAAAAGCCGTCTCCTTATATAATCAAACGTGACTGCTTTTTTTGCCATCGCCAAAAGCAATCGCGAAAAGTCAGTTTTCTTGTAGTGACTTAGTATATTTTTATAAAGGAAGAAAACTATGGGATGAAAGAAAAAAAGAAAAAAAAAGAAATGAGAGAATAGTGATAGCTTTTAATATTGCCGAAAATTGTGCCAAGTTATTGCTGGCAAAAAAATCATTTCATTAATGAAATCCTCAATCTACCTTACCTTTGTTATGAATTAAAAACAATCCTAATTCATTCACTTTTAATCTTTCTCCTCACAATCTATTTTCTCTCTATAACTCACCTGCACACCCACCAAACACACCACCACCGTCCAACGATTTCACCATAACCACCATATCCACAAATGGCCGACAACACCATCTCCCAATTTCATCGTCGCTGCAAATGGCCGAAGACGACAAAACGAGGGCAAAAAAAATTCGAAGAAGATGAGATAAAAAAAAATTCAAAGAAGATGAGAGCTTGGCCGGCAACTAAGATAGAGAAAGAAATGTTCAGACCTGAAATAAATCAGGAAAGTGGGAAATAAATCCGTCATAGCTGCAACCTAGGTTGTATGCAGAGAGTCTCTCGTGCCTTCCTGGTTGCCCCGCCAAGTTACGGATCTAGATTCACAAACCCTTCAAATTTCGCATAAGATGATGAGGAGAAAGAGGTGGTGGGTTGGAATTCATTTCTATTTTATTTGAATTTCAAACTTAGAATAAAGATAGAGACAGGGGCGGATCCAGGCGGGGGCAGGCGGGGGCATTTACCCCCACCGGCGGCGAAAAGCGCACTGATTTTTTTTTTGTTTTTTGTTTTGCCCCCTCCGCCGGAGTTAGGGATTTGGCCGGAAATTTGTGATTTGGCCGGAGAAGACGAGTTGATCCCGTTTTTTTTTTTTTTAAAGTAATCAAAACGACATAGTTTTGATAAGTTTCTCACTTATTAAAACTACGTCGTTTTAGTTTTGATTAATAAAAAAAAACGTGAGTTCAGTTATTTTTTTTAAAAAAAACAGAGGTCGTAATTCCTCTCTCTCTCTCTCGACTGCTCGACAAAAACCCTAGCCAATTTCTCTCCACCCCTGGCCGCCGCAGCTTCCTCTCCGCCCCTATCCGCCGCCGCTCCTCCTCCTCGACGCCGCCGCCGCCGCTCCTTCTCCTCCTTACTGCTGCCGTCTCTCTCTCTCGGTAATTTCCTCTCTCTCTCTCTACAAATTTGAATGGAGTTTACAAATTTAAATGTGTTTTGATTAATTTTAATTTCTTCACAAATTGATAAGTTTTCAATTGTATTTTTTGTTCGTTTAGGTTTATCAATGGATAGATTTGTATTAAAAAGGCCTAGATCTATTTCTTCTAGTTCTAGTGTTGGAAATGAAACACAACGATTGAATGAAAATGTGGTTGTCGAAATTGTAGAAAATGACATTGTTTCTGATCCCGGTCTACGAAAGTCAATTGATAGTTTTGATGTGAATATTCAGGACCGTATTCGTAGAGAATATGTTGCTAAAGGTCCTTGTCAACCAAAAGGTCATGCATTTCCAAAAAAAGGAATTCCAAGTCGTAATTTTAGAGATGATTGGTTTGGGGATTTTAATTGGCTTGAATATAGTATGTCTAAAGATGCCGCATATTGCTTTTGGTGTTTTCTTTTTAAGCATGGTAAAGTGGCACCGGGAGATGAAGCATTTACTAGTATTGGGTTTAGCAATTGGAAAAAGGGTCTTGAAAGGTTTAGAGCACATGTTGGTTCTCCTTCTAGTTCACACAACCAAGCAAGAATCAAGTATGAAAATTTTTTGAATCAAAAACAAAGCTTGAGTCATGTTATTGATAGAGGTTGTGCGATAAAAGACAAGGCATATCAAATTCGTTTGACGGCATCCCTAGATGTTATTCGTTTTTGCTTGGGTGAAGGTCTTCCTTTTAGGGGACATGACGAGTCTTCAACTTCCATAAGACCGGGTACTTTTTTATCGTTGTTGCGATGGTACAGTTTAAGGAATGAAGAGGTTGGTAACATTACTCTTAAAAATGCTCCAGGAAATTCTCAAATGACTTGTCCCTCTATTCAGAAAGATATAATTAATTGTTGTGCTGTTGAAACAAGACTTGCAATATTGAGTGAACTTGGAGATGGATTATTTTCTATCATGGTTGATGAGTCTCGAGATTGCTCAATAAAAGAGCAAATGGCGATTGTTATTAGATATGTGAACAATAAGGGGGAGGTCGTGGAAAGATTCTTGTATTTGATTCATGTTAAGGAGACCACGTCGATATGTTTGAAAGAGGCAATTGACTTGGTATTTTCTGAATTGGGATTATCAATGTCAAGATTGAGAGGTCAAGGATATGATGGTGCATCTAATATGAGAGGTGAATTTAATGGTTTGAAAGCACTTATTTTAAGAGAGAATCCATCGGCATGGTATATTCATTGTTTTGCTCATCAAATTCAATTGGTGTGTGTGGCTGTATTTAAGGCAAATCGGTATGTTAGTGGCTTTTTCAGTTATCTTGGGGAAATTGTTACAATATGTGGATCTTCTTGTAAAAGAGCAGATAAACTTCGACAAACTGAACATGATAGACTTGTTGAAAGGTTGGAGAATGGAGATATCAATTCAGGAAGTGGCCAAAATCAAGAAACCTCTTTGCGTAGACCAGGTGACACTCGATGGGGATCTCATTATATTACTATACTTCGTCTTGAAGCTATGTGGCCATCGGTGATTAAAGTCCTTGAAAATATATTTAAGGTTGGAGTTGATGCAACAACACGTGGGCTAATTTCGGGTTTGATACAAAGGATGGAAAGTTATGAGTTTGTGTTTATTATGATGTTGATGAAACATTTATTAGGCTTCATTCACCCATTGTCTTTAGCCTTGCAAGCAAAAGATCAAGATATTCTCAACGCACTTAATGGGGTAGAGATTGTGAAAGAAAGATTGCAAACATTTCGAGAATCCGGATGGGATAGTTTATGCCAAGTAGTGAATTCTTTTTGTGAGGCTAATGAAATTGATGTTGTTAAGATGGATGACATTGTCCCAAGACGGATTCGCGTCAAAAGAGATGGGACGAATATCACTAACTACCATCATTATCGTGTTGAAATCTTTTATGAGGTAACTTAACTATCACACATTTTTTTTCTATTAACTTTAGTATAATTAACACGTTATCTAAAATTATTCTTGTTTTACGTCAATTAGGTTGTGGACTCTATTATACAAGAGATGGGGGATCGTTTTTCCGAGTCTAGTACACAATTGCTTAAGTATATGGCATGCCTCAATCCGAGAAATAATTTTTCTAGCTTCAATGTTGAGAAACTTATCCGTCTTGCCAAACTATATTGATGTAATCCGGTTCAAGAAATATTTGACAAAGTCAAATATACTAATTAAATTTGTATTTTAATTAGTATTTTAGGATTTAATTTGTTTTAGTTTATATTTTATTTATTATTTTCGTCATTTATTTTAGTAGGATGATTAGAGGTGATTTTAGAGTAGATTTTGAGGAGATTTACTAGTTTTTGAGTCCTATTTAGTTACCATATAGGTTAGGAGTAATTCTAGAAGGTTTAGGATTGTTTTTCAAGTTTTATGGGCACTATAAAATAGGCCTAAGGTTGTAATCCGAATTTAGACCTTTTTATCAATTAAATTCTTTTGCAAGTTTGCAAGTTCTTTCACTTTTGTGAATTTTAAAGTCTTCAATTGGCTTTGTCAATAATCTTCTTCGGTTGATTATTAGGTTAAATTCTTTTGCGAGAAGTTTAATCATATCCCCTTTCGTTCGTTAATCGATTTTACTCCTTTTGCGAGGATTGAATCGATTAGCTTGTTTTATTTTTAGTTCCGCTGCGTTTACTTTACATCAGTGACTAAAAATAAAACAAGCTAATCGATTCAATCCTCGCAAAAGGAGTAAAATCGATTAACGAACGAAAGGGGATATGATTAAACTTCTCGCAAAAGAATTTAACCTAATAATCAACCGAAGAAGATTATTGACAAAGCCAATTGAAGACTTTAAAATTCACAAAAGTGAAAGAACTTGCAAACTTGCAAAAGAATTTAATTGATAAAAAGGTCTAAATTCGGATTACAACCTTAAGCCTATTTTATAGTGCCTATAAAACTTGAAAAACAATCCTAAACCTTCTAGAATTACTCCTAACCTATATGGTAACTAAATAGGACTCAAAAACTAGTAAATCTCCTCAAAATCTACTCTAAAATCACCTCTAATCATCCGACTAAAATAAATGACGAAAATAATAAATAAAATCTATAATATATAATAGCAAAACTTTTTGGAGCTCATAGAAAACTCCAAGTGTCAAAACAACATTGGCCAATCTTTTTCTCCTCCACCAATCACAATCATCCCACCATTTGAAATTCAATTAATCACTTTTAAAATTTTATTAAAAAAATTGAAACCCTATTGCACATTAATCCCCATTCCACCGTCGTTGAACATTGCAACTCCGGCGACTGATTTGCTTAGCCGATCGTCCGGATTTGGCGTCAGACGGAACCGACCCTAATATTGCACATTAATCCCCAGTCCACCGTCGTTGAACATTGCAACTCCGGCGACTGATTTGCTTAGCCGATCTTCCGGATTTGGCGTCAGACGGAACCGACGAAGCTTCCTGAGTACTCAATATGCAATCGAGACGTTCAAAGCTTCGAAAACGGAAATTGAGCAACGTATAAGGACTCTGGATTCTGGAATCTCAGCCCCGACAAGTTCAGTCGAAGGAGAAATAGCCCAATTCCAATGGCTCTTGTCCGTCATTACCGAACATCGATTAGTTTTCGATCATGGCCTGGCCTGTATCCTGATGATATATATTGAATTGCTACCGTCCTTTGATGTTCAAGGTTTGCACCTGTACTTTGTGTGCGTGTTTGTGTTTATATTGATGCATATCTAATTCGTTTGTTCATTTATTGATTGCGGTCTCTGTTTCTGTTGTAATTGTTTAGGTCTGGACTTAATTAATCTGACTATCTGAGTGAAGTAAAATTTGGATTGCATAACAGGATTTTAATCGTAGTAGAGATCAAAACAGAATTGTTCAAGTGTAAATATATGTTAGTAGTAATGTGTATAAATTGAGGTATATTTGTTGATGAAGGTCACACATGCGATTCTGTGTTATTGTTCCTTCCTTTTTTTTGCGGTTTGCTTTGTAAATTTTAAGCTTTAAATCTGAAATAAACTAAATTTTGGATTAGATTATTTCATGAATTTTTATTACCTTGTGAGGACCGACTAGAACTATCAGAGGTGTTTCTGCCATTGTTTTGAATAAGCAAGGTTAAATTAGAAGTTCTGAAATAAACTAAATTTTGGATTAGATTATTTCAAAATAAATCTTTAAAATGGATGAATTTTTTTATGTAAAATTTTGGCAAAAATAACTGAGGGGAGAAAGATGTAGTAGTAGATTAATCCTTTTTGACCAATATAAGCAGTTTTGACAGTAGAATTTCTTTAGTAAATAATCAGTGTTCTTGGCATATCTTCAACAGATACAACACAATCACTGTGGTCACACAATCTCTCTCTAACACACACAAACACACACTGTGGTGGCTTAGGGAAAAGATGGCACATTTTCTACGCTTAAATTGAACAATTAGTTGTTCACACCTCTCTTTCTTATCTACTCAAAACAGTTGAGAAGTTTTATTACACTGCAAACAATTTGACCTGGTACCCCTTTACTTAAACTTTTCTATCATGTGAGCAATGATCCAGCACTCAGTGTTGATGGTCAGGTTTCATTCTTGTGGAATATTACACCTCCAGCATGTCAACAGCTCTAATGATGGATTTGTGATGCAAAACGAGTTAATGTCCCTTTCACCCTTGGAGTATACTCTTAGCCCACATCAGAGTTAAGATAACATTACAGATGACAGTCTTTGTGAGACTGTGAGTTACTGACATCATTTATTAAATAAAAAGATCAAGGGAACTTGTCCAACTCGCTAGCCGCAATGAGGAACACTTCACTATGTACTTCTGTATATTAGAATTATCAAGTGTTTACAACTGAAAGGGGCAAGAAAACTTTAACCTGTGAAGCAAATTTTTCAAATATATTAGAGGTGCATACCCCGAGTATGCTCTATGCCTCTATCTTGGATTGAAGTTTTTAGAGATCCTTTAAATCTTTTCCCCCAAATTTTGCTTCGCAAACAACTTTGATCATTAATCCATTAATGTTCTCTACGTGCTCAAATCTAAATCTCAAGCCAAATCCATTCTTTACTGAAACAGCTTCAGAAGAGAAATTTTGGATCCTTTATTTGGCAGAATGAGACTTATATTGTAATTGTGAAACTTGAATACTAAATTCAAGATAAGCTTTGGGTTTGCCTATGCATGAAGGCCTTTGTTGTATCTAAGATTCACATACTCAAAAAAAAAAAAAGTAAGCTTTACAAGACTGTTTCTCGCTCCCCTTAACTACTTTTCCGATTAATTCACATATTTTTTTGTAAAGTATGTTTTTTGGTCCCTGCAATTTATCAGTCTCATTGTTCATAAACCTAGATTGAAAGGAGTAGTTGAGAAATTCTTGCTGAACACTACATTAACTGTATCTAAAGTTTAAACTAATCTGGTGGAGATGAGGAAGTTGAATAACAATAGTATATTTTCACTTTTTACAGATAATTGTACCCCCAAAGCCGAATTTAAATTGTAAGGCACTCTTTAGGGTTATTGATTTATTTATATGTTGTTGCTATAGTGGGTCATTTGTGATTTTAATTAGCATAATTGATTTAGAAGTATGATATTGAAAGTGGATCAGATGTTGTGAATATAGAAACTAAATTAAGACCCTCCCAAGGGTCAAGCCTATGTTCATAAAATGCAACATTTTTTACTTGAGTTTCTCCGGTTAATTCACATATTTTTTTTGTAAAGTATGTTTTTTGGTCCCTGCAATTTATCAGTCTCATTGTTCATAAACCTAGATTGAAAGGAGTAGTTGAGAAATTCTTGCTAGACACTACATTAACTGTATCTAAAGTTTAAACTAATCTGGTGGAGATGAGGAAGTTGAATAACAATAGTATATTTTCACTTTTTACAGATAATTGTACCCCCAAAGCCGAATTTAAATTGTAAGGCACTCTTTAGGGTTATTGATTTATTTATATGTTGTTGCTATAGTGGGTCATTTGTGATTTTAATTAGCATAATTGATTTAGAAGTATGATATTGAAAGTGGATCAGATGTTGTGAATATAGAAACTAAATTAAGACCCTCCCAAGGGTCAAGCCTATGTTCATAAAATGCAACCTTTTTTACTTGAGTTTCTCCCAAATCACAAGGGAAACCCAAATAGGCAATGAGACCCTAATTGCTAATTTTTGAACTTTAAATTGTAGCTCACCCAACTAAGCCTATTTTCAGTTAGATATGTTAATAAGAAAATTATAATTTTTTTATCTAACAGCAGCAATGGTATGATTTTGTTATCGTTATTTTTTCGTTAGTATTCTGATCGATGGTATAAGTTACTAATTTTCTGTATTCCTGAGTTTATCGTATATAAAATATTTGTTTGTCTTTTTTTTATTCGCTATAGTAGAAATGGAGAAAGTTGGAAAAAAACAAAAACGTGATATAGAAAAAAACACAAATCGTGATACGTTGACGAGACCGTCTACTCAAAGATCCCCGCTCAGTGACATTTCAAACGGTAATTTTTTTAACATTTTGTTATTGTGAACAACGTATTTACATTTATGAGAGTCTTTCAATGGATGATTAATATCAACTTATTGTTCTTATTCATTATATTCAATACTTTATAAAATATTTTTATTTATATATTTTTTTTCAGTAACAAATATATCAGGAAATCCTAAAATTCGTACACTGCTTCCCAAGACTTGCATTACGACTCCTGGTATAAATATATTCTATAGTTTCATTTCATTAATCTAAAATTTATAAATTCACCTTTTTGTAAAGCTAAACATGGCATAACAGGTTCAAGATTATTTTCAACTCCTTCATTCACTCCGATTACACCTTTATCTAACAGCAACAATGGTATGCTTTTTTTATCGTTATTGTTTCGTTTGTATTCTGATCAATGGTATATACAATTTATTTTTTTTAAAATTGTAATATTTGTTTGATTATATTTCAGCTAGCACTATATCTGGAGATCCCCTTAATCGTCCGCTTCTTCCTAAAAGTTACATTACTACTCCTGGTAAAGAAAACGTTTACCTAATTTCACTTACATTAATATATCATTTTTTTTTAATTTAAACTAACGAAAAAATTACGTCTTTTCAGTATCAAGAATATTTGGAAGTCAATCCATTACAGCGGTTCCACTACTCTCTAACGCCAGTAATGGTATTCTATTTGTGCATCTTACTACTTTGTGTTTTTTTTAATTTAAATATTAAATTTACAATTTAATGTTTATATGTAACAGTTACAAATGAAAATTTGGTAAATGAAGATAATACGAGCTTGTCATTAAGAAAAGTTGGTAGACCTCTCGGTTCTAAGAACGTAGATTGTCATATAAGAAAATCGTCTGGACCGAGTAGGAGAAATTCTTCTGTAATACAATCTCTTAAAACCAATTTGGATGTCAAACTCTTAAATTCTGCAATCGACACAAATTATAGTTAGTCTGCAATTAATAAGCGGAAGCAACAGAAACAGCCATTAGTCTCAAATTCAGGTACGTGATCTGTTTAATTTGCTTTTTTACACAAGTTAAATTTTATCAACGTTTGTTAATGTTTTTTTAGTAGACGAAAGTCGAAATTTATCAATCTTTGCTAAGATTCGTCTTAATTTTGATTCGTTTGTAGGTTGTGTTGAAATAAACGTGAGGTCTAAATCTGAGGTTTCACGATTTAATAGAAGACAAAAAAAATTGAAGAAAGCTGAAGTTTGTAAGTACTCCATCTGTTACGAAATAATTACATATGTTGAGTAAATGTTAAAAATGTCTCATTCTATGACTTTCAATATTGTTTGATAAGTTCAGATATTAGTTCAAATTATGTTCATTTGAGACGCTCATTATACATTCCAGCTTATGATGATATGGGGAACCCGGAAAATGAATGTGAACATTGTGGTGCTATCTTTTGGTTCAATGAGAGGGTGAAGAGATCTCCTCTATATAGAAGACCAAAATTTTCGTTATGCTGTAAAAATGGTCAAGTAAAAATTCCAATATTAAAAGAACCGCCTGCTCTTTTGCGAGATCTTATAGAGGGAAGACACGAAAAGAGCAGGAATTTTAAAGATAATATTCGGGGATACAACACCATGTTTTCATTTAGTTCAATGAGCGGTAAGACGGATAAAAGGGTAAATAAAGGACAAGGACCTTATTCATATACAATGAGGGGTAAGAATGATCATCTGATAGGACCTATGCAACCCAAAGAAGGTCAACCTCCACAATTTTCACAGCTTTATATATACGACAAGGAGAATGAAATTGAGAACATAATCAACGCCCTTAAGTATGCGTCTATATATTATATCAATATATTATTTGATTATTTGACATAAAACATATTGTTATTTTAATATATATATAGGTAAGCACGTTGTTGAGGGGGTAATGTTGTCCGGAAAGAATGTTGGTAAGTAGGTGTTGATACCGAGGATGATTATGTCACCTTCTGATACAACAAAATTCCCGGTTAGGTTTCAACGGAGACAATTCCCACTGACCGTTTCTTTTGCAATGACAATAAATAAAAGTCAGGATCAGTCGCTCGCTCATGTTGGCCTTTTTCTTCCAAGACCAGTATTTAGTCATGGACAATTATATGTTGCTTTTTCTAGAGTAACTACAAGGAAAGGACTTAAAGTGCTTATATGTAATAGTCATGAACAGTCAGATGACACGACTACAAATGTTGTGTACAAAGAAATTTTTGATAAGTTGTAATATATTACATAAAATTATCTCATTAATTTTTTGAATTGTATTTACATTTAAATTTTATCTCAGTGTTTTATCACTACCAGAAAAAGGTCATTTAGCAACGGAAATTTCCGCCGCTAAAATTAAATTTCCGTCGCTAAAATAAATCACCGACGGAAAAATTCCGTCGGTGGTCCGCCGCTACCAGCTCGTCGCAGTGCTCCGACGGGTCAATTTCCGCCGCTATTTTTTTCTTTTACCGACGGAATTTAATTCCGCCGGTGAATTAATGGTTTCAAATGACGGAAAATTCCGCTATATTAATTTAATTTAATTAAATTTTCATTTCAAATGGCGGAAATTTCCGTCGCCGTAATAAAAATTAATTTAATTAAATTAATTTCAAGGAAATTTCCGTCGTAATAAAATTTAAATTAAAATTAAATTATTTCACTATAAATTACCGTCGGAAATTATTTAATTTTAATTTAAATTTTATTACAAATGACGGAAATTTCCGCCGCTGAAATCAAAAATTAAATAAAAATTAAATGATTATAGCGGCGGAAATTCCGTCGCCGAAATTAATTTATTTAATTAATTTTTATTTCAAGATTAATTTCCCGACGGAAAATTCCGTCGCTGATTCTGAAATAAATTTAAAAAAAAATAATTTAAAATATCAATAAACCAAAATTTTTTGTACCTGATATAACATTTCAATTTATAAAACTAAAACTATAAAAACTAAAATTCAAATATCAGCGTACCAAATAAAAACTAAATACCACCGTACCAATTCGGGAGGGGGGGAGAGGGAGGGGGAGAGGGGGAGAGGGGGAGGGGGAGGGGGAGAGGGGGAGAGGGGTGGAGCGGGGGAGAGGCGGGAGGGGCTCCCGCGGGTACCAAATGTCTCAAATGTTTACAAACAAGTATAATTTAATACAAAAATGTCTAAAAAAATCCGCAATCAACCTGGGGGACGCTGGAAATTACCCTGGGAGTCCTGACCGAGATGAGCCATCAACAGCGCCAATTGTCTTTGAAGTCTCGCATGTTGTCTTTGAATCTCTCGCATGACGTCGATCGTTCTCCTCCCCGCATCCGCGTCTCGAACCGCCAAAGCATCCGCAAGCTTTGCCCGCTCGCGTTTCTCCTCCTCCAACGCAGCCTCCAGAGTGTCGACCCTCGGATCATGAAACGTGGGCCGGGCTACATTTCGCCGACGGCCGGCCGACGCCGACGGCATTGCCGCCCGTAATCCCCATCCCTAACACTCGGGCTCCTCTCCTTGGATGTCCCCGAGAGGTGACCTCGTGCCAAACATCGTGCACGAAGGGGACGGGCTCGCGGGAGGCGTTCCTTCGGGAACAACGGCGGCTTGATATGCAAATTTGAAAAATAAAACAAACAATTATAATCATATACACAATGTAAGGTACATAAATAAATTTACATATTCAAAATCAAGTCATTTAATGATAGTTTACTTACAAAGGCATTAGCAGATCGATCGTCAACCCATTGCGGAGGTTGATCGGGCGCTGTAGAATTCCGAATATGGGTGCTAGCGTAAACATCCACAAAACCGATATTCGGACCATACTCCCTTTCCTATAAATAAAATAAGCGAGATTATTACTTTGAAATTGTATATATAAATGCAACATTTAAACTGATTTAAAAGCATGCATACACTACATTTACACTAAAACTATGGATTTCATAGCATCAACATTGGCTCCCAGCTAACATACGTACATAAACCTATTTAAAAGCATCCATACACTACTACATTTAAATTAACATACATACCATGCGGTCGTGATGCTCGGCGATCGTGAGCGTCCCCCGCATGCAACGCCGCCGACCCCGAGGAGCTCGCTCTATTGGCCTTGGCCTGTTCGGATATAGCCTTCGCCGCAGCGACCCCCAATATTCGCAAAATTGACCAAACACCTCATCGGTCATAAAAGTAGGACACAAGGGCTGTTCCCGCCGCGAGCCGAGTAGTATAATAATTTTTCTTCGTGGTACCTATAAAAATATGAATATCTCGTAAACATATAATGATGACATTATAAAATTAAAAGAGTATAATCATTGTTAATTAAACTAATTAAGGATAGATAAATATGTTACAAATAAAATCCTTAAATAGCTTGTGAGCTCGCTCATCGAAAACATATCTAGCCGTCGCCTCGCGATGTCCGGCGCCCAATAATATTTAGCCTACAACATATAATGATAACATTACAAAACTAACAGAGTATAATCATTATTAATTATAACATTTTAATAACAAACTAACATTTAAGTTTTAAATAAAAACCATTAACACATTACCTTAAACTCATCCCACGCATCGTCCTTCCGCCTCGTGGCAATTTTTTCCAGTTGGGCCAAAACTCGGTCATTTTTCGAGACCGCCGCATTGCCCGATCTTAGTCCCCGGGGTGGGGTATCCACCTACAAACCTGCCAAGTATATTTATACAATAACATTTTAACTTAAATAATGAATTATATATAAAGCAAAAAGGAACCAACTTATATCAAATTAATGAAGAGTTACTTACCGGTCATAAAGTGATGATATCACGACAAATATCCTCCCTCGAATCGACAGTCCGAGTATCGGCCCCGCAGGTGGAGCTAGTACTCTGCGTGAAGGGTCGACATCATCGCTACCGGATCGGGACGGTTGCGCCCCCAAGAATCAATGTGTAAATAGGCTTAGTCTTCTTACCCTTGCCCTTTCTACTAGAACTCATATCTCGTATTACAAGAAAAATATTAAAATATACAACTTTAACAATAGGAAACAATATATTCACAATACATCTAAAACTTTAAAGTTCTAATAATCTAAAGCATTCACAATACATATAAAACTTTAAACTATTAATAATATAAAGCATTCACAATACATATAAAACTTTAAAGTTCTAATAATCTAAAGCATTCACAATATATATAAAACGACGGATATTAAAAATAATCTAAAGCATTCACAATACATATGAAACTTTAAAGTTCTAATAATCTAAAGCATTCACAATACATATAAAACTTTAAAGTTCTAATAATCTAAAGCATTCACAATACAATTTTAAACTTTAAACTATTATTAATCTTCGTCCCCATCATCATCACTGGACTCTCGAATTACTACAAAACTCGAGTTCTTCATCTTCGTCTTCGGACTCGATGAATCAAACTCGGTTCCTCTTCCTCTTCCTCTTCCTCTTCCTCTTCCTCTTCCTCACGATTCATCAATATCAATGTGCGCGAGATGACTCCGAACGAGGCGGGGAGTTGGCAAATTCACCGGTAAGATATCCTCCTCGGGTTCATCAACATTTTGAGGAATATGAGTGACATCATCTAATGGATGATTAGCCGATGAAACGTTAGGTGGCACTGGCATTTCATCCTCTTGATAGGGTGTTTCTAATGACGACTACGTAGTTGTCGACGAGGGTAGGTTGTCAATCATGCTCCTAGCCTTGGTCATCCAAACAGCCCACAATCCGTCGGGTCGCGGACGAGGGTAGGGAGTCATGTATACTGTTGTGCTTGAGATGCTAAGATGAAGACGTCGTCGCCATTATGTCCGGACGAGTCCTTTACATCGACGAGGTCAAATATGGCGTGCTTCTTAACACCTCGCACAAAGCATCCCGCCAATCACAATTGAACAAGACAACACTTGTTTCTACCGAAATACTCCACCTCGACTACTTCTTTCAGACGCCATAATAATCATTCCCTATAAGCTTCACACCGCTATTCCACGTCAATTTAGAGCCCCGTAAGCTTTGGTATGAAACACATAGCCATTCACGAAATAACCGTTGTATAAATGAACGTTCAAGTACGGAGATGATGCTAAATGTCTTAACCTCGCAGCTTTGGCATCACCCTGATGTTCACTATCTATAAGACAATATTGTAACCAATTTAATACAATTTTAAGATTGAATGTTTAAAGAAGTGTATAGAATAAATTTGAATGAAACGAAATATTTACATATTTCCTTAGCCAGCTTTGGAAATTCTCTTCGTCCTAGTTGCGATGAGTTGGAGATAAATCCCGAGCTAAATCTTCAAACATTCTGCAATAGGGTTAAACAAGGCATTTCATATGCAGGTAATTAAACACGCATCATTTAATCGACGAGGCGTAAACATAACATCAATGACTTACTTGATATATTCCCCAACCTCGTCGCAGCTTAAGAAGAACATACGTTTCGACCGCGGCAAACTCTTTAGCGGTTAACGTACGCGTACCAACCCGTTTGCCGAGCAACCGACTGTGGATGAAAATACGTAGATGTTTCCCTTAGACGGAAAACCACCATCGTAATTGTGGCCAACCCTAGTCAATCTCGTATCAACATCGGGAGGAAAATATGTTCCGACAAAGGCAACAATCTCATCTATGATAACGGCCTCCGAAATTGAGGCCTCGACCATGGCCCTATTGCTCATCTTCCTTTTCAATTGGCCTAGATACCTAAAAGTCATTCGTAGATTAAAACATAAATAATGTTAAAGAAGGTATATTGTTAACGCTCAAATTATTTAGAAATAGAATAAATTCAATTACCTCTCAAATGGATACATCCATTCGTATTGAACTGGACCACCGACTCTAGCTTCGTATGCCAAGTGGACCGGTAAATGCTCCATAGAATCAAAGAATGAAGGAGGAAATATCTTCTCAAGTTTGCACAAAGTCACTACGATGCTCTCCTCAAGCTTTTTCATGTGATCAACACGCAAAGGTGTGGTCGATGTTAACGCTCGGAAAAACTCACTTAACTCGTTAACGCCACCTGCATATTGTCAGCAAGAGACCCTCGAGAGCAATCGGAAGTAGCCTATCCAAGAAAACGTGGCAATCGTGACTCTTCAAACCCCGCACTTTCCCCTCCTCTACATTGACACAAAGCTTACCAATGTTAGACGCGTAACCATCCTGAAGCCTTAAATCCTTGAGCCATTTCAGGAGGAGGAGCTTCTTTTCCTTTGTAAGCACGTATTGAGCCATCGGTCTAACCGGGTTTACCATTGACGTATACCAAGTCTAAGGCCGGCCGCTTACATTTCCTTAAGGTCCTTTCGAGCTTTTTCGTTGTCTTTAGTTGTTCTCTTGAAATCCATCAACGTGTTAAAAACATTATCGAATACATTCTTCTCAATGTGCATCACGTCAAGGTTATGTCGAATGAGATTTGTTTTCCAAGATGGCGCTCCCAAAATATACTCCTCTTGATCCAGTTATGGGTAGTCCCAAACCCTTGTATTTTGGTCTTCGAAAACTTTTTCCCCACCGAGGATCGGGCAATCTAGATACCTCCTCATAGACCGTGTCACCACTTAAACGAATCGGGCCTCATCATGGTCAATCTTGTTCTTTTTAAACGCATTCTTCCGGGTCCCGAATGGGTGGTCCTCAGGAAGAAATTGTCTATGGCAATCGAACCAACATGGTTTTCCGTGAGTGCGTGAGCGTGAAAGACTTTGTGTCACTCATACAATACGGACAGGCCAACTTCCCGTGGGTGCTCCAACCCGATAACATCCCATATGCAGGGAAGTCATTAATCGGCCCACATCAACGCAGCCTTCATGCCGAAATTCTCTCGCTTGAAAGCATCCCACGTTTCGACCCCATCCTCCCAAAGCCGCTTCAATTCGTCCATCAAAGGTCGGAGATAGACGCCAATGTTCCTCCTGTGGCTTTGGGCCTGGGATGAATAACGACAAGAACATGTAGGGATCACTCATACACAACCAGGGCGGAAGATTGTAGACAGTGGCTATAACCGCCAACAAGAGTAAGATTTTGCCCCAGACCAAACGGATTGAAACCATCGAGCAAATGCATAACCGTATATTTCTTGCTTCGTACGCAAAGTCGAGATAAGTCTCATCAAAGTGTTTCCATGCCTCCCCATCACCGGGATGAATCAACACACCCTCTTCACGCAAACTTTCCTTATGCCAACGCATTGCCTCTCGCAGAGATTTAGACGCGTAGAGGCGATTGCAGCCTTGGAATCAATCGGCATGTAACGCAACCGCTTATGTGGTCTCGTTTTTCTTGTGTTTTGAACTCCCTCCGATTTGGCTTATATCTACTTTGTCCGCAAATTGAACACTCTGTCTTCTCGTGAATCTTCCTTGTAGAATAGCATGCGAGTCATTCTTACACGCATCAATCTTTTCATAACATAGCCCAATCCGCCCAACCAACTTCTTTGTCTCATAAAAGTTTGTAACCATCTTATTCTCTTTCTAACATCCGCTTAATTGCTTTCATGATACGATTATAAGCGGTCGGCTAATATTGCAATCAGCCTTTATGTTAAGGAGCTCACCCACGCCTCTCCAACACATCGATCTCGCAACCTGGATAGACCTTCTCTTTTGCGAGTCCATAGCATCAATAAATTTCTTGGCCGCAGGGGTTGGTTCTGCCGTTGGTTCTGACCAATCGAAGGAAGGACCGCTGCATCCCTAACCATATCTTCCATATTCAAAGGTGGTTCTTCATTGTCCCGAATAATAGGTTCGGGTTCGGGAGGTACATGAATATTCTCGGGGATTATTCGCAACATTTGTGCGCAATCTCGGCTCACCATGACGGGTCCACCGTTTGTACCCAACTTCAAACCCGTTACGCAAAAGATGTTTCGAGTCTCGATCAAGCTTAGATACTTGACATTACAACACTTGTCGCATGGACACCTAATCTTACCATCCTTATCCATGTGACCGGTTTTATTTAATTGAGCAAATTCAACAAACCCCTTCAACCCTCTATAAAACTCATGATTGATACCGCGTTGATTCGGCAACTTCCGCTTATACATCCAACTACGATCATCGTTACGTACATTACTCCCGCATTGCAATCCATATATTATACGTACACTCAATTTAATCGACGGATGAAACAAAATCGGGATGTTAATAATTATTGGATTTCATAATATATTAACAAATATATAGAAGTAATTAACGTATTATCATTCCCTAAATGTGAATTACAAACTTAAAAGCAACACAGATCTTCTTAAAATAAATATAAAGCTTCTAACTCATATTTAACAATATATTAACAGTCTTCTTAAAGTGTCTAGGAACTCGTTCCCGCCTCCCGAACTCGAATCTCTACTCTTCCTCCGCCTCGGTCCCCGGGAGGTCTTTGGTCTAGGTATGTTGAAAAGCCGGTCGGACCTCGTCTGGCTCGTATCGTGTGAGCCGGTGGATCAATCACTGGTAGCTCTCGCATCGCTCTTTCCTCGCCTCAAGGCCTCCCTGCGAGCTATCACTTCGGGATCATTTCCCAAAGCAGGCTCTCCGAATCTCCCGTCTCTCATAATCCGCAATGTCGCCAAAGTGATTTCATCGGGGTTGCTCTTGGCCTCCATGCCTCTTAATGTCCGGCTGGAAGAATAGTACGCCCCAAAACACTCTCGGCGTCGAGCCTCTATCATCAGCTGTACAGACCTTGCCGCTCCTCGTACCATGTCGATACTCGGTGGTCGAAATGTGCTACCTCTAGTCGACTGAGTAGTGGTCGTATCGGAAGAAAGCCCTCTAGAAATGCTCTGCAAAGAAATGTGTAGTACGAGGCTCGCCATAATCATCGGCATTGTATTAGTCGTCAATCGCTCTCTCAAAGTCCGAATGGTCTCGCCGCGGGTATCCGTCTTGTCCGCTCACTAGAGATGGAATGCAAAAGGATGATACATGTAGTCCGGAAGTCGGACAATAACCGACCCGTCTGAATATCTCTCATAGTCTGCAATCCCCATGCCGGAATCCGATAGTACAGGTTTGCGGTCTCATATCGGGCCAAGGCCAACCTCCTATGCCAACTCTCGGTAGCGGCATCCCTCAATATCCTGCGCTGTCCAGCCACCCAAGGTAATGCCGTCGCCCCTCCGGCGTGGCGAGATCAAGCGAAATCTCTCATACACCCACAATGATAGTAACTGGGCCGCTCGAACCTACGTACTCGGATCCTCCTAATCTATCAATGCCGTGGTATGTCTCCGCTAGCAACAGTGGAATGATGTCCATCGCTCCTCGTCCAGATTGAATATGCCGGATGTCAACTCCTCGATCACCTCTCGCCCGCCGATGATCTCTAACAAAGAGTTTGGACACACTCGACGTAGCCGCGAAGTAGTGCGCAGAGCAGTAATGAGCAACATGAATATATCTAAGGAAGTGGATAGATCAAACAGTCCGGGGCCGGGGTCCGACTCAATCTCGGCTATATGAGTCAAGTCTATGAATCTATCGTCAACGACAATGCCCGATACCCGGTCCGCCGATAATCCCAAGAATTCAGATAGTTGCTCCGTAAATCGATCGTCTGTCTCGAGGAAATGCCACAGTCCTCGACTCACCCACACCGATCGGTGCTCGAAAATCCTCCATCGTTGGCATCGGATCGTTGTACGATAGGGTGAACACATGTCGCTCCGAATCCCAAAAGCACGAAGCGCTGAGCGCATCCCAATCAATCTTCCAATCTTTTAGAGACCAGATGCATGGCATGCTATACCTCCTGTCAATAAGTTTCCGGTGTTGTTTTTGGTGAAAGCGCGTGAGTTCAAGAATGTCTTGTTGAAATTGAAACTCGCGGGAAACAATTTCTCCATTGTAATGCTCCATGCTGCCTTAAATTGGGGCTGCTGGGACTTTTTACCTATTAATATTGTGAATAATTGTATCAACAAATCTTGAGCTCTAGTTCAAACTAAACTAAAGGATAATGGTGTCCCTACCTAACCACCTACTCTGTCCTTTAAGTGCATGTTTGATAAACCTATCCCATCCCGAAATGCATGATTATATGAAATGCAAATATCACTTTGCCTACTTGCTTTATAATCGAAAATAAAGAAATTTCGGCTTTTGCATAGACCTAAATTATTACTATTGTGAATAATTTTAAATATTAATATTTAATTCTTTGTTGTAAAATATATAATTTTACAATGATGAATTAAATTAACATTTATAAACAAGATAAGAGTCGTTATCATCCACAACTATCAAAACCCTATCTCAGCTTAGACCAAGAAAGATAGAGCAAATAAGTTCTTGTCAGTTTGAGCAAAGGATTTTCTGTTTAATATAGGTTTTTCCAGTTTCACTGTCCTCCTCTCTAAGAATCTCAAACATCACAGCCATGTCTTGACGATTACTGTTTTACTTTCATCGGTGATATACGGTCACAGTAAAAACAAGGTAACAGTATAACACCTGAAGAGAAAACGAAATTTCCTCCAATTTTTCAATCTCCACCTTCCATTTACTCAAGATCCTGATTGCAGAATCTTCCTCATGAGCTGAAAGCCGCGGTGTTGCCCTCAATCTCACGGTTGCACATGCGAAGCAACCGTGAGATTGAGGGCAACACCGCCGCTTTCAAGCTCATGAGGAAGATTCTGCAATCAGGATCTCGAGTAAATGGAAGGTGGAGATTAAAAAAATTGGAGGAAAGTTCTGTTTTCTCTTCACTGGTGTTATACTGTTACCTTGTTTTTACTTGTGACCGTATAACACCAGTGAAGAGTAAAACAGACACTGACAAGAACATGGCTGTGATGTTTGAGATCCTTAGAGAGAAGAGAACAGTGAAACTGGAAAACTCTTATTAAACGTAAAATCCTTTGCTCAAACTGACAAGAACTTATTTGCTCTATCTTTCTTGATCAAAGATGGACGGATTTTGATAGTTGTGGGTGAGAAAGGCTCTCATCTTATTTATATTTTAAGATGTTAACCACCAACCACAATACCCTAAGGTGCATCTAGGGTGCCAGGATTGATATCAGGCGCTCAAACGTAGGCGATATTACATCACCGTCCGCGATGCCGTCAATCGCCCCAAAATGGGATCTAGAACCACTAAGGTAGTGTGCGGTTGAATATGTTACATTATTGATACATTCACCCCCTTTCCTCCCCCTTTGACTTTAAAAGACTTGAAAATTAGATATTTAGTAACTTATCTAATTGTTGCATATGTAATATGTTATGTTTACTAAATATGTAACATGTTATATTTACTAAATATAACATGTTACACCAGTGGAAAATATCAAGTCTATTGCACAAGCATTTGGCCCAAAGATTGAAACTTTAAAAGTAGATTTACTATTATAATTAATCAGAAAACAAGAAAATCCCCAACTGCAGTTTTTGTATCTTCTACAAACTGAAGTTGGGGATTTTCTTATTTTCTGATTAATTGCTAAATCTACTTTCAAAGTTTCAATCTTTGGACCTAATGCTTGTGCAAAAAACTTGAGATTTTCCACTCCAAAGATAACCCCATGGTAGTGGTTGTACGTGATAGTAGTGGAGTTGGATTAAAAGACTTGAAAATTAGATATT
The DNA here is from genome assembly GCA_022495995.1 of Adenophora triphylla var. japonica. Lineage (NCBI taxonomy): Eukaryota > Viridiplantae > Streptophyta > Magnoliopsida > Asterales > Campanulaceae > Adenophora > Adenophora triphylla. Next base: position 229,208 of record JAFEMH010001790.1, on the reverse strand, counting down.
TAGTAACTTTTTTAGCTTTTTATCATTAAAAGACTTGAAAATTAGATATTTAAATACTTATCTAATTGTTGCATATGTAACATGTTATGTTTACTAAATATGTAACATGTTATATTTACTAAATATAACATGTTACACCAGTGGAAAATATCAAGTCTATTGCACAAGCATTTGGCCCAAAGATTGAAACTTTAAAAGTAGATTTACTATTATAATTAATAAAACAAGAAAATCCCCAACCAGTTTTGTATCTTCTACAAACCGAAGTTGGGGATTTTCTTGTTTTCTGATTAATTGCTAAATCTACTTTCAAAGTTTCAATCTTTGGACCTAATGCTTGTGCAAAAAACTTGAGATTTTCCACTCCAGCATAACCCCATGGTAGTGGTTGTACGTGATAGTAGTGGAGTTGGATTAAAAGACTTGAAAATTAGATATTTAGTAACTTATCTAATTGTTGCATATGTAACATGTTATGTTTACTAAATATGTAACATGTTATGTTTACTAAATATAACATGTTACATATTTGATTATGAGTACGGTTATTTATCGTTTTCTTTATAAAGTGGCATATGTTTTCTTCTATTCGTTAATATTACTAACATATGTTTTCTTCTATTCGTTAATATTACTAAATATGTAACAAACTAGGATACGTAACTCGTATCCTAATTTGTTTCATATAAGGTGCATCTAGGGTACTGTGATTGATATCGCGCTCAAACGTAGGCGACATAATCACCGTCCGCGATGCCGTCAATCGCCCCAAAATGAGATCTAGAACTAGATGTTCCTAAACTATTTCATCCACAGCTTTCTTACTTATTTGTTTGTAATTGAGATCAATTAAAGTCTCAACTCATGATCATTCGTGCTTACTTTTATTAGTTTAATATATTTGTTTTATTAGTTTAATATATTTGTTGGGTTATCAAAATTGTTATTATTCTTCCTAATTCTTTCATGTTTCGAAAGACATTAATAATATAGTTGCATGATTTATGTTTACTATGTGTTCGTGTGAAATCTATAGTATAAATTAAACCCTCCGTGAACAGCTTCTATGAACAGCCTGAGGGGTTTTTCCCTATTTTGCCCTCACTATTTAGTCTCGTTTCCCATTTTGCCCTTAAAACGTAAATGGGCTTTGGATTTGGGCTAAGACTTTGGGTTTGGGCTAAGAGTGGGCTTTAGGAGGGTTTACTTAAATTAATTAAGTAATCGATATTTTTTTTTTTTTTAAATTTAAAAAAAAATTAATATGAAAAAAACAAAAAATATACACCCGTGTCCTTGGACACGGGCATATGTACTAGTAATAACATATAAAGCGCATTCAAGGTGGTCTCGCCTAAGTTGATCTTAAAGTTAGCACTTCCACACTCACTCTAGCAACTGCTCTATGGACACAAGATTACATTGTCTAGATTGTGCTCCTCCTCTTAAAGTACATTCTGGACCTTCCATCCATTTTATTCACATACTGTTTTACAAGGGTGTAAGAAAATGCAACACAAGTTCTAATCTCATAGTATATTTTCATAGTTTGCACAAAAGAGGTCCAAGATTAATTAACTCTCTTAGGATAAACATTAATGAAAAGATAATTTTGGTCATATGATGAAAGAAATAAGCAAAACAACATTCTTAACATATTCAAGCTAAACATAACTCAGCACCATCCATTTTAAATGGAATTGACAGCAGGATATCCTACTCGGTTCAAAAGAAAGTCAAACATAAATATAGAAATGCTAAGTGGCAACCGCATGATAGAATGTAAAACGATTTACAGTGGACGAGGTAAATAAGTTATTTTCACAAGAAAAAAAGGTTTATTTTCCATTGACCAGAAAATGAGTTATATTGACTTTATTTTTTTATTGTCATCAAACATCGAAAAATGAGGAAAACGTCATTTTTTCCTCAAGAAAAAGAGGCCAAGGGGAAATGACTTACAGAAAACGTTTTCCTCATTTTCTGATATTTGGTGACAACAAAAGATAAAGTCAATGTAATACATTTTCCGGTCGATGGAAAATAAACCTTTCTTCACGTGAAAATGACTTACCGACCTCGTCTTCAGTATCAATACGCCGTTTTAATATGCCGTTTACAAAGCGTATCATCAATCGTGTGCTGATTGTTGCTAAGCTTTTCCATTACGCATTTTCTCTCTTATATTCTCTTTCTAGTTGTTGTTCAATACCATATACATGGTCTAATATTAAGCATTTGAATTTATAGAAAAATAAAAATTCCTAATTAATATGACAAGTAACTCAATTTGATTCATTTAATTAATTTGAATAAGTTAAAATAATTATTTGAGGTAAATTACAAATAAATTTAAGTTGGATTGGTTATATATTACCGCTTACTTCTCCCTTCGTCTCATAATAAATGTAACACTTTCTTTCTTTGTCCGTCTCAAACTAAATGTTGCAATTGTTGAAAAGGAAAAAGTCTAAGTGAAATTTTATCATTTTACAAGCAATGTGTAAACAAGCAAAGCACAATCCTTAAAAGCCCCGACAAGTCAAATGCGACATTTATTATGAGCCGAATGAAGTATTTTACTATTGAGTCAAGCAATTTTAATAATTTCATTTTTTTTGTATTCATTTTCATAATTTTCATAAAGTTTACCAAACACCGGAAACTATTTTCGGAAACATTTTTTAATGATTTACCAAACAACTGAAAATGGAAATCGGATGCATTTCATTTTCAAGAAAACCTTTTCCAAAATTCATTTTCTGTAAATCAGTTTCCCTTAAACAAACCGAGCCTAAGCTTCCAACCAAAATCACCACCATTTGATGCTGCAGCTACCAAGACTCAATCTACCAATAACAACATTCTCTGTTGTTGATTAACAGGAATAAATAGAAGGTAAATTAAGGAAAAAAACTAGTATATACATTGCTACACTTTCTGGGATAAATAAACAGAGAATTGGGGACAGCAGAAAATGGATGATAAACAGAATCGAAATACCTGGTTGATGAATACAGAGAAGAGAGAGAAATTGACCGTGGAAGGAGGCGGACGGACCAACGGAGACGAGTTAGGATTGAGAAATTGGATTTGAAAAAAACAAATACAGAACCCTAGATTGGCAAAAACCGCAGCATCAGCACTATAATTGATGAACAAAAATACAATCGAATGTAGTTTAACAAGGGGAAATCACGTACCTTGAAGAGAGAGTTAGGATTGAGAAATTGGATCGCTTCGAGAGGGAGAGAGAGACGCAGATGGTGAAGACGGTGGAGATGGTGGACGGCGAAGCTTCGTCACGGCGGAGACGGTGGAGAGGTGGGCGGACGGCGGCGATTCTTCTTCTAGGTCGCAGAGAGAGCGGGAAGAGAGAGAAAGCGGGAAGAGAGAGAGAGGGAAATGATACGTAATTGATATCTGAGAAATTAAATGAGTATTTATAATTTTCAAATGACGGAATATTCCGCCGCTAAATATTAATTATAGCGGCGGAAATTAAATTCCGACGCTATAATTAATATTTAGCGGCGGAATATTCCGTCGTCAGAATCCGACGCTAAACTATACGTACGCTCACCTCGGATCGATGACATGGCACTCTCACCGACGGAAATTTCCGCCGCCGATTTTAAATTCGACGGAAATTTCCGCCGCTATTATTAATAAATATAATTGTTTTCATTATATTTTTGAAAAAATAAATAAATCATTAATATTTATTAATTTTAATTTAATAAATATCATTATTTTTATTTATATAAAAATAAATAAATCATAAATATTTATGATATTTTTGAAAAAATAAATAAATCATAAATATTAATTAATTTTAATTTTATAATGCCATTATTTTTATTTATATAAAATATGAAAGTTATTTTAAATTACTCTCAAAAAAATAAATATGAGTCAATAAATATTATTTTTGAAAAATTTTTAATTTAATAAATATCATTATTTTTATTTATATAAAAATAAATAAATCATAAATATTTATGATATTTTTGAAAAAATAAATAAATCATAAATATTAATTAATTTTAATTTTATAATGCCATTATTTTTATACCCTATACCCTATACCCCTATACCCTATACCCTATACCCTATACACTATACCCTATACCCTATACCCTATACCCTATACCCTATACCCTATACCCTATACCCTATACACTATACCCTATACCCTATACCCTATACCCTATACCCTATACCCTATACCCTATACCCTATACCCTATACCCTATACCCTATACCCTATACCCTATACATTATACCCTATACCCTATACCCTATACCCTATACCCTATACCCTATACCCTATACCCTATACACTATACCCTATACCCTATACCCTATACCCTATACCCCTATACCCTATATCCTATACCCTATACACTATACCCTATACCCTATACCCTATACCCTATACCCTATACCCTATACCCTATACCCTATACCCTATACCCTATACCCTATACACTATACCCTATACACTATACCCTATACTTATACCCTATACTCCTATACCCTATACCCTATACCCTATACCCTATACCCTATACTTATACTCTATACCCTATACCCTATACTTATACCCTATACCCTATACCCTATACCCTATACACATACCACTATACCCTATACACTATACCCTATACCCTATATACTATACCCTATACCACTATACCTATACCCTATACCTATACCTATACCCTATACTATATACCCTATACCCTATACCCTATACCCTATACCCTATGTCCTATACCCTATACCCTATACTATATATCCCTATATCCTATACCCTATACCCTATACCCTTATACTCCTATACCCTATACCCTATACATGCCTATACCCTATATACCCTATACCCTATACCACTATACTATACCCTATACCACTTATACTCCTATAATTTATATATACCCTATACCCTATACCCTATACCCTATACCTATACCCTATATCCTATACCCTATATATACCCTATACTATACCTATACCCTATACACTATACCTATATCCTATAGGTTTATGGTTTAGGGTTTGTGGTTTAGGGTTTAGGGTTAGGGTTTAGTGGTTTAGGTTTAGTGGTTTAGGTTTTGGGGTTTAGGCTGTGTTTAGGTTTAGGTTTAGTGGTTTAGGGTTTAGGTTTAGGGTTTAGGGTTTAGGGTTTAGGGTTTGTGGTTTAGGTTTAGGGTTTAGGGTTTATACAAAACAAGGAACTAACCAACTATTAGACAACACTGGAGATTATTGTCTCATAAGTAATAACTAAGATATCCAGAAAACAAAGACCCACATCATTACCGCCGAGCACACCGCACTCTCTCGGCCCCCACCACCGTGCATGTCATCATCTACATCGTAAGCTTCAATGTTGACATCGTGAAGGGTTGTCTCCTCGCACTCATCAAGCTCCATATCCGTCATCCGCGATGAAGGCTTAGGAGGCAAGACACCCTCTAGGGCCTTGCATTGTACAGAGAAGAAGGTCTTGGAAGTGGTTGTGGAGAAGGGTATGCAAAATGGACAGAAAATTACATTCCCACACGAGAAGCCGATGAAGCTCCCGACACTCTTACCGGAGACATAGTCTTTGTACTACAATGTAAAGAGCACCCAAAGTTCAAGCGAAAGGGTGATGACATATTTGTTAGGGGCTAAATATCGTTTATCTAAATTCCAAGTGAGTCAAATGCAAAATCTCTCCTTTTCAATTTCAGATCTACAAAAGTCGGACCGGATCGGATGGATTAATTTCACAATAAACAATAAGCGCCAAGTCGGGCGCTCATTTAAAATTTCAAAATTTCCGAACGAACAACAAGCGTATAATCCAATTCAAACTTTCAAACCAAATTAATCGTACACCTCTAAATCCCTCTCTCCCATCCTCTCTCTCTCTCTCTCTCTCTCTCTCTCTCTCCAAAGAATTGAATTTGAAAAAACAAATATCGAGCCGCTCTTACCCCCGGTGCTATTTCATCTTTAATTTCGTGTAATTCCACATTTCAATTCTCTCCCTTCCCGTCCGGGTCCGAATGGGTTCGACTTCCTGCATTCCTTGACTTTCGAACAATGCAAGGCCCTAGTAGGGTGTGTCGCCTCCTAAGCCTTCATCGCAGATGACGTATATGGAGCTTGATGATGAGTGCGAGGAGACAACCCTTCACGATGTCAACATTGAAGCTTACGATGTAGATGATGACATGCACGGTGGTGGGCGCCAGAGAGTACAGTGTGCTCAAAGAAGAATGATGTGGGTCTTTGTTTTCGGATATCTTAGTTATGACTTATGAGACAATAATCTCCAGAGTGTTGTCTAATAGTTGGTTAGTTCCTTGTTTTGGACTAATCTTGTTTTTGTTTTATTTTGGATAAAAAATTTAAAATTGTATGCAATTTACCAATTTGGGAATAGGGTATAGTGATGGTGGCATAGTGTATGGTATAAGTGGCATGGGTGGTATAACAGTGTATGCTGCATAGGGTATAAAGTGTATGAGGGTATAGGTATAGTATGTGGTTTAGGGCATAGGTATGTGGAGGGTATAGTGGTATATGGTATAGGATATAGGTATAGGTATGTGGTATAGGTGGCATAGTATACAGATAGTGTGGTATAGGGCATGGTATGGCATGTGGCATAGGAGTATGTGGTATAGTGGCATAGGTATAGTGGTAGTAGGCATAGGGTATAGTATAGGTGGCATGGTATAGATGTGGTATGTGAGATACAGTGGTATAGGCATGTAAGTATGGGGCATAAGGCATAGGATAGGGCATAGAGCATGTGGCATGTAGGCATGTGTATGGGCATAAGTATGTGGCATGTGGGCATGTGGCATGTATGTGGTATGTGGTATGTGGCATAAGGCATAGTGGTATATATAGTGTATAGTATATAGGGTATTAGGTTTAGGGTTTATAATTTATTTATTTTTTCAAAAATAATATTTATTGACTCATATTTATTTTTTTGAGAGTAATTTAAAATAACTTTCATATTTTATATAAATAAAAATAATGACATTATAAAATTAAAATTAATAAATATTTATGATTTATTTATTTTTTCAAAAATATCATAAATATTTATGATATTTTAATGTTTTTTAGTTTGTTATTTTGTTAATTAGTTCTAAAAATAAACAAAAATTACATTTTATTATCGAACGGAATTTTCCGTCGTGATAAATAAAAATATTAAATTATCGGCGGCGGAAATATTCCGTCGGTGTTTAATAATAAAAAAAAAACATTTAATTTCACCGTCGGAAATATTCCGTCGGTGTAATATTTCAAAAAGAAAAATAAAAAATATTTTAATTTCACCGTCGGAATATTTCCGACGCTGATAAATAAAAAAATAAAAATATGATATATTTTCACCGGCGGAATAATTCCGTCGCTGATAAATATTTAGCGGCGGAATATTCCGTCGGTAAATCAACCGCCAAATTAGCGGCGGAAATAAACGAATATTCGAGGAATATTCCTTTTAGCGGCGGAATTTAGAGGCGGAATTAAATTCCGTCGCTAAATTTGACGCCAAAAATTTTCCGACGCTAAAGCCTATATTCCGCCGCTATTTAGCGACGGAATCTGTCCGTCGCTGATAATTCCGTAAATAAATGACCTGTTTCTGGTAGTGAACGGGCTTATAAGGTTAAATACACTAAACTTGAAGTATACTCCCTCCGTCCCGGTAGAAGCGTCACCCTTTTAGGGGTGGCGCGCAAATTAAGGAAAAGTGTGGGAAGAAAAAATGTTGTGAGTGTAATTTAAAAATAGGAGAGAGAATTAGTGGAGGAAATAGTGAATTTTAAAAGTGTTGTGAGTGTAGAGGAGAGAGAATTAGTGGAGGGAATAGTGGATGAGATAATAAAATATTAATAAAAGTTTCCTTTTTAGGAAAGGGTGACGCTATAAACGGGACGCCATTTTGGATAAAAAGTGACGCTTCGGCCGGGACGGAGGGAGTAGTCAGGATCAAGGGTAAAAGAACTATGCGATTTTCCGTAACAGTTTTGTTCCTGTTGTTGAGCATTAACATCAGTAAGCGAAAGACTGGTTTGATTAAACCAGTTAAGAAGTTCCGATGAACAATGAGCAGTTTTAATTGAAGGAAACAGACCCAATTCAGCTGCATCTTTCCCGTTTTGAATGAGTAAGGTTTATATCGATATTTTTCTATATTCTTTGGAGTATGTTTCATTGGCATCTTTCCCGTTTTGAATGAGTATGGTTTATATCGATATTTCTCTATATTCTTTGGAGTATGTTTCATTGGCATAGAATTAACAGAAAGTTTCATCATTTTTCTGATGCCACCCTTATGCAAATGTGGTTTATTTATTATTATTTTTTCTATTTTTTCCCCGAAATTTCTCCCACCTATATCTTCTTAGCTTTCATTTTTTTAAATTAGTGTTTTTTAATTAATTTGTCTTCTTTTTAATCTTTAGTTAAACCTTTCCCCCCCCCCCCACCATTTTCCCCAGTTCTTGCATACCCCATAATATTGTTAGCGCAAAGGCTGCACTTTTGTTAAGTCAGTGATGCACCTTAAGATAACCAATGTGGGTGCCCATTAAAGAAAACACTATCGGATTTATTACCTCTACAGTCCGCTTGGTCATCATAGAAATTCTTACAATATTGAATGTACAGTAATTATATGAATATCTTGTTGCAAGAAAAAAGAAAAAAAGAAAAAGTGAAGATAAATAATAGTACCTCAACTGGAGTTGCTAAGATTAGAAGATATTGTATAGCCTCAACAAAGATGCCAGGCTTAGCTTTTGCCAGACAGACTACACAAATAGCATGTTCCTCACCACTAAATTCAGGACATTGACCATCCCTAGAAAAACAAAAAACAAAAGTAGATGAACCTTAGTTGAGATATTCTATTTTTTATTTTTTTTTGGTAAGATAGTTGAAATATGTTCTTTTGCAACCCAAGATCCAAAGCGTCTATAAGTTTCACAGGAACTACTTACTGGAGATTTAAAGTGTCATCATTTTCTTTACCAAGTCTAAAAGGGGCACTTTTAATTCAGATATTTTAGACACAGCCTTTAGCAAATAAGTGTCAATAACAATGTCATTAATGACAGTAAATTAAGCCACAATTTCAAAATTTGGAACTGAAATAACAAAGGTTAAAAGGTAAGCAATTTCAGAAACATCAATCATTCATGTTCAAACTCGATTTGTATTTAGGCATCAAAAGCTAACCGTTTAAGTAGTAAATGCACCGCCGATGTGTCGATAGACTGGAGGGCGGTTATTCATTAGTTGTCAATGCCCGTTCCAACGGCATGGGGACAGTACACAAAAAAAAAAGAATGGGGTTAGTGAATTAGGAATTTACCTTGAGTTGTCGTTGAAGAACTGTTATTGAATTTGTGTCCTTGGAACCGACTGCGAAGAACAATGGAAAGACAAAAACATGAGAAAAAGAGAAGTGACGTGAGAGAGAAACGGGTTATTTCTTAAGCATGGTAACTGATTGAGGAGTCATGGCATTTGATCAACCAGTTGGGGTGCAACCAGTTCTAGCAAGCAACTGTTGGAACAATTACGATCCATTAAACATGAACCGACTCATTACTAGATTAAGAAGAGAAGGAGAAGAAGAAGATGAAGACGGAAGCGTATACCTTGAGATTCCATAATTGTTCTTGTTCTTGTTCTTGATGAAGATATGAAGATAGTCTTTGATTTAGGAAGAGTAGATCTTCTAAATGATGAGTGCCTTTTTAATCTCTTTGTTCTTCAAATACTTAGGAAGAATTTTGACTGAATGAGAATGAAAAATAACTAGTGATTCATAGGCTTGATGGATAGGCCTTTATATAGGAATCCAAGGGACACTTCATTTAGGGACTACACCTATTGATATATAAGATATTACCATTATGCCCATCATTTAATGGTATACTTATATTATGGAATTCTACATATTATTTAGAGTTCTATACTTTATACCATATATTATAATATTGATCATTATATTATTAAGTATTTATATGTTATATTAATCCATGTTCTTACAGCAACAATTACAAAAATCACAGTTAAAAAATTTAGAGTTGACAACCATAAAATAGTTTACCTTTCAAGGGTGACATGCCAAATTTATCAAACTTCTCTAGATCACTAAATCAACCAAAGAGAAACCACAAAATGAAGACCGAAAACTTTAAGCAGCGATTAGCAAAGAATCCGAGAAACGTTGAACAAACCTTGATACCTTCGCCATTAATGAAGACCGAAGAAGCTTCTATGATATTAGATTCATTGCGGCTGTTTACTCCGGTTAATCCTAGATCTCACATTTGTCCAATGAAATCCGGCACTTACTTGGAAAACCTTGAAAATGATGGTCAATTGGGGAGAAAGGAAAAAAAATGTCTAGCGGTTTTTTTTTTTTTTTTTTTTTTTTGAGGAGTTAAACACGGTTTGGGACGAAAAAGAGTTCTGACCGTCGAATTAATTTTATGAGAGTCAATCCTGGCCTCTCTTTATCTCGACAGATTTTGCCCTTTGTATTTGTACTAGTACTAACCCTGGCTTGGGTGGCACCTGAGTGATGCCTACACATATCCGCTTTAATTGAAGTTACCACTCCTTAATTGAAGTAGCAAATTTAAAGTTTGAAAATGAATAGCAAATATATTTATAAATTTTGCTATTAAAAATAGACTTTTTCATAATGTTCTGTTAATTTAAAATGGTTCATAAAATCAAAAATGGTAATTCATTTTAAAACTGGGGAGTGTATTTCGAATTAATAATGAAGTTTATGTGTTTGGACTTGGACAACTTGGAATGAACTAATGTAGAGAACACATAAGCCACTATCTTTACAATATTTCTCAAAATATTTTGAAGGACTACAATTGAAAGTCGCTAAAATTTCTACACAAATTTAAACTTGTTACTTCAGTTATAACGATCCTATAGAATACTCCACCACACAAACATCAGTTGACAATAAAGCAATTATGCATTAGACTTCCTGTTTTTCTCTATCAAATCCCTCACCCTCACCCCAACCCCACCATCATACCAATTTTCCTTCCGAATAATCCCTCAATTCACTTTACGGTGCATGTAAACCTCACACAATCCCTCTTCTATTTTTAACTACCATTTTAAATAAAATTCAAGAGCAGTTTCAAATAAAAAATTATCCAATAACGTTCATCCGATTTCATACACCTAGTTGTATAATGCTACTCCCTACCTACGTCCCAAAATAAATAACAATTTGGAAAAATATAATGAACTACGATTTATTTTTTTAAACATATGTAGGGTGGAGGAATTAGCCAACTGAAATTGATAACTCACCCGTCTAGGTCTGTTCAAACCCCCCGAAGAATTCAACAATTTCGTCGTTATAATTATAGTCGACGACTCTTTGGACGCCTTATTATAAACCCCAGTACATGTCGTCGCCGCCTCCATCAAGGGAAAAGCTTTTTAATTACCGCCCGAATAAGAGTTCATTTTTTGTTGATGATCACCCATTTAGAAAAGGAGGAATCACTTATCTAATTGCGATGGCGCCCATCTTCGATCTCCTTTTTTTTCCGCTGCTTCCGCGGTAGATGAAGATCGTCTGATAAGATGATGAAGGCCCCCCGTGGGAATTACAGAATGAGAAGAAATAACTTTGAGCATTCGTGAAAAATTAACAACATCAGATAATAATTACCTTTATATGCTTCCATTTGGCCAATATATATTTTAAATTTTCTTGTATTAAATTGTTGGGTTTGTTTTGATTGTGCTGCTTGTGTTGGGAGAGAAAAAAATAAACTTGAATTGCGGTTTTTGAAGGAGATGAGTGGGGGTTACAATAGGGTTAGGGGCGGTTGGGTAGGAGAAGATTAAATCTCAGCCACTTTTTATCTTTTGTGAAACTCAATCCTGACCACTATATGTGTGGTGGTTATAACTAACCGCTATTGTAATATAGACTAGTACTCAAAAGCCCGTGCCATTGGCACGGGTCAGTATGAAAAGGGAGACAGTATGAAAAGAGAAAGACGTGGGGAAACTGAAATCGCATACTAACTATATGACATTTTAAATGTAATTTTAAACCGTTTTAAATATATGAAGTGGAAAGATATTTACCTAGGAGTCGAAACTTTTTGAGAGAGGGTACTTGAGAAACCATCTATGTATGTAAGTAGATGGGAAGAGGGATAGTACGCTATCACGAACAAATCCAAACCATAATATTTAGAGATAACAAATAAACACCAATAGAACAGATCCAAACAAACATATTTACAGAAAGTAAATAAAACAAACATGAAATTTGTAGGGTGCACATAAAAAACCAACTAAATTAAATTGAACTAAACTAAACTAAACCAAACTAAACTAAACCTTCCTCCCTACAACTTGACTACTCATTCTCATTCTTCAAGATCCTCTTCGGAATCATCATTTTGGTCTTCCTCGGGTTCTTATTCTGGATCCTCCTCGGGATCCTCCTCATTCTCATTCCCAACGGCCTCCATAGGCTCGAGTTCGCCTAGGTCATTAGCATGGGCCTCCACGGGGAACTCTAGCTCATGGATTCGACTCAAAGCCACACCTAATGCGATTTGGGACTGATTATATCTTGCTATAGCTTCCTGCAGGTGATCTTGCAATTCTTCCATTCCAGACCGTAATTCTGCGACTCTAGTCTCGAGGAGGATTCTTTTGTGTTGTTCACGTAAGTAAGCGTACTCATGATACTTAGCTTCTTTAGATTTCCTTATAAATTCATCACGTGGGATCTTATCAGGGAGCGGTGCTCGTTGGCCGATACTTTTCCTTGCTGTTTGAATTGTCCTTTCCATGACGGGATCAAGTTTAGAATCAGACCAAGGATTTGACAACAAACTGCAAACCTACGCATATCCCAACTCGTGTTAAAAAAATAGGAGATAGTTGCCGGTGTATATTGTTGGGGAGGGGAGAGCGTCAAAGTGAATGCGGAAGAAAAATGGTGCAGCCGTGAAAGTAACTGGTGTTTGATCGAGAGAGGGAGAAGAGATCGTGGGAGGAGAAGGAATTTAGGCCGTAGGATTAAAAGCTTAAGATTTAATCCTAGGCACCACTTATGTGAAGCTAAGAGGCGATTAATATCGTCCTCAATTGTATTATAGAAGCTTAAGATTTAATCCTAGCCACCACTTATGTGAAGCTAAGAGGCGATTAATATCGTCCTCTATTGTGTTATAGATTTAATATAAATTTAATTCTAAATTAAATTAAATTAAATTGAACATATTGATAAAATGTTAATAATAATTTAAAATTATAAGATATTATTTCTAATTTTAAATTATTTTATCGATAAAAAAATACGTAGGTACAAATTATATAATAACCATAATTCAAAAAATTGATGTACACGAATATTATTTTAAAATGCTTCTTTTTTTTGTGTTGTTCACGTAATGATCCTAAATCTCTATCTCTCTCTCTCTCTCTCACACACACAAACACACAGAAAAACAAAGAAATACATTTCTTTATGAGAAAGCCCTTTTCTTTCTCTATCCTCCCCAATTGACGCAGCCCGTCCAGCTTCTCCGGCTATCCCACCCCTCCCACACTCAGGCCACCTCCTCCCCTTCCCTTCCCTTCCCTCCCCTCCCCTCCCCTCCCCATTCGATCGGCGTTACAACGTCCGACCATCTTCTCCGTCCAATCGGCTCCCACCGAGAGATTGATTAAGAGGGCTGTTGGGTTTCATCGCCGACGAACAACGGAGGAAGGCAACCACCCATCAAAAATTCCCACCGGAGCATCACTTTGGAATTTTGGGAAACGAAGCCCTGAGCCATGCGAATCCAATCCGTCCGCAATTCATCCTCAATCCGCCCGCAATTCGTCCTCAATCCGCCCGCAAACCGCCTGGCTGCCAATGGGCGCGATCGTCTCTGCGCGGTGCCCCGATGAAGACAATGGTTTTGAGGTGGTTGGTTATGTTGAGGTTAGGGTGGGGTGGGGGTTGGCCGGAGGTTAGGCGAGGTTGAAAGCATTTTGAGCTGTTATGCTTTCCTCTCTCTCTCTCTCTCTCGCTCTCTCTAGACCTTAGTTCTAAAAAATTTTGGTAGGCTTTGTTAAGAATTGATGATGGAGAGAGATTTCATGCGTTTGAATTCCCAAGATTCTTCCTTGATTGTTGTCAAGGAAGAAGCTGTTGAAGCGTCTCAGGATCACTCAGGTACTCAATTTTTCATCATATATTTATTAATTATATTTTTACATTCATTATAGGTCGAAGGATTTTGCCTAATTTCATTATTACATTCATTTTTATAGATATTTGATTAAGAGGAGTGGGAAGGAAACATTAAATAGAGAAATTAAACAGAGAATTAAAGCTAACTTACAGTCTAAGAGAGAGAGAATGGCTGTCGGAGGCAAAACTTGAAAATCTTCAGTGTCACAGTCAAAATGGGAAAAACTGGCGTAGATGTAAAATTGTGAAAATGAAGAGAAAAATAATAGGGGATAAAAATTAAGAGAGGCTGGAACCTTTAAATTTTACTGATTGTGCAAATGGAGTGTGGATGGTGTGGGTGGTTTAACGTAAGTTTTGCTACTGCCCGTCGGAGTGGGAGAGATCGTGGGAGAAGGTGGGAAATTGTTGGAGATTGGAATGTTTACAGCCGTTGGATCAAATTTTCAAGATTAAATCTCAACCACCACTTATCCAATGCTAAGAGGCAGTTATATAATTTGTGTATTGTATTATAGATCGTATAACAGATGACCATGACCATTTTGTAATACTATGTAAATTTGGAAACTGTGTATGACCATGTTCTCTACTTCTATGCCAATTCTTCTTTGCTCTAATGTCATGGTCCACTTCTTTTTAGTCGTTTACGTGGGATGGGATGTGGGATGGGACTCAGATGCGAATTCATGATTTTGAAATCGTGTGAGCTTGATATTTAAAAAATATTATAAACAATAAAACAGTAAAAAATAACTTCATATATAAAAAAAATTACATGTGAATTAGGTAAAAAAAAAAAAAATCAAAATTCTCAAATAGGGCTGGATCTGCCCTTGGGATGAGGTAGCGACTTGGTGCATGGTGACTCGAGTTTGAAAATTCGATTTAATATTTAAGCACCACACACTTATTCACTGAATACAAATATTGTGAGTTTATTAGCCCATTAAATACAAAAATCACAATTTTAATTAGATTTTCATAAATCAAGCACCACTCACTAGTTCACTAAATATCAATATTTTCAGTTTATTAAACACAACTATCAGAAATAATGGAAAGGATGGGAATTGAGCCTGACAATTTATGGTTGAGACTAAATTCTAAAGCAATGAGCGATCAAATTTCATACACCACATGATTTGTGGTGAGAATTTAGTAATGCTGATGTTAATTTCATTATTTCGGTTCAAACTAATGTTAGGAGTACAAAACAAATTTACAAAGTTTTAATTACAAAACAAGTTTATAATATTTTATTGGTTGAATCGATAATAAATCTGATAGTATCTAATTATTAACATCAATAAAATCATTATATCTACAATTTTATGAGTAAAATTTTTGTGAATATTTTATGCCGCTAGTATTACTAAATGGTAGCGTCGGTAATTAATTTCTAAGTCTTTACTAGTGGCTGACTACATGTGGATCTCCATTTTTCTAGGTTATAGTAAACTTCCTTCGTTCCATTTCAATCTTCACCTTTTGTCAAAACGGGTGTCCCGTTAAAAGCTTCACCTTTTCTAAAATGGCAAAGAATCTTTACTATTCCACCCACTCATTCTCTCTCCTATTTCACTTTTATACTCACAACACTTTTCAAATTTACTATTCACTCCACTCAATCTCTCTCCTATTTTACTTTTACACTCACAACACTTTCTCCACTAACCTTTTTTCTTAATTTGCGTGCCACTTTCACCATCATAAAGTTTGAAATGGGACGGAGGGAGTAGTTGTTATCTTTCATATATATATACTCCTTCCGTCCCGAGTTATGCTTCACCATTTTGGTGAGGCACAAATATTAAGGAAGTATTATTTATATTCAAAAGTAATAGGAGGGAGAAAGGTTAATCTTGAATTAGGGGAAATAAGGGAGTCACATCTGATTTAAGTAAGGACTTATTATTTCCATCAAAATTCAAAATAAAATACTATTTATCAAATGGTTCAAAACATTAGTGATTTCCTCCAAATTTTCAAGCTTATAAACCTGTTGTTTTCTTCATAATTGCATAACAACTACTCCCTCCGTCCCATTATTTAGTTCATCATTTTGGTCTCGGCACGCAAATTAAGAAAATTGGTGGAAAGAAAAAATGTTGTGAGTGTAATTTGAAAATAGGAGAGAGAAATTTGAAAATAGGAGAGAGAATGAGTGGAGGGAATAATAAATTATAATGGTGTTGTGAGTATTAAAATAATGTAGGAGAGAGAATGAGTGGAGAGAATAGTAAAGATTCTTTGCCAAAAAAGGAAAGGTGAAGCTTTAAATGGGACACCCAAAATGGCAAAAGGTGAAGTTATTAATGGGACGGAGGGAGTATAGCTTAACTACAACCCATTAAATGATGCAAAACAAAAAATAGCCTCCACCATGTTGAATGTTATAATTTTGTTGCTAAGACAGCTGATCAACATGTACCTACAAGTTAAAACATAATTGATTAGAATAGAAAACACCTTCAGCACAACACACATGAAGAAGCAAGTGTTGTCAGCTCAATAAAAATTGACAACATTTAAAACAAAGTCATTGAACAGAAACATACACACATTTGCAGAAAAAAGTTGCATCTCAATACAGTGAATAAGTTGGATATTGCTAAGTAAACGAGTATCACGTGGATGTTCTCTCCTGCCTCCATCAATCTGGGATTGCATGGGACCCATATCTTCGCTAACCCGCATGACTCGACCCAATTCAACCTGCACAATTGCTGGGCCTAGTCAAAGCTAAGAGTTCATACAACATTCATGTAAAAAATGGCCAGGTTTCAATAATATATCCTATACAAATTCAAAGGTACTACCATTAGCAATATTGTTGCATTTTAATTCTTTCTATTCTAACGTAGACTATGTCAAATTCCAGCATCTCTTCAACATCTCGAATAATTTCAATTGATCATTAGCAGAAAGTGTTTACCTTCATAAGCTTCCAAAATATGCCAGAACCAATGCGACTAAAATCACCCGAATTCCCTTTGGAGAAAGAGGTGCCCTTGTAAACTTAACTCTCTGAGCCTGGTCCCTGCAAGATAGAAAAATATCAGTTAAATTTTATAGTTCTGATATCTCTAAGAATATTTGTCGAGGCAGCAGAAAAACTACGGAGTATGTTGTAACTTGTAACTAGTCCCTCATTCCCCAAAATGAAGGTATATTTGCCATTTAAGGACATTTTGAAAATGTTAATTTTTTATAAAATTTAAATTTGCTATCCACTTTCTAAACTTTTAGATTAGCAAGTATATAATGAAATGTGAAGAAAATTAAGGTAAAAAAACATTTAGGGTCAAAGTTTTTAGATATAGACATTCATCTTGGGACAATGTTTTTTTTTAAAGATCTTGGTAGTGGACAATGTTTTTTTTTTTAAATAGACATTGATCTTGGTAGTGGTGGCGGTAGTAGTGGTAGTGGTAATAGTGGTAGTGATAGTGGTGGTAGTGGTAGTAGTAGTAGTAGTAGTGGTAGTGGTAGTAGTAGTAGTGGTAGTGGTAGTGGTAGTAGTAGTGGTAATGATAGTGGTAGTGATAGTGGTAGTGGTAGTGATCGTGGTGGTCGTAGTGGTCGTAGTGGTAGTAGTGGTCGTAGTGGTAATAGTGGTAGTAGTGGTCGTAGTGGTCGTAGTAGTGGTAGTGGTAGTAGTGGTAGTGGTGGTAGTGATGGTAGTGGTGGTAGTGGTAGTGGTAGTGGTGGTAGTAGTAGTAGCAGTGGTAGTTGTAGTAGTAGTAGTGGTAGTGGTAGTAGTGGTAGTGGTAATAGTGGTAGTAGTGGTAGTGGTGGTGGTGGTGGTGGTAGTAGTAGTAGTAGTGGTGATAATGGTAGTAGTGGTAGTGGTAGTAGTGGTAGTGGTAGTAGTGGTGGTGGTGGTGGTGGTAGTAGTAGTAGTGGTAGTAGTGGTGGTAGTGGTGGTAGTAGTAGTAGTAGTAGTAGTGGTAGTAGTAGTAGTGGTGATAGTGGTAGTAGTGATAGTGGTAGTGGTAGTAGTGGTGGTGGTGGTGGTGGTAGTAGTAGTAGTAGTGGTAGTAGTGGTGGTAGTAGTAGTAGCAGTGGTAGTAGTAGTAGTGGTGATAGTAGTAGTAGTGGTTGTAGTGGTGGTATTGAAGGCGTTGCATTAGTAATATAACAATTGCATTAGAAGGATATAATGCAACGCCAAGTAACTTAATGCAATGGTGTCATTGAAGGCGTTGCATTAGTAATATAACAATTGCATTAGAAGGATATAATGCAACGCCAAGTAACTTAATGCAAGGGTGTTATTGAAGGCGATGCATTAGTAATATAACAATTGCATTAGAAGGATATAATGCAACGCCAAGTAATTGCAAGGCTTTTATTGAAGGCGTTGCATTAGTAATATAGCTATTGCATTAGAAAGGATATAATGCAACGCCAAGTAACTTGATGCAAGGGCTTTATTGATGGTGTTGCATTAGAAGAATCTAATGTAACGCCTAGAAACCTAAGGCAACGCAGAAGCCATATCTGTTGTAATAGCTCATATAAACTGTTGCATTAATGAAATAATACAACGACATTCTAAAGCATCGTTGAATTTGATGCATTTGATGTGTTACATTTGTTCGAAAATGTAGTAGTGAGGGTATATATATGGTTAAGGTAAATGAATTAGGGTTTAGGGTATTAATTATAGGCCTACTTCCTCTAGGGCCCCTCATATGGGATTTAAACCCATTTTAAGAAATGACCTTTTAGTAATTCCTTACACACCCCTCACTGTTAAAAGACGAAAATATCCTTATTATCATTTTGTACGCGTCATTGTGCGTTCATTCCAGGGGACTGAACCAATTCCAAAACAGAAAATTATATTTTAGTCACTGGAATTTTTAAAGTTATTTATTGGTCACTTGACTTTCTGACATTTCAGATCAGTCATTGAACTCAAAATAGTTTCAGTCTGGTCACTTCAGTCTCAAAAATTACAAATTAATCACTGAATTTTCAGATCATCACAAGAGTCTTTAACCTTTCCAAAAACACTTCCATTTTTTTATATTTTTCACATTATAAGACTACTTTATCATTTATAATTGACTTATAAGACAAATTTTTCAACCAAAAAAATTAAAAATTTCAATAATAACAACGAATTGCTTTCATAATTTACACATTTACAACTTTTATAAGTTAATTATAAGACTACTTTGTCTCTTATAATTGACTTTTATAAGACAAATTTTTCAACCAAAAAAATCAAAAATTTCAATATTAACAACGAATTGCTCTCATAATTTACACATTTACAACTCTTATAAGTTCATTATAAGACTTTTTAATATGTCTTATAAGTAGTCTTATAATTAACTTATACTGTAAGACTTATTAAAAAGTCTTATAAGTTACTTAAAATATTTTTTAATAAGTCTTATAAGTAACTTATAAGACTTTTTAAAGTCTTATAAGTAACTTAAAAAACATTTTAAAGTCTTGTAAGACTTCTTAATAGGTCTTATAAGTTATTTATTATAAGTTATTTATAAGACTTTTTTTAAAAAGTAAAAAAGTCTTATAAGTAATTTAATAAGTCTTATAAGACTCTTATAAGACTTATTAAAAAGTAACTTATAAGACTTTTTAATAAGTCTTATAAGTAACTTATAGGACTTTTTAAAGTCTTATAAGTTATTTATAAGACTTTTTTTAATAAGTCTCATAAATAACTTTTTAATAAGTCTTATAAGTTATTTATAATACTTTTTTAAAAAGTAAAAAAGTCTTATATAAGTCTTATTAGTAACTTAATAAGTCTTCTAACTAACTTATAAGACTTTTTAATACTACCTCCGTCCCAATCTAAATGTCCAAATCAACAAAAATTGATAAGTTTGACTTAGACATAAATGCAAATCTAATCATCCTATTGAAATTTTAAAAATTGTTATTGATAAATAAATTAATTATTTATCAATAACAATTTTTAAAATTTCAATAGGATGATTAAATTTGCATTTATGTCCAAGTCAAACTTATCAATTTTTGGTCAACTGGACATTTAGATTGGGACGGAGGGAGTACGTTATTTGTTATTTATAAGACTTTTTTTAAAAGTAAAAAAGTCTTATAAGTAACTTAATAGATTTTATTTTTTTATAATAGTAACACTTCCCCATATGACCAATTGCAACAAAATGTTGCTAATAAATCCTGATATTCAGATAATTAACAACAATAAAGAAAATATGACACTCTAAGAACAGTAATTTGGTCACACACAGTTAAACCCAGCCCACACTCTCACCTGTGTAAGAGTTACATATGCATAAACTTTTAGAACATCTACACACTCGGTTACAAAAAAGTACATGTCAATTTCACACAACAAGAAAACAGAAGCATAGAAGCTCTTCTTCTGATCCTCCCGACACAGTAGTAGTTACTCAGCCCATATATGATAGTGTTAACGCAGGTATTTGGACGATGTGTCATCAACTTCATCTCGTCTGTTAGATGAAATTCTGCAACTTTATCCGCAATTCAGTCAAGAATCCAACAGCTGATTGTTCTGAGTTGACAAATTAGGGCTTTTGTGCTTGATGATTTGGGGAAAGATATGGACAAATTTGTCCAGATCTGTAAGGAAAGAGGTAAGATGCTGGGGGAGCCGGAGGAGTGGCGGTGGTTGGCCAGATTTGAAGTATGAAGGTTAGAGAGACGAGAAAGTGCGACGGGAAATCACCGGAGAGAAGAGAGAAGGTCGCCTGACGGGAGGGAGAACGATGATCGTATAGCGGGACAGGGAAGGTCGCCAAAACTGCTCCGATGGGCTGTCGAAATCGAAGAATTTGGAGAGAGAGAACACTGTGTGTATTTTAGAGAGAGAGAGAAATGATCAAAAATGAAGAGAGATAATAGAGAGAGAGGAGGGAGGTGGAAATGATGTGAGGTAGAAGAGGGGGATCCTAGGGGTGTATGGGAAATTATAATTTGGGTTGAACTCTTTATTTGAGATTACAAAATATCTCTCTTTAAAATAGAATAAAATCTGGACACGAGGGTTCTTGGGAAATTTTTCCTAAATTATATCATTTAGATTTAAGGTTTAGTTTAGGGTATAGGGTGTATACATGAGATATATGTAGATAAATTAGGATATGGGGTATAGAGTATATGATTTCGATTTAAGTTTAAGGGTATATGGTATATACGAGATTTAAGCTTATGATTAGGTTTAATGTATAAGGTTTTGTTTAAATTTTCTAACATTTTATATATCTTTTTGTAAAAAAAATCAGTATAAAAAATCTAAAATATTATTCCTTAGTAAATAAAAATATATAATAAAAAAATAAAATAAAGGGTAGTCCGTCCCTTTTTTCTTTTATATACTTTCATTTGTTTAGTTTTTTTATATCTTTTTTATATATGCCTTTTGTAATAAAAATCACTAATAAAAAAGTCTAAAATATTATTTCATATTCAATAAAAAAATTAAAAATAAATATAGGATAGTCCGTCCCTCTTTTCTTTTATATACTTTCATTTGTTTAGTTATTTTTATCTTTTTATATACACCTTTTTGTAAAAAAAAATCAATAATAAAAAAATCTAAAATATTATTTCCTAGTAAATAAAAAATAATAAATAAATAAAGGGTAGTCCTCCCTATTTTCTTTTAATTACTTTCATTTGTTTAATTTTTTTATATATTTTTTTGTAAAAAATATCAGTAATAAAAAGTCTAAAATATTATTTCCTATTCAATAAAAAATTAAAAAAAAATAAAGGGTAGTACGTCCCTCTTTTCTTTTATATACTTTCATTTGTTTAGTTTTTTTCTATCTTTTTTCTATAACTTTTTGTAAAAATTTTTAGTAATAAAAAAATTCTAAAATAGTTTTTCTATTAAAAAAATTAAAAAACCGTTGTATAGCGGTTTCGAAATGTGAAACACCGGTTTGGAACTGAAACCATGAACCGTAAATTCACGATTCAGTTCCGATTTTCCTTTTTCCAAAATCTACAATTTCAAACCAAAACCAAAATCAAAATCGTAATTGGTAATCCCTAATTTACGTCCTTGTCCTTGTATCCCTCTATCCTAATCCCTATAGATATTTATCCGAACATAAACTATGGGAAATGGCTCATATGTCGACAGCCAATAAGAAAATAATAGTCGGAATAAAAAAAAAAACTCAACACCTGTCAATGTTGTGTCACCCTATGAACCGCCATTGCAGTGACGTGGCGACACGTAAAAAACACTGGTACGCTAATCCAGTTACCGACACAATCCCAGAAACTTTCCTATAAAACTCTTCATAAGCTCTCACTCAAATTCCATCACTTATCGATCAGTCACAAACTCAAAACACACACTACTTCAGTTTCTGCAAGCAAAGCAAAAGTCAAAGTCAATCTCTCTTTCTCTTCCAAATTTCCATCCATAAATTTATTACAAAGAAAAAGGAAATGGTATTTCCATGCTGTGTGCAGTGTGGGACAAGGAGGTCAAAAAGGAAAGAAAGGACAAGGACAAAGACAAGAAAGACAAGAAGCAACCCCTGCAGGTGCAAGGTGGTGGGTCCTACACTTGGTTTCTTTGCATTTGTGGCGACGGCGCTGGTGGAGTGGCCGGTAGGGGCGGTGGTTTACCCTTTCAAGCACATGAAAGGAAGGCGTATAATGCATCATCCTTCCCGGGTCGTCTATCCTAAAGTCAGCAGAGCCATTCCCATTTGATCCCATCCAACCACCCATCTCCTTACATGTTTTCGTATCAAAATAAATAATTAAAAAGAAATATTAATTTTACTTGCGAAGGAAAGGAGTAATCTTGATATTTCATTTTTTTTATTTTTTTTTAATAAAAGCTTAAAGTGATCATATAGTATGCTGTTTTTCCGTTTTACTTTTTGTCCCATAATTTTGTACTACTATGTAAATTTGGAAACTATGTATGACCATGTACGTTCTACTTCTATGTGAATTCTTCTTTGCTCTCGGGATTGGACGAATTCAGAATTTTTGAACCGCGTTCTACTATGTAATTTTGGAAACTATGTATGACCATATACGTTCTACTATGTCAATTCTTCTTTGCTCTAAGTCGTGGTCCACATCTTATTAGTCGTTTATGTGGGATGAGGTGGCCACTTGGTGCATGGGGACTCTACTTTGAAAATTCGATTTATATACAAGCACAACACACACACTGGTTCACTAAATACAAATATTGTGAGTTTATTGGCCCATTAAACACAAAAATCACAAATTTAATTAGATTATCATAAATCAAGCACCACGCCCTAGTACACTAAATATCAATATTTTCAGTTTGTTAAACACAAATATCATGAATTTACTTAAATTTTTATGAACCATTCTATAAATTTATAAATGATGTTGATTCCCGATGATAATTGATGCTGCAAAAAACGTTCGGATCAGTCCAAATCCGGCGGTAGGTTATATCCCGGCGATTGAATAGCCTGAAACAAAGAAACAAACACGTAAATTAAGCCGGGCCTTCTTCGGCGAAGGCCCTCCTGCGTGAGAGTAAGTATTTATTTTGTGAGAGAGAGAAATCAATTGACAAGAGTTTAAAGTCAAAAGATAACGTCCCAAATAATGTGAATTATGGCTTGTATATATAGGTATAGCAATGTATAATCCATATTGGATAGGATTGCTAAGAGATAAGATATTAATACTAGGAGGATTATACTTGATGAGTTCTTATTGGACCTGAATTCGCATGAGATTGGATTATAATCCTAGGGGGATTATAACTGTTCATTATCCTTAATTGAATAGGATTGTATAAACTTCAGCCTGCAATTGAACCGAGCTGAACTCTCCTCGTCATACGTGGCCAGGTCGGCCTAGGGGAATGACGAGAAGGCTGGGTTCGAGGAAGGTAGAGAAGTCCATTCTCTTCCTCGTACATCGTACTTATTAGGATTATGTTTAGGGCCCAATCCACTTGAGCCTTGCCCGAACTAGCCCACATTTGTATCTCGATTTAAACCGTTCATTAATATTTGATTCACTTTAAATAGCACAAATTCTCACACCTCATCCCCATTTGAGTGTCAGTGAAATTTCTAAATAATTTCATATACAATAGTAAGATGGGAATTGAGCCTGCCAATTTATGGTTGAGACTAAATTCTAAAGCAATGAGAGATCAAATTTCAAACACCACATGATTTGTGGTGAGAATTTAGTAATATGCTGATGTTAATTTCATTATTTCTGAACTAATGTTGTTAGGAGTACAAAAGAAATTTACAAAGTTTTATTTACAAAATGAGTTTGTAATATTTTATTGATTGAATTGATAATAAATCTGATAGTATATAATTAAAAACATCAATAAAATCATTATATCTACAACTTTATGAGTAAGATTTTGGCTAAAATTTAGGGAGAAACGCGTTTCTCCATAAGTTATGGAGAAACGGGTATCCAGAACCTTTTGAAAGGATATCCAGAAATTTTGTATTGGCCATGACCTTGGCCCATGGCCTTGGCTTGGGCAATTCTGGATATCAATATTAAATGTTCTGGATATCCAGAACTCTTTGAAAGTGATATCCAGAACCTTTTGAAAGGATATCCAGAACCTTTTGAAAGACTTCTGGATATCAATATTAAATGTTCTGGATATCCAGAACTCTTTGAAAGTGATATCCAGAATCTATTTAAGTTGATATCCAGAAAATTGGTATGTGTTGGTCTCATTTTAACATAACTTCTGGATATCATGATCAAAGGGTTCTGAATATCCAGAACTTTTGGAAAAACACGTTTCTCCATAACTTATGGAGAAACGCGTTTCTCCGAAGACCTACTCAAGATTTTGTGAATATTTTATACCGCTAATATTACTATATGGTAGCGTCTGTAATTAATTTCTAAGGCTTTACTAGTGGCTGACTGATCTCCATTTTTCTAGGTTATAGTATAGTTTTTATCTTTCCTTTATATATATACACTAGTACTATCCTGTATTTAGGGTATATGATTAAGGTAGATTAATTAGGTGTTTAGGGTATGAAGTATATCATTTAAATTTAGGTTTTAGGGTATAGGGTATATATGAGATATAGGTAGATGAATTAGGATATGGGGTATTGATGGATGTGATTTTATCCATCCAAAATAAATGTTTTCAAGATTATTTGATGCTCAAAACCTTGGAAATTTAATGTGTTTTGTTAGTGTTTTGAAAATACAGGGGTTGAAGTGCAATTAAGCAGAAAATGGAGGATATAAGCTTATTTTGAATGTTCAGGGACCAAATTGCAATTATGAAAAATATGGGAGTAAACTGGTTTTATAAAGTTCAAGGGCCAAAGTGAAATTCTTAGAAAAGAAAAGACCAAAGTGAAATTAGGTAAAAACAAGAAGAAAAATTGGTTAAATGAAATTCAGGGGCTAAAGTGCAATTATGTGAAAGTTTAAGGGCTGCAGCAGCATCCTTGGCCAAGACAGCACCATGGTCGGCCAAGGAACAGCAAAATGGGGCCAAGATCAAAGGTGGCCGGCCAAAGGAAGGAACAGGCCGAGGCTGCAAGGCATGGCCAAGGAAACCTGAGCCAAGACATAGCGATCACGCGCCTTGGCCGAGCGAACGCCCTGTTTGGGCAGTAACTTGGGGCGGCTACGCCATGGGTGGTCGAGCGACCGCGCCCATGGCCTGCCAATAGATCAGTGACGGATTTTAGTGACGGATTTTGTCCGTTACTAAATTAAAGGCAGTTTCCAACAGAATCAGCAACAGATTAGTAACAGATTTTCGACAGAATCCTAATTTGAATAGAAATTGACCTCCTTTGGCTGTGAATTAGGAATCCCTCCTCCCTCCTACTATATAAAGGATCCCTAGACATGTTTTAGATTTCTCATCTCTCATCATCCTCTATATCTCTTCTTCTCTTGTACATGATAGATTAGGGTTTTTTATTTACTAGTTTGACTCCCGTGCGATGCACGGACAGTTATTAACAAATAACTTATCGAAATAAATACAAAAGAAAATAGAGATGTTTGTATACATTGTAAAACAATTATTCAAAAATCATATTCTCAATACAAATATAAGATTGAATGACACTAAAATAAATCAAGTGATATATCCGTGCGATGCACAGAAAATTATTAATGCTTAAGAAGACGGAAATTAAATAAAATGACTAAATGAGAAAAACATTTTTATACATTGTGAAACACAGCTTTAAAAGAAAACATTGTCAGAGCAACTTTCGAAAGAGGAAGGAAGATCATCATTACATATCAATATATTCTGACCATTGGGATTGTGAATTTTTTTTAATGTGAAATATAATTGAAAACGACATATGACATAGTATCAATTTAAAAGAAGGCCAACAATGAATAAATATTGACCTTTGAAATTTATTAATAGTCATAGTATAAAAGGAATACAATAATACAAATACCTTGAAATCTAATCGGCCAATGAATGGACACCAAGTGTCCCATTTAAATAAAAAATAAAGAAATTAACCTACGTAGACGCGCTTCTGTACGCGCGTGTATGGCACGCGCCACTTTTCAGCCAAAATCTATAATTAAATAACCCTATATACTTTATTTAATATGCTTCAAAGATTTTTTTGTAAAAAAATTAAATAAATTGTCTGCTATATCGAGCTAAAATAAACACAATAACCATATTATCTCATCCCACTTATTAAATAGTAATCGAAACCCACATTCAATCACACTCCCCAATATATACTCCCTCCGTCCCACATCAATTGATACTTATTTCCTTTTGGTCCGTCCCACACCAATTGATATTTACCCAAAATGGAAAGGAATCTTCATTATTTACCCCACTCATTCTCTCTCCTATTTTACTTTTTCACTCACAACATTCTCTCTCCTAACTATTCCTCCCACTCATTCTCTCTCCTATTTTACTTTTACACTCACAACATTCTCTCTCCACTTTTTATGTCTCTTACCTTTTTCTTAATCCGCGTGGCCATTTTTTTGGTATCAAATGGTGTGGAACGAAGGGAGTATATATATATATATATATATATATAGATATAGATTATTATTATATTAAATAACCCTATATTCTTTATAAATACACAATGGTTTTATTCATAAAAATTCAACACCATTTCAACTCATCATCCTATATCCTACAACTTTTGTTTTATTTTATATTCTTTATTTTTATGATTATTAAAATTATTATTATTATTATTATCATTTATTGACATACACTTCAATCAAAATTAAAAAAAATGGTCATCTTGCCCGATATTCGTTTTTATTAATACACAATTTTTTGAGACGGATAGAAAATTCGACAAATTTATTAAAACTTTATTTACTATGCTTCAAAGTTTTTTTTTTTTTTTAAATAACTTGGAAAGGAAAATTAAGAAATTTATATTTAAAAAGATATTGAAAAATTAGAAAGGAAAATCAAGAAATTTATATTTAAAAAAAAAAAAAAATTTCTGTGTCCAAATCAAATGAAAATAGTCTCTATTTATAGAGATTTATTTGAAATGAATTTTGGTGTAAAAAAAATAATATTTTATAAAACAATTGAGGTCAAAGAAATGGAAAAAAAATCGAAATTCAAGAAACCAATGAAACGCCGCCAAGTGTCCGGAAAAAAAAGGAAAATATATCTGCGTAAATGTGCCTCGGTCGACGCGAATACGACACACGACCAATTTTCACCCTATCACGCCATGTCACGACAAATTTGCTTCAACTATTTTTAGTTATGCCACAATATGAAATTACTTACACTTCAATCAAACTTTTAAAAATGATGGCCATCTTTCTCGAAATT
The DNA here is from genome assembly GCA_022495995.1 of Adenophora triphylla var. japonica. Classification (NCBI taxonomy): domain Eukaryota; kingdom Viridiplantae; phylum Streptophyta; class Magnoliopsida; order Asterales; family Campanulaceae; genus Adenophora; species Adenophora triphylla. Next base: position 201,084 of record JAFEMH010001790.1, on the reverse strand, counting down.
CGCTTTTATAAATGCACAATTTTTTTAGACGGATAGATATTCAAGAAATTTATAAATAGTTTATTTACTATGCTTCAAAGTTTTTTTAAAAAAAAATTAAATAAATTGTTTGATCTATCGAAATAAAATAAATCCAATAACCATTTTACCCCATCCAACTAATTATCCTATACCCCACCGCTTTATTTCATTTTATATTATCCCATCAAACTAATTATCCTATACCCCACCGCTTTATTTAATTTTATATTCTTTATTTTCAAGATTATTAAAATTATTAATATTATTATCATTTATAATTAAATAAAATATTTCACACTTAATTACTTTTCACTAAAATTAAAAGGAAAATATCTCTGCGTAAATGTACCTCGTTCGACGCGAATACGGCACACGCCCAATTTTCACCCTATCACGGCATGTCACGACAAATTTGCTTCAACTATTTTTAGTTATGCCACAATATGAAATGACTTACACTTCAATCAAACTTTTAAAAAAGATGGCCATCTTTCCCGATATTCGCTTTTATAAATGCACAATTTTTTTAGACGGATAGATATTCAAGAAATTTATAAATAGTTTATTTACTATGTTTCAAAGTTTTTAAAAAAAAAATAAATAAATTGTTTGATATATCGAAATAAAATAAACCAAATAACCATATTATCCCATCGAACTAATTATCCTATACCCCACCAGTTTTATGTCATTTTATATTATCCCATCCAACTAATTATCCTACACCCCACCAGTTTTATTTACTTTTATATTCTTTATTTTCAAGATTAGTAAAATTATTAATATTATTATCATTTATAATTAAATAATATATTTCACACTTAATTACTTTTCACTAAAAATATATTAAAAAAATAGAAAGGAAATTAACAAAGGATAATTAAAAATAATAATATTTAAAAAAGAGAGTTTTTTTCTGTATCCAATTCAAATGAAAGAAGTCTCTATTTAAAGAGAATTTTTTTTTATGAATTTTGGTGTAAATTTTTTTTTTAAAAAAATTGATTTATTATAAAATAATTGAGGTAAAAGAAATAGAATTTTTTTTAAATATGAAATTCTTCCCGCCAATCAAAAATATATTTATTTATTTGTTTTTACATTCATTATTTTCAAGATTAGTAAAATTATTAATATTACTATCATTTAGCATTAAATAAAATATTTCACACTTACTTATTTGTAACTAAAAATATATTAAAAAATGAGAAAGGAAAATTAACAAATGATAATTAAGAAAATTATATTTAAAAATGAGGGTTTTTTTCTGTATCCAAATCAAATGAAAGAAGTCTCTATTTAAAGAGAAAAAAAATTATGAATTTTGGTGTAATTTTTTTTTTTTTTTTAAATTAATTTATTATTAAAAAATTGAGGTCAAAGAAATAGGAGATTTGTTTAAAAATTTGAAATCCTTCCGGCCAATCAAAGCGCGCCACGTGGCAATATTTATAAAAAAAAAAAAAAAACTCACTGCATTAACGTGCCCTTGTCGGCGCGTGATTTACACGTGCCAATGAAAAGTTCGAAATGCCCCTCCACAACTAACCGACAAGTGTCCAAATTCGTTTTTTTAAAAAAAAAAAAAACACCCATTGACAGATTGCCACCTCACGTTTTTGGCTTGTTAATTGCATTTTTGCCACAACGTGAAAAGACTAAAATACCCCTCAATGGCAAACAATTTACCACTATCTTATTATTATATATAGATAGATGTAGGAGAGAGAATGAGTATGAAATAGTAAAGATTCCTTTGCCAAAAAGAAAAGTGAAAGTTATTAATTGGATACACAAAATGACAAAATGGGAAGCATCTATTAGGACGGAGGGAGTATTAAAAAATTAGAAAGGAAAATTAACAAAGGATAATTAAGAAAATTATATTTAAAAAAGATGATTTTTTTTCTGTGTCCAAATCAAATGAAAGAAGTCTCTATTTAAAGAGGAAAAAAAATTATGAATTTTGGTGTAAATTTTTTTTTAAAAAAAATTAATTTATTATAAAATAATTGAGGTAAAAGAAAGAGGATTTTTTTTTTAATTTGAATTCCATCCAAATAATAAAATGGCGCCACGTGGCAAAAATTAAAAAAAAAAAAAAAAAAAAAAAAAGAAACAAACCGTATTGACGTGCCCTGGTCGGCGCGTGGCACACGCGCTGTGCAAATGACCGAAATGCCCTCCCCAACCAACCGACACTTGTCCAAATTGGTTTTTAAAAAAAAAAAAAAAAAAACCAATTACAAATTGCCACATGGCATTGTGGCCTTGTTAATTGCAATTTTGCCACCTAGTGAAATTACCAAAATACCCCTCATTGGCCAAAGATTTACCAAGATCTTATTATTATATATAGATAGATTTTGAAGAACAAGATTTTGTTTATTTATTTTAATGGCCATTCAAGGCTAATTTATTTTATTCATGAATTGAGGTAAGTAACAATTGAATCTTTATGCTATAGGGTTTTAATTATTCCTATCTCTCTCTTGTTCTTGTTCTTCTTAACATTCTTAACTATTGTTCTTGAGATCAATTGTATTGACCAAGCGGAATATACTTTTGATATCTTGAATTTATTTGAATATAAACCATTGCACTAGCGTGGATGATTTGTAATTTGACCATTGTTGAGAAGAGTAAATTCAATTGATGACCTAGCGGAATTCATATGAATCTAGGTTTTTATGTTCTTGTGATTTAAATTGAATTTCTTGAATATTTTTATTGACCTAGCAGAATATATTAACTAAGAGAGAAATCATTAGGGTTCTAATGTTTTTATTGACCTAGCGAAATATATCAAACTTCTTAACCCTAATCTTTTGTGAACGAATCCAAGAATGAGATTGAATTCTTTTTACAAGAAATAAAAAGCATAAAGTGATAATTGTTATGATCCCCAATCCATGAATTCCTTATTTTTTTGATTTCTTTAATTGATTTATTTTGCTTTCTTAGGATTAATAATTCAAACAATCAAACCCCTTCTTTTGGTTACTTTAATACATTAATAAAATATACTTGTTTCACTTTAGTCCCTGTGAATTCGACCATTGCTTTGTGAATATTACTACATTGATAACTAGCACACTTGCTAGGTATTTATAATAAGAGGAAGATTTCCTCCATCAGGTATGAAGTATATGATTTGGATTTAACGTTAAGGGTATAAGGTATATATGAGATTTAAATATATGATTTAGGTTTGATGTATGAGATTTATAATTTAGTTTTTCTTTTATATACTCTCATTTGTTTAAATTTTCTAACATTTTTATATACCTTTTTGTAAAAAAAAATCAGTAATAAAAAAAGTCTAAAATATTATTCCCTAGTCAATAAAAACATATAAAAGAAAATGAAAAAATAAAGGGTAGTCCGTCCCTCTTTTATTTTATATACTTTCATTTATTTAATTTTTTTTATCTTTTTTATATACCTTTTTGTAATAAAAATCATTAATAAAAAAAGTCTAAAATATTATTTCCTAGTCAATAAAAAATTAAAATAAATAAAGGGAAGTCCGTCCCTCTTTTCTTTTATATACTTTCATTTTTTAGTTATTTTTATCTTTTTTATATACCTTTTTGTAAAAAAAAATCAGTAATAAAAAAGTCTAAAATATTATTATCTAGTCAATAAAAAATAAATAAATAAAGGGTATTCCGTCCCTATTTTCTTTTATATACTTTCATTTGTTTAATTTTTTTTTTTTTATCTTTTTTATACGGTATACAATTTTGTAAAAAATATCAATAATAAAAAAAATCTAAAATATTATTTCATAGTCAATAAAAAATAAATGGTAGTCCTCCCTCTTTTCTTTTATATATTTTCATTTGTTTTGTTTTTTTTCTATCTTTTTTTCTATAACTTTTTGCAAATATTTTCAGTAATAAAAAAATTCTAAAACAATTTTTTCTATTAAAAACAAATCGTTGAATCATCGATTTCAAACCATAAACCAGCGGTTCAAAACTGAAATCATAAATCGCAAGTTCACGATTCGGTTTCAATTTTTTCTTTTCCCAAACGTAAACCGACAATTTCAAAGGGAAACCGAAACCGTAAATTTGTCATCCCTAATTCACATCCTTGTATGATTGTATCTTTCTATCCCTATAGATCTTTATCCGAACATATACTATGGGAAATGGCTCATATGTCGACAGCCAATACGAAAATGATAGTCGAAATCAATAAAAAAACTCAACACCTGTCAATGTTGTGTCACCCTATGAACCGCCATTGCAGTGACGTGGCGACACGTAAAAAACACTGGTACGCTAATCCAGTTACCGACACAATCCCAGAAACTTTCCTATAAAACTCTTCATAAGCTCTCACTCAAATTCCATCACTTATCGATCAGTCACGAACTCAAAACACACACTACTTCAGTTTCTGCAAGCAAAAGTCAAAAATCTCTCTTTCTCTTCCAAATCTCCATCCATAAATTTATTACAAAGAAAAAGGAAATGGTATTTCCATGCTGTGTGCAGTGTGGGGTAAGAAGGAGTACAAGAAGGACAAGGACGACAAAGACAAGAAAGACAAGAAGCAACCCCTGCAGGTGCAAGGTGGTGGGTCCTACACTTGGTTTCTTTGCATTTTTGGCGACGGCGCTGGTGGAGTGGCCGGTAGGGGCGGTGGTTTACCCTTTCAAGCACATGAAAGGAAAGCGTATAATGCATCATCCTTCCCGGGTCATCTATCCTAAAGTCAGCAGAGCCATTCCCATTTGATCCCATCCTCCTTACATATGTTTTTGAGTTGGAGAATATGGTGGAGCGACATGAATCGGACCGAGTGAAACGGATCTAGACCGATGGAGCGGACCGAGTTTGCAAGAAAATACTTGTTTCCTAATGTTAGCTTCGTATTTTAGGAAGACTCCTTAATTAAGTAGAAAAGTAGAATACATAGCTAAAATAAAATCCTAGTCAAAGAAGGATTATTATGTATATATAGGATTGTATCTCCTATTAGAATTAGGACTCTAAAAGTAGTATAAATAGGTGTTTAGGACAATTGTAAAAGATGAGAGTGAAATAATATAGAAATTATAATCCTACTCCTCTCCACATTTTAACATGGTATCAGAGCTAAGATCCATAGAAGGACTTCTCCGCCAAAACCCTAGCGGCAAAACCCTAAGCCGCCCCAAACCACATCACCGTCATAGTTCCTTTGCCATTAACTTGCGATTCTGAGAACCTGAGTGCCCTTGCTTTCTTTTTCTGTTCTTCCGCTGAATCAATAATAGTACTAGAAACTGGTGCAAACCTAGCATGCCTAGCCTTCTTCTAATCCTCATCACTAGGCACAGACTGTGTTGTTCCAAATCTTTCTGCTCTAGCCTTCCATCACCAATATGAGTGCCTTTGCCGTGAACCATGACCAGAATGGTAAAACAGAAGCAATCTCCCGGTTGACAGTCATCCACCAATAAACCTTACGACCCAATTTTTTTTCTTTTGTAATTAAACCCCCCTCGGCTCAAATTTTTCCCCTTCGAATTTTTTTTTCTTTCTTAAAATTTTTTATCTTTAATGTCTCCTCCATGATTACCCAATTCGCTTCCGCAACGAATTCCTAAAACCTAGGGTTCCGATTGTTGCTTTATCCCTTTGATTATACCAACTTCACTATCCCTTGAAAAAAAAAAAAAATTGAGTGTCGTTCACTATAAAAACATTGATTGAGTGTCGTTCACTATAAAAACGATAATCGAGTGTCGTCCACTATAAAAACGATAATCGAGTGTCGTTCACTATAAAAACGATGATTGAGTGTCGTCCACTATAAAAACGATGATTGAGTGTCGTTCACTATAAAAACGATGATCGAGTGTCGTTCACTCTAAAAAGGGAGATTGAAGAAAAAGAAGATGTGCGAGCACAAATTGTGCACAGAATTGAAGAAAGAAGACCTGATGTAGATGACTCTTCAGATATTGGAACAAATTTTTGTTGTTGTTGAAAAAAAAAAAAAAAAAAAAAGACGAACCCGAGATTGCTTGAACTGCAACACGAAAAAGGAAGAACTTGACGCAGATGTCGCATGTCGAAGTGAAAGAATTTTTTTTTAAAACGTTTTAATTTTTATTTGGCAAGTTGGGTATCTACGTTGTAGATCCTCCAACTTGAGGGGGGGAGTTGGAGAATATGGTGGAGCGACATGGATCGGACCGAGTGAAACGGATCTAGACCGATGGAGCGGACCGAGTTTGCAAGAAAATACTTGTTTCCTAATGTTAGCTTCGTATTTTAGGAAGACTCCTTAATTAAGTAGAAAAGTAGAATACATAGCTAAAATAAAATCCTAGTCAAAGAAGGATTATTATGTATATATAGGATTGTATCTCCTATTAGAATTAGGACTCTAAAAGTAGTATAAATAGGTGTTTAGGACAATTGTAAAAGATGAGAGTGAAATAATATAGAAATTATAATCCTACTCCTCTCCACATTTTAACAGTTTTCGTATCAAAATAAATAATTAAAAAGAAATATTAATTTTACTTGCGAAGGAAAGGAGTAATCATGATATTTCATTTTTTTTATTTATTTTTTTTCTTTTAAATAAAAGCTTAAAGTGATCAATATATGCAGTATGCTGTTTTTCCGTTTTACTTTTTGTCCCATTTTGTACTATGTAAATTTGGAAACTACTCCCTCCGTCCCATTTTCATACTTTACCACGTAAATTAAGAAAAAAGATAAGCGGAAAAAGTGTTGTGAGTATAAAAGTGTAATAGGAAAGAGAATGAGTGGAAAGAATAATAAATTTAAAAAATATTATGAGTATAAAAGTTAAATAGGAAAGAGAATTAGTGGGTGAAATAGTAAAGATCGTAATGTCATGGTCACTTCTTATTAGTCGTTTATGTGGGATGAGGTGGCCACTTGGTGCATGGTGACTCTACTTTGAAAATTCGATTTATATACAAGCACAATACACTGGTTCGCTAAATATAAATATTCTGAATTTATTGGCCCATTAAACACAAAAATCACAAATTTAATTAGAATTTCATAATCAAGCACCAAGCACTAGTCCACTAAATATCAATATTTTCAGTTTATTAAACACAAATATCTCTACAATTTTATGATAACTAAAAAGGCTCAATTATTATGTTAATCATACAATTAGCAAAACCATGTTTAGGGTCCTTTGGAGCCTCCCGGGGCACATTCGTGCAGTTAAGGAAGCAGCATTGCTGGACTTGTATCCTCAGTGTGGGGAGTTTGAATCTTGGCAGGAGCAGCTGGAGCAGCCAATTGGTATTGTAAGAGTGATGTAATTGCCTCGGCAGGAGCAGCTGGAGCAGCCAATTGGTGATGTAAGAGTGATGTAAATGACTTGTAGGAGGACTCCCTTGGGGCTCTGGAGTATAAGGGGTACTGCCACCCTGGCTGCATAGGGCACATCCCGCGATTTGCCTCCACCAGCATATTGTGGGGCCGGTACCTGGTGGTCCAAGATTAGTCCGGCGAAGCTGGGAACCTGAGTATCAAATAAAAAAAAAGAAGCTCAATTTACACCTAATGGGCCTTGGCCGAGTGGTATAATGGTGGCCTTCCATTTCGAAGGGGAGGTCACCGGTCTGATTCCCCCCAAGGGGAATTTTTGTGGTTTAATTCCTACCTTGGGTTTCAAGGTTTTTAGGAGCCCCCCGGGGCACATTCGTGCAGTTAAGGAAGCAGCACTGCTGGGCTTGCAACCTCAGTGTGGGGAGTTCAAATCTTGGCAGGAGCACTGGAGCAGCCATTTGGTGTTGTGAAAGTGATGTAATTGCCTCACCTGTAGCAGTCATTTGGTGTTGTAAGAGTGTAAATGCCTTGTAGGAGGGCTCCCTTGGAGCCAGAAGTATAAGGGGATCTGCCACCCAGGCTGCATAGGGCACATCCCGCGATTTACCTCTGCCAGCATACTGAGGGGCCGATACCTGGTGGTCCAGGATTGATCCGACGAAGCTGGAGAACCAGGGTAATAAAAAAAAAAAAAAAAGTCTCAATTTACGTCCGTACCACTGACTACATGAGGATCTCCATTTTAATTTCTAGGTTATAGTATAGTTTTTATCTTTCCTTTGTATATACTCCCTCCGTCCCGTGATCTTTGGAAATTTTGAAATGGCACGGAAATTAAGAAATATTATTATAGTATTAGGAGAGAGAATGAGTGGAAGAAGTGTTGTAAGTGTGAAAAATTAAATAGGAGAGAGAATAAGTGGGATGAATAGTTAGGAGAGAGAATGTTGTGAGTGTAAAAGTAAAGTAGGAGAGAGAATGAGTGGGGTAGAAAGAGTATAAAAATAATAAAAACTTTCTATTTTGGGATTTCTTAAGATTAGCGGGACGCCCAAAATAAAAACTTTTCTTAAGATCGGTGGAACGGAGGGAGTATATACTAGTACTAATCCCGATATTCGGCATGCAGTGACGCATATTCATTAGCAGTTATACTAAATTCAATTTTTTCTTCTTTAATCGAAATCATTGTGTTAGTGAAAAAAATATCAATTCCAAAAAAAATAATTTAAACAAAATATTGATTTTTAAAAATTTAAATATCAAATTAACATTGATGAAAAAGTATTTACCAAACTAGCACTTTCCACATTAATTCCGAAATTGGTAATTCCGGAATAAGGAAATCCGGAATTACCAATTCCGAAATTCAATTAAAACTGAAATTAGAAAGCGATCGCGCTATCTTTTGGGGCGATCGAGCCGAGTGTTATAGTAGAAGAAAGATTAAAAAAAGATAGGATGCATCTATGTGGGAAACACTAAAAACATTTGAATTTAGAGATGGTGGAAAAAACATAATTTCATTTGCCTCCAAAAATTTCATTTGCACCCCTCATGAATTTTTTTGGAGGAAAATGAATTTTTTCCTTAAATCAATTACTTTTTTTGGGACTTTTACTTGTTTCATTTTTATGTGAACCTCATGAATTTTTTGATTAGTAATATACGTGATTTAATTATCTTAAATTAAAATAGAATTAACCTTACCACTAAATTTAAATTAAAATAGAATTAACTTTCTTTCTGTTTCTTTCTGAGATGAAGGAATAATTCACTAGCTCTTGCATATTTATTATTGCATATTTATTATAATGATTACTTGTAGCATAATAGATATTTGAAAAAAAGTACTAATTTGATACTTACTTTATCCTTGGAAAGATAATCCCATTTCAATTTTGGTGATTCACTTAATTGAAATATAAATAAAAACTCATAATCATAAATATCTATTTTTTCCAAAAATAAAATTGTAATAATGCATCACAAAAAATAAGAATTTTTTAGGATAATATTTTTATCGTGATTTTGGCTTTGTTTGGATCATGTTAGTTTTTTTCATTGTTTATTTACTAGTACCAGTGCGTGCCATTGGCACGGGTCAGTATGAATGATGACAGTATGAAAATGATTGGTCCTACAAAATATCGACGTACTCACATCATCTACCCACTTACTTTTCTCAATCCTAATTTTTCTCTCCTACCTCACTTTTCATACTCATGATATTACTCTACTAAATTTTGGGACAGAGACGGTAAAAAGAACAAATTAGATATGGAAGAACTTGTGAACATGTGCCACAATGTCATCAATCTAAAGAAAAAGCCCTTGAATTGTAAAGAAAGGGAGAAGTATCCAAAATTCAAAACACTAAACTCATTAAAATACAAAATAAGAGAAAATTTAAAATGGGGTAAATAAGCAAATGCTCTTTCCAACCTCCAATATCCAAATAATCGAATCTTAAACTCTCACAAATTTGAAACTAAATAATTTTAAAATGCCAATGTGGGTTGCAAATGTATACAATAGAGATTGGTTCAGTATGAATATTTTGGAACTTCATGGTTCACCAACGAAATGCTCAGCATCACTAATCTTCACATGCACACTGCACAGTCCATGCCAAGTTTAAGATTCACCCTCTTACTAATTCTTTTTAATCTATAAGAAGTTAACAAACATTAATCCCCAATCATCACTCCAATTTCCAATATACACTAAATTAAAACCCTAAACAACAAAAAGCTTCTTGCTTAGCTTAACAAATAATCAACCTATCTGCTCATCAGCAAACATCCATAAATTTAGCACATAAACCCTGAAAACAACTTTAGGAGAATCAAATACATCAAATTATGAACAAAATAAACCAAAATCAAACCTTTCCATTCAGAAACTTGTGGTACAGATCCATGATATCTTAAAGTTTCAGTAGATGAGACGGTCTATTAAGTTCTGAAATCTGTTTTGGATTTGGTACTTTGAGAATGTGTTTAGTCGGTTAAGGAATAAAACTATGAGATACTGCATGTGAACTAATAGCTTATAATACTCAAGTAAGAGATCAGAGAACTGTGAAGCCAAAACTGATTACTTTGTATAATGGTGAGTCAGCTTATCTCACTAACTGAGCAACTCTAACTATAGGCATGGCTTGACCGAATTGAACAAAATCATGAAAAGAATCTAAACCAAATGACAATTTATCGAGGCAGATATCATGTTTAAGCATCATGCACACAAAATCCAAGGAATCAAAAGACCAGATGAACTTAACTTAAATCTAACACCGTGAAATGAAATCTTCAAAGTAATAATTCGACTTCAAGCTGGCTTGCTAGAATTCCCTTTCGTTTCAGCTTCAAGTTCAACTTTATCATCATCAGACCATGACTTCTTGAGGCGTTTACCGTCAAAATCGCTAAGCTTGAATCAAAATCTGAAAAGAGGAGTGAAGGCTACACTTTAAAAAATAATGCTCGAAACTGATCTTTAGAAGACAGTTAACAAATTAGAAAGAACTCACACAAAACACAGAATAATATGCAGAAAGTTCAAATTAGGTGAAGAACATCAAAATGTAGAAGTGGTCTGTGCGCAGGCAGTTCACGATAATATTTTTATCGTGATTTTGGCTTTGTTTGGATCATGTTAGTTTTTTTCATTGTTTATTTATTTTTATTTTTTAATTATTAGCTGATCCTAATTAAGTTGATCTTATTATTTGTTTGACAACAGTTAGCAGTTGATCCAATTGTTAGAAAAATCCAATTCACGTAAGCCTAAAGCCTTTTTTTACTCGTTCCATATCAGTTCTTGAATTGTAGGTTTGTCAGCGGAACCTCAACTCCTCCTCCTATTCCTCCGCCACTTCCTCCGATCCTTGTAATAACAGTACTTCTCCGGATCATTCTCAACCTAAACCTTGAAACCTCAAATTTATGTACATGAATGAAATTAATGAATGGAAAAAAGTTGAATTATGTAAAGAGAGAAGAACATACATGAAGATTAAATGGGAAGAAAAAGACATTGACAATAAAGACAGAGAGTAGCAGCCAGAGAGAAGAGAGTTTGGTGCCAACAATGAGGAACTGAAGAAGTTTCTTTTTTCGTTTTAAATAAAAAGGTGTAAGGGGGGGGGGGGGAGTTAAGAGACATGTTTGGGAAGAGAAGGTGGGAAGTTATAAAATTGGGAGTGAGAAGGTGGAATATTTGGGATAATTCATGTCGTCAGATCAATTTTCTAAATTCAATCACAACCGCTTTTTATCTTATCGGTTACAAACGATTAAACTCGATCGATGTGTATTGTAGACGCTCAAAATGAAATCAATCTCTTTTATATTATATTGAGAGGGGAGAGTATATACATATATAAAAAAAAATATAACGTGTTGTTATTATAAGTTAGAAATAGTTGTGTGGGCTTTGAACGGGCCATATGGGAGTGAACTTTGCTTAGAAGCAATGAGGGTAATATTAATATGTGTCCATTTTGTTCCTTCGTGCCCAAACCAAGCAATGGGGGTCACCTTCAATTAATTAATATAACTATTATCATAATCTCACCACTTTACCCCCACTTACCAACTTCACATAGCTTATAATATTCAAAGTTCATTACCCTACTTACTTAGACCTCCTTTATCAACAACCCAATCCAATCCAATCCAACAATATAATATTATTTCTCTCTCTTCCACATATATCATCTACAATCCAAATCAATCTTCTTCATTTTTTAACTTTATTCACAATCCAATCCAATCAACCAACCCAACTCAAATATCATTTATTCTTTATTTTTTATTACATATATTATTAACCTCATTTTTCTTATTTTTTGCATTGTAATAAATTTATAAAATATTTTATATTACTAAATTTATATAATTATTATACAAAAATACGATATATAAAAAATATAAAAATGAAGTTACATTTGAAATTCAAATTCACTTTTTATAAATACATCACAAAAATAAAATTGAGAGTGTGAATAGCTTTCAAAATTTTGAGTGTTTGTCAAATTTTGAGAATAATATTCAGGGTTTGAATAATTTTCAGAGTTGAGGTATACTTGAGAGTTGAGATATTCTTGAGAGTTTGAATCAAATGGAAAATTTGGATCCATAATAACAATGAGAAATTAGGGAAAGATATAGAAAAAATGATTGAATTATAGAGAAAAGAGAGAATTTCAGATGTGCTTCAAATTCAATAAACTTGATCTCTATTTATAGAGGATAAAAAAATAAAAATTTTGATATTTTTTATTTTTTATTTTAATAAATTTTTAATATAATTAAAAATAATTTAAGTTAAAAATGAAAAAGTATATTTTAAAAAATCCACCAACCAATGGTTGGTGGACATGTGGCAAGGATTGGATCACAATCCAAGATTGGACCACCAATCCGGATCACCAAGTTGTACAATCTCCATTTCATTTTTTTTTTTTTTCCAAAAGCTTGTCGTTTTCCTCCGACCCAGGCATGAGATCACCGATAAACAAGGTCTTATGTCAAGAAGTTTTTAATAAAAATCATTTGGCCTGATAGTAGAGCTCATGGCTTCCAACCTGAAGGTCATTCTGTGTGAGTGTGTGTATGAATAGTGAAAAAAAAAGTTTTTAATAAAGTTTTAAAATTTGTTCGTAATTTTTTTTAATATCTATTTTAAAATTGAGGGTACATTATAAATTCATAACTAAAGTTAATTATATATATATATATATACATATATATGTATATATACATATATATGTATATATATATATATATATATATATATATATATATATATATACATATATATGTATATATACATATATATATATATATATATTGATCTTTGCCGCAGAATTGTGCTTATCGCAATCCTCCACGTGGCGGGACCAATCACCCGGCTCCTTGACCTGAAATTAGAGCCCACGACTAGCCGGATGTGTCTCCGGCGAAGACGCTCGGGCGTGAGAGTAAGATAACGATTGTATATAGCTCAAAATGTATTGAATAATGAATTCAAATAACAAAATGGCAGTTACCTTTGCACCGTTGGTAGTGATGATGTATTTATAGGTGATGGTTGTTGTATTTTTGGTGGAGCGATATGTGCTCCGAGATTTTAGCGGCAGTTACTTGTCATGAGAATGTGCCTGAAACTGTCCCTGATTTATAGGGATGCGGTTATGGAAAGATTGGACCATGTACGTCTACCTTAGCTAGCTCGACGCTTGAGTGATTAGGTCGAGGTCGCCACTTGAAGAAGGGTCGACCTGACTGACGGGTAGAGCATTGATCGTACCCGTATTAGAGTCTGAATTGTAAGGTCGGACTAAGTTATGTCGGGACCTAATAGGTCGGACGTTGGGCTTAGTCGACTGATATTTGGTATGGGTTTTGGGCCTTGCATTGATTGGACCTGGCCCCCTGGATACGTTGGGGCAATGGTTGCCTTGAGGATTGGGCTTTGCTTACTTGGCCCAACTCGACACTTTTGGTATGTTCAGTGGCCCCCAACTTTCGAGTTGACTTTGTCGACTAGGAAGTTAAGGAAATTTTTGATGGCAATTGTTGTTACTCGAAGGTCTCTACTCGTTCTGAGGGTTAGTCGACCCAAGGTGACGTGGCACGATCCTGGACGTCGGCGATGTACGGTCAAAGATGAAGGAGCGCCGTTTTTGCCATAATGATTACAATTTTGACGTTTGAGAGTCCGCTTAGGAAACTGTTTCCGCCATTAATTAGGAAAATTAATTTTGAATTTCCCTTTGTCATTTCCAATTCAGAAAGCTATAAATTCAAGAATCCTTCTCCATTTACAACTTTCGCTGTCCCTGAACTCTGTGCGTGATTTCGGCGACAACGAAGGAAAGTTGATCCTTGCTATAAATTGGTGCTTTCGTCTTCCATTGTTCCGCTTTTCTCTCCACTGCTAAAGGTATTCCCCTTATCCTTTAGAATTAGGGCTTTAATTTTTGCAATTTCTTTGATTTCGCCATGGATAGGCCCTTTAGCTGCGAAGTCGGAGCTGGGTACGGTTACTGTAGTGTCAACCGTAGAGTCTACAAACATTTGAATGGGGAGTGGAGAGAGATAACTGTTGAGGAGTGTTCTTTAATTTTGACTCGTTGGGGCTTGCGTTTCGCTGAGCTATCTTTGCCTGTGGGAGATGACCTAGGTGCCTTAGGAACGGATGATCCTAGAATTGTGTCTTTTCACCTCTTCCATGAGCTTCTCGATCATATACCAAGGGTGTGTTCTATGTCAAGGATGCCAACAAACCCTCCTTTATTAGAAATAGGATTGGCTTTCCGGGGAATCTAGGTCGCCCTCAGTGTGTCTACTAGGACTCCCGAGACGCATGTAGAACCGATTCCCCGTTTTCCCTCTTCTTATACGTATATGGCAACTCAAGGAGAAGCCGATGTCTCCACTTCCTCAAGCCCGCGTATTGTGGACGCTTTGAGACTACCGTGGTACCGAGCAGGAATGAGGGGGTATGTGCACAAGGGCCACTTAGAGGAAAGCGTAATTTTCCCTCTAGATCGTCTACCATCCACGACTTCGCGAGGTGGACAGGAATGAGTTTGAGGTTACCCTTACAAAGAAGGCCGATTTCTTCAAACAGTTTGGGAAGTCCTACAAGACCGATGCCACCAGAGTAGCCTTTTATTATGGCCGCTTTATTGCCGGCCTTAGATCGCCCTCGGGACCCCTTCATTAATGAGTTTTTAGAGTGCGCCAATGCTTTACCTCTCCAACTCGGGTGCCAATACATGCAAGAGTCTTGGTTTGTTTTGCCATGGTGTGTCGTTTCTTAGGGTATGAGCCCTGTATGAGAGTGTTTAGGGAGTTCTTTCTTTGTGAAATTTGATAAGAATGGTGGTATAAGCACTCCTTCCAAGGCAAATTCCCCAAATTATTTATTAACTTGCCTAGCAAAGCCTTGGCCGGAATTCTCATGTAGCATTAGTGGAGAGTAGGTTAGGATGGGAGTTTCCTCTACCAAGTGAGGAGACCAAGGTGGTGAGGAGGAAGATCGCTGGGAACCCCAAATGGCATGGAGACCTCGCGTAGAAAGTTGGCGAGTTGGTTGCTCAGAGGCCCATCGGTTGGGAGGTTCTAGTGGACTACAAAAATAATTTCATCCAAGCCGGTATGATGCTAGGGATGATGATGTAGTGCCACTAGTTCCCATAGTGAGGTGCTCGAGGTATCCAGATTGGGTGACCCACGCTCATGCAAGATTTGAGAAAATGTGCTCCATCTGTCAGAAGACCAAGAATTATTGCAAGGACAATGGGGAACATTTTGGTGGTAAGGATTTATTCGCCTCTTCCTCCTCCACATATGAAAACTTCTATGAGCGGGTTCCCTCTTACTTGGCACCTGCCTTTGATCATTTAGTTATCACTTCCTGGTCCCAACAGCAGCACTCGTGCCCTGTATATGTGCAGCCTATAGGGTTTTTTAGCTCGCAATTAATCTTGCTCGTATGTAGAACTCGCAGCTCGTACATAGAACTTATATTTTTGATGTCGAGCTAACACTCTTCCTTTTTTGTCTTGTGCAGTTTTAACCCCTGATCGGGAAGCTAATATGGGGAGAGCCATTGACATCAGGAAGGCCAAGAAGAGCTATGGAAAAGCTAACGCCAAGGAGAACCGCGAGGTAGAGGGTGCCAAGAGAAATGATTTGCTGAAGCTTGTTGATCAGGATACCACGAAGTTCATTCCTGCTGAGGAGAACTTGGAAGAAATGGATGATTCTCCAGAGGGTGAGAATGTTGAGGGTGGTGAGGCCCAAGGTTCTGAAGAGGTCAACATTGCTGGTGAGGAGGAGGCCGAGCTGAATGTGGAGCCAGAGAGGGAGGTCGTTCGCACTGTAACTCGAGCTCGTGCTAGACCAAAACCAAAGCCAAGACCCAGCCGTCTCCAAGAAAAATCCCATGTTATTGCTTTGGATGATGAAGAGGATGAAGAGGATGATGCTTCTCCTATAAGTAAGAAGATTAAGATTGGTCCCTCAATGGTGAGCTCGACATCTAATCAAGTCGATGCTAGTGAGCCTGTGGAGACTGAGACTTTGGGCCCCCAACCTTCCCCTGTCCAAGTTTCATATACTGAGTTGATTCAAGCAAGAGTTGACGAGCTGAGTAATGTTACTCCATTGACAAGGATCAACTGTCTAGCCAGGGAGTACCCCGAGCTGGAATATGGACAAGTTGTAGTCAGGAGGGGAGATGATCAGGACTTGATCAAGGAGTTTTCTAACAAGCCTTTAACCTGCAAGCTTGCCGGCTAGGGTTGGACTAGCTTCTTCCGAGGTAATTCCCGTGTTTTTAATGTACTTACTCCTCTTATCTTTTCTCCTCTCGTCTCTTTCTTAAGCTCGATCTAACCTCTTTCTTTTATTCGACATTGTGCCTTCTTTGCCATGATTGACTTGGCTACCACCTATTGGAAAGCTGCAGAGGAGCAGGAGAAGCTAGCTAAGACTATGCTAGCTCGTAAAAATGAAGAGTTGTTGAAGCTTGAGGAGGATGTCAGCAAGGTGGTAGAGTTGAAGGAGGATAAGAAGAGACTGCAGGCTGAGCTTGATAAGGTGAAGGAGGAGCACTCCGACTTGGACAATTCTTATGAAGCCTTGAAATTGGTGAAGGATAACGAGATCAAGCTGAAGGAGGATGCCTTGAAGAGTTTAAGGGAAGTTAACAGTGAACTCGCCCGTCTTAAGGAAGAGAAAAAGAAGGTGGCGGCTGATCTTGAGGTGGCGACCCAACAGTTGGAAGAGGTGCCAGTCACCTTGGCCAAGAAGCAGGAAGAGCTTGAGGCAGCTCGGCATAAATGGGAGGGTGAGCTCGTTGCTGCCGTAAAGAATGCCAAGGAGGAGGCTATTAAAGCCTATAAAGAGAGCGACGAGCTCCATGTTCATGTCACCAAGGAGGCCCAGGTGTTCTTTAAAGCAGGTCTGAGCCATATGGCCCGGCGTATCATTGTGGATCCTTCGGTTGATATATCAATCGAGAAGCTGGCTCAATGGGCTTCTGAGGAACCATATAATACTGCAGCTCGACAGGGCCACTCCTTGGTGCCTTATACTGATAATGACAAAGAGCTCATAGCCAAAGATGATGAAGAGGCTGAAGCAGCGCCCTGGAACCCTCCTGAGGTAGCGAAAGTTAATTTTGACACTATTCTTGCAGAGCTCGAAGATCATGAAGATCCAACCTTCGATGATGAGACTCCGAATTATACCATCAGCGACTCAGGGAAGGTAGTTTATTCTTCAGAAAATGTTTTAGGTGAGCCTTCTGCTATTGGCGATCAGAATGATATTGATCCAGCATCTGCTGATGAAGAAGCTGCTGGTGATCCCATAGAGTGAAGTCTGATGTCATTGGTTATGTATCGAACAAGTCCCAAACAATATTTTGCTTTTTTGTTCTGAAGCTATCTGAATGCCTTGGCCCTGTTTTTGGGAGGCATAATATTTTTTGTAACTTTATTTGTCTAAGTCTTGGCCCACTTTGGGAGACTTTCTTATGTTTAATCGTAACTGACTTCTCTTTCTTGCATGTTGTATGCTTTCGATGTAAGTGTCGAGTTAGATATAGTAGGGCAACGAGCCACCCTGAGACTAAGGTCGACTTGTCCTGTAAAGGTTCAGTCGACCTCAGACTTATGGCCTTTGGTAACAAGGTTGACTAAGAGTCGATCCTGTTAATCTCATCGAAGCTGACCAAGGGTCGAGCTCATTTGAACAAAGTCGACCCTAGGTCGGACTTGTTTTAAGGAGTGAAGCTGATTGAGAATCGAGCTAAACTGGAACAGACTGACTAAGAGTCAAGTTTGTTCGAACGAAGTCGACTAAGAGTCGGACTTGTTAAATAAACAAAGTTGATTAAGAATCGAGCTAATTAGAACAGACTGACTAGGAGTCGAGTTTGTTAGAACGAAGTCGACTAAGAGTCGGACTTGTTAGATAAACAAAGCTGATTAAGAATCGAGCTTGTTAAAACGAAGCTGACTAAAAGTCGAGCTTGTTGACCGGCGTAACACTATGCTTCGGTCGAATGAACTGCGCTTTTTATTGAAGTAGGGAACATGCTTACATCAATTTGAAACTAGAACTAGAACAGGTTTAAACTTGGAAGTTGAAAACTAAAAGTAATACTTGATGAGGTAAGTGGCGTGCCAAGGATGCTTCAACTCTTCTCCCCCAGGATGAGCTATCATGTAAGTTCCTTCTTTGACGACTCGAGTAACCACATAGGGACCTTCCTGCCATAGGAGATAGCTTATTCTGTTGGGTTCTCCTTCATGTTGCCTCGATCTTCCTTAAGCACGTAGTCACCCACTGGGAACGACCTTGCTTTCACTTTCTTGTCGTGGTAACTCTTGGTTCTTTGCTTGTATTTGGCCATTCGCAGTAAGCGGTATCTCGCTCTCGTCGACTAAATCAAGGTCGATCAATCTATTGATGTTGTTTCCGCTTCCCGGTCGAAGAATGTTACTCTAGCAAAAGAGGGAAATCTCGAGCTCGCAGTGCCATGGCCTCCGATCCATATGTGAGAGCGAATGGGGTTTCGTAGCCCCCGAGTGGTTGTGCGAACCGCCCAAAGAGCAAGCGGGGAGTTCGTCCAACCGCTTGTTGCGCCGACCTACGAGTCCCGTCTTGAGTGCATGCAACCGGTTTATTCGCCGGCTTGCCCATTTCCTTGAGGATAGGCGACGGAAGATTACCAATGCTTCGATCCCTACCCGATTCATCTCTCGCTTCAAAGGCTCTGCAGAGAGCTACAGAACCCGTTGTCCCGATACTTTTATGGCTCGAGGAAACCCAAACCGGCACCAAATGAAATCGTGAATGAAGTTGATAGCATTCTCCTCTCGTGATGCGAGCTAATGGTTTGGCCTCAACCCATTTAGTGAAGTAATCTATGGCAACGATCACATACTTGCAATTTCCGGGCGGGAGGGAAGGGTCCAATTAAGTCGACACCCCACATGTCAAATGGCCAAGTTGCAATCACTCGGAGTCTCGCGCTCGGTGGTAGGCATATGAGGTAAGTTGGCAAACCTTTGGCATTGATCACATTGTTGAACAAAGTAATGAGTATCAGCTCTCATGCAAAGTGTGGACAAGAGTAACCCAAAGTGATTAACTTGTCAAGAAGAGTCCCGGCCCCGGTGTCCGCCACAAATCCCACCGTGTACTTCATGTATCAATAGGGCGACCTCTTGAGGGTGGATGCATTTTAGCAATGGTCGAGTGTAGGATCTTCTGAACAGATTTCCTCCTTGAATGACGTATCTCGGAGCTTTCTTTTTGATTGCTCGAGCTTTCTTCTCGTCATCAGGCAGCTCGCCACTTTCTATGTACGCCTTCATTTCTTCGATCCAACATTTCTCATAAGCCCAATTTCTTGAAGTGTCCTCTACACATTGAATTTTTATTCTCTCATAAGCCGGATTTTCGAGGAAAGAGATGGGCTCTTCATGTGGCTCATCTGAAGTGGCTAATTTCGAGAGGAGGTCGGCTAGCTCGTTGTCCTCCCTTCCAATCCTATGAATCTCCCAGAATTCCAAATCCTTTATTATCTCCTTCACCAGGTCGCAGTATTTGATCAGAGTGGAACTAAGCACCTTGTAACGACCCTAAACCTAGGCACAATTTTAGTATAATATTATATGCTTCTAATCTTAATATTTACCTCTGTGTCTATTTTATGTCTTTGCATTCTTATGTCAATATTAAGTGATTGGAAAATAATTTAGAATCCTTAGAAATTCTAAAGAAATAAAATAAAGCATTGAGAAATTATAATAATAGGAAAATGAATAAAATGTGGAAAGAGGATCATATTATGTGGAATGAATATTGGAGTAGGAGGATTTTAATTTAAATGTTTTGGGAATATTAAAGGAAGATAGTACACTTGGTGAAAGCCTTGGAAAGGATAGTTTGAGTGAGGGGACCCCTTCCCTAAATCACTCATCTTTCCCTCATTTGAAGCAAAACCCATACCTCCCTAAATCCCTCCTTGGCCGGCCCCCCTTCCCCCTTTTCCATCTATTTACTCTTCCTCCCTCCTCCTTCATCATTCATCATCTTCTTCTTACTTTTTCTCCATAAAATTTCCATGGAAAACCTTTCCATTCCAAGCCTTGTAATTAGTTCATTTATATACCATTTTCAAGTCTAAAAGCATCTTTGAAGTTGGATCATCTAGAGGATCAAATCAAGCTTAGAAGATCATATTTCATTCTAAAAATCTAAGGTGAGTTATTATGACCCTTCCTTTCTTTAAATGTTCATAAACTATTAAATGTTGTTATTGTTCTTCAAATGGCTATTTGATGCTTTGAGGAAACTTTCTTGGATTTGAGGAATGGATTAGTGTTATGGAAATTGTTGTTGTTCTTGAAAGTAGTAAAGAGTGGAAGTAAATGGGTTGGATTGGATTAAATGGAAATCTTGAAAATTTGTAGTATATTGGATGGAAATCTAAGTGAGAATGATTTAGAATTAGGAAATGATACTTTGGGATTAAATAAGTTAAAATGAATTTAATAAAGTTAGAATTTCCTTTAAGTTCACAAATTAAAGCTCACTTGGTTGAAAAGTTGGTTTCTTGAGAATCATGTGATAAATGACTTAGAATTATAACACATTTGGGTTTAAAATGATTTATTATGTGAAAAATGAAGTTAGTAAGCTTTCTAGGTTTACACAAAATAAAGGAAACTTGGTTGGGAACAAATGGGTATAAGTGATGAAGGATTTCTGCTTCTATGTTGATTCTGGGCTCAGGTCACGAGTCGTGCCCTGTGGCACGAGTCGTGCCTGAGGTGTGGGACGAGTCGTGACTAGGGTTATAAGGAAGTCGTGCCTTGTAAGGGACAACAGATTCAGAGGAAGGTGCAATGGGCACGAGTCGTGCCACTGGGGACAGTCGTGCCTGGCCTGGTGACATGGGTCAACTTTGGAGTACATTTAAACCTAATCGAACTAGAACCAAAATGAAATCTCTTTAACCTAGATTAAAGTAGAATACTTTGGCTACACAATGACATCTTAAGTGATCAAAATGGAATTGTGGAAGTAGTTTAAATATTGCCCCGAAAATGGTTGATAGGTTTGATTTGTGACTTCACCAAAATAGTTCCAATTTGGGAAATAGAACTTGAACTTTAATTAATGTTAGTCGAGGTTGTATAATGACTATGTAAGAGTGGTTTATGATATATAGTAGCCTCACTCCTTATCTTTAGTGAATAGTTGCAATGGTGTAGAAGCCATAGGTTTCACTATTGAACTAATTGGTAATGGGTATGTATCACCTTGTGGCATTGTTATTTCGAGTTGTGGAATTATTGATTATATGGTTACCTTAATATCCTAAGTATGGATTATTTGGCAAGTTGTTATGTGCATCCCAAGTGTGGATTATTTGACAAGTTGTTATGTTATCCCAGTGTGTGGATATGCTTATTATGTGGTTGTATGGTTATCCCATTGGTGGATTTATTTGTCATCATTCATATTTATTGATGATATTATGCGTAGTGTATTAAATGAATTGTTGCACTATGGTATTGATTAGCATGAGTATATTTTACCATGTTGTTATATGATTATCCCTTTTTGTGGATTATAATTCAAGTAACTATTATGTGCTTGAAGGCGTTCGGGTGGGTATGATGGGAGTCAATCAATTATTGATTTGTTCTATAAGTGATTGAAGGTCCATCATACCGGTGACCCTCCTCCTCTCGTGGCCACAGAGCGGGGTCTTGCTTGAAGCTTGTATTGAGCATGAAGAAGCCTTTACACTGCTGCGATTGATGCCTGGGGAATATATTATTTTGGATACTCTATTATAGGTATCTTTTCTTATATGGATCTACGGGGTATGAAGTCCTATAAGAGGTGAATGTCTGGAGGCAATTCACCAAAGAGTGGAGTTTTACTCCCACGTTGTACGACTTATTGTTCAGACGGGAAAAGGTAAAATGAGGTAACGTAATGTGTTTACCGCTTTCATAATGTGTTATGTGCTACCATGCTATGTGTTGCACTTTGTTTGGCATCTTCTTTGCATTCATAATAGCTCATTGAGATTTATTCTCACCCCTCTCCCTTTACTGTTTTAGATTCCGAGACAGGTGGACCAGCCAAGTAAGGGCGGTGAGGAGTTTGGAAGTTATATTGTGGGAATTGTCGGGGTATGATTAGGTTGGTATAGAAAGTGTACGTTGGTATAATTCATTTGTGGAATTGTATTTATAAATCTTTACTTTATGTTATAACCGAGGCCCTTTTGTAATTAAAACCGTTTCTTACTTTCTAAGTTAGTCAATTATTTCCCCGTTGTGAAAAGGTGTAGACTTATTTTGAAAATGGTTATAATACTTATATTTATTTTGGAAGTTTAAATAAAGATTTTTAAAAGTTTTTGATATTTGGGTTAGTTTGAGGACGCTCCAGCTTGGGACACGTGTAGGTCCCGGGTTGGGGTCCTCACACACCTCGTACTCGCCTCTGACCTGGTTAACTATCAGTTGGGAATCACAATAAGCCATGATTTTCGTTGCTCCAAAACATTTGGCGTACTCTATGGCTGCTATCAAGGCTTCGTATTCAGCCTGGTTGTTGGAAGCATCAAACTTGAACCTTAGTGACTCCTCGTACACTGTCCCAGATTCTGGTTCAATTAGCACTATCCCAGCTCCACTGCTATTCTTGGTCGCTGACCCATCTGAGTAGACCCTCCAACAATTGTCGGGTAGTCTGGTGGCGACCTGGGACTCTGGCTTTTTCCCTTTAGTTTTCTCTTTTGGAGCTCGCTGTTCGTTGTCTTTCTTGGTGAACGTAAGCTCGACCAAGAAATCTGCTAGAGCTTGAGCCTTCAGCGCCTTTCGAGGTCTATACTCAATGTCAAATTCAGTAAGGGCAATTGACCAATTGAGCAGTCGACCTGAACTCTCCGGCTTGTGTAATATCTTTCTCAAGGGCGCATTGGTTAGTACCACGATAGGATGGGCCAGAAAATAAGCTCGCAGCTTCCTTGAAGCTACGACTAGAGCATATGCGACCTTTTCAGCATTGTAGTATCTGCTCTCCACATCCGATAAGGCTTTGCTGATTTAGTACACTGGCTTTTGAAGCCCTTCCTCTTCTCTGATCAAGACTGCTGCCACTGACTTGTCTCCCACAGATAGATACACAAACAACGTTTCGCCAGTGGTGTGATGTACCCGATTTTTGAAATCAAACGGAGTCGCCACGCCATTTTTGTTTTAAGGGCCAAAACTTTGAAAAATGCCCAAAATCGAGAGATTTGAGTTCGGAGGTCACGTTACACGCCGGGAAGGACGTTAGTGTGCAGCCGGAATGCCTCGAGAAACGAGTCTTCCAAGCTTAAAAACCATTTGTGTGTGTGTGTGTGTGTGTTTTGGCCAAAATAAGTTGAAACTGAAAAGTAAAAATTGGAAAATCTTTATAAGACTTTGGACAGATCCCATGATTTTTGGTGTGATTTTTGGGTTGAGTTTTAGTACTCAAAAGATTTTTGGAAGTTGAAAACCATTTCTGCCAGAATGAAAAAGGCAGTGGACACTTGATTTTGAAATGGACTCTAGGGCTTGAAAACTCCAGAATCTGGGAAAAGTCCGAGGATGAAAAATGTTCAAAACACCTTAAATGGACCAAAACCTTCTGGAAATCTCAGATGTGAAATCTGGATTTTCAGAGACTGATGAACTGACCTTTAAAGGAAAATTTGAAAAAGGGAGTTTTACTCACGAAAAAAATAAAGTAAATATATGTCTGGAAAGCTATGGATGTTGGCTACAAAAAGTATTTTGTAGTCAACACCAAATTCCAAGTTTATCTGTGTCCAAAAAATTAGACCATGGACAGAGGTCTTAGAGAAATGCTACTGGACAGCAACATTCTCAAGAAGGAAATGTGATTTAAAAGGGGGTTTTGCATCCATGCTTGTCCCCATTTCCCTAGGTTTTGATTAGTAGTCACTAGAAATTTTAGTGGTGATCTAATATATCAAACCATCCTTGGGGTACATTAGGACTTAAGCATTTCATTTGCTTGGGAAGGGGAATTTTGTAGAGATGAAATTAAAGAGAAAAATCAACTAGAGATTTAAAATGTGGACCATTTGAGATGGTCATTCATGAAGATGAACTTCAAGATGACCATCTTAGGTCAAGATTTAAGTTAAATTAGACATAAAGTAAATCAAAGTAAGGAGAACAAGATGAACAAGAAGTTAAAAGGGAGTTTTAGGGTTTAGAGAAGGAGGGCTTTACCAATGGTGACACCCTATCTTCCTAGGCTTGGAATTTGACTTGAGGAGTATCAAGATTTGGTGTTTGACTTGAGGAGTATCAAGATTTGGTGTTTGGATTTGTGTTTGAGTGGATTCAAGGCTTGAATGTGCTTAGGGTTTGATGATAGAGTTGGTCAAAGAGAAAACAAGTAGATAACACTCAAGTCCTCTATGTTTTCTCTCTAATCCTCCTCTTTGGTGGTGGTTTAAGCTTGAGCTTGTGTGTATTTAAGAATGATTTGAGAGTGTTTGGAGTGGAATTGGGAAAGATTCAAGAGAAAATGGTGGCAATCTAAGAATTCCCACTGTTTTCTCTCTATATTTCGCCAGAGTTTTCTTGCTGTGAGCAAATTGTGTTGTGTAAACTGAGAGAGGAGGGTTCAATTTATAGCCCTCTGGAAATGGCAATCATGTCCGCGCGGAGGGTCTTGACAATAAGGTAATCGTTCATCCGCTATGCAAGCAGTGTTGGACAGAGGAATATTTTCGAAAATTCAAACCGATCATGTGTTTTCAACTTGCTTAATTCGGATTTTTCCAATTTCTTTTGCTTTTTGAGATTCTTTTCTTGGTTTAACTTTAAATGGCAATGCCCATTTTACCCTTACTTTGTTAGAAAAGTTAGGAATGTTAGGAATGTTAGTAATGTTAGAATTTTCGTTAATTTTCTAACGAAAAAGCTACCAACTCAAATTAGAGCACTTACAAGTGGTCGGGCTACTCAGGAGAGGTGGAGTAGCGAGGTAATCCTTCAGATGTTGGAACGACGAATGACATTCGGTCGTCCATTCAAAATTTTTCGTCCCCCTCAACGCTTTGAAGAAGGGGAGAGACCTCTCTGCTGACTTAGATATGAAGCGGCCAAGAGCTGCCACCCTGCCGTTAAGTCGCTGCATCTCCTTTATACTGGTCGGCTCTTTCATGTCGACTAGAGCCTTGATCTTCTCCGGGTTGGCTTCTATACCTCGCTGAGATACCATAAATCCAAGGAACTTTCCAGCAGCTACACCAAAGACACACTTGCTAGGGTTGAGCTTCATGTCATTTGCTCTCAAATTGGCGAACGTTTTCTTTAGGTCGACCACGTGACGTCCAGTCTTTGTTTTGATGACCATATCGTCGACGTAGGCCTCCATGTTTCGGCCAATTTGAGAGGCAAAGACTTTGTTCACCATTCTTTGATAAGTCGCCCCTGCATTTTTCAATCCAAAGGGCATCATGTTATAGCAGTAGATGCCTCCAGCTGCTTGGAAAGCTGTTTTCACAATGTCATCCTCGTGCATCTTAATCTGGTGGTATCCTGAGTAAGCATCGAGGAAGCTGAGGGTGGAATGACCGGCAATAGAATCAACTAGTTTGTCGATCCTAGGAAGAGGATAGCTGTCCTTCGGGCAGGCAAGATTTAGAGTGGTGAAGTCGACACACATCCGCCATTTGCCATTTGATTTCTTTACCATGACCACATTGGCCAACCACGTTATGTGAGTGGCCTCCTGATTATCCCCGCACTTAAAAGTTTTGTACTGCTTTTATGGCTTCCTCCTTATCACGAGCAAAACTTCTCAATTTTTGGGGTCTGTGCTTTATGGTCGGGTTGACTTCAAGTCGGTGAACGGCGACCTCTTCCTTGATTCCCTCATGTCTTCTACTCTCCATGCGAAGACGTCATTGCTCTCCTTGAGTAGCTCAATGATTTCGCTCGCTCCTCGACAGATAGCTTTCCAATTTGAATTTTTTGGTCGGGGTAGGAAGGGTTAGTGACATCGACTCTAGCTCATCCACGGCCTCTAACTCTGGACCATCTCCGAACCGCAGTGGTTTCAATGATGATTTTTCGACCACTTTGTCTCTCCTCGGCCCTGTGTGTGGAGCTTCTTACTGGCTATCATTTCATCCACTTATCCGCAACCTCGCCGGTGGTGGTGGTGGCCCCCGAGTTATTGTCGATCCGGAGGCATAGGTTGCCTATGAGGACTTGGTCGACCATAACTACATCCGGATCGACCTCCGTGGTTTCAGAGTGACGTGTCGACTCAATCATGACCTCGTCATTTGAGCGATAGGTCGACTCCTCCACATTGGTGATTGTTGACAATGAGTAGTTTTGGTGACCGACTGGGACAACTTCAAGTAACCATCTGCCTCAATTTCTAACTCCCTTTTCTTTTTTCTCTCGAGAACATGATCCGTAGGTTCGAGCCGTGCCTCAGTACACATCCTACTCCAAAGCAGGTGCTGGGAACTTGACTCGCCGGTGAGGAATTGATGCTACCATTCCAAGCGTGACCTGGCCTGGAATACCAAGTATAGCAGCGTAATCATTGTTCACATCTATTACAATAAATTGTACCTTCGAAACTACCCTGTGGGGGTGTTGGCCAAGGTCGACGTCGAGCTCAATCTGTCCTTTGGCGTCAACTCGATGTCTGGTGAAGCCCTCCAACCTACCATCATACCTTTCAAGCTGCTCATCATTAAGTCCCATCTCCTGGAAAGTTTTGTAGAATAAAATGTCCTTGTAGGCCCCCGTGTCGACTAAGAAATCGCTTATTCGTCGTACATCCGTCTACGAGACCCGGGACGACGAGAACTTGCTCCCTTGTGCCACCCATATATTGCACTACTCGTAAACAGTCATTTAGCGACTAAAAACAGCGACGACGGGCGTATTCCGTCGCTATTTAGCGACGAATATAGTATTTAGCGTCGGAATTATTTTGGCGTCAAATTTAGCGACGGAATTTAATTCCGCCGCTAAATTCCGCCGCTAAAAAGAATATTCCTCGAATATTCGTTTATTTCCGCCGCTAATTTGGCGGTTGATTTACCGACGGAAAATTCCGCCGCTAAATCTTTAAATACGACGAATTATTCCGCCGGTGAAATTAAATGGTTTTTTTTTTTTTTTTTTTAATAAACACCGACGGAATATTTCCGCCGCCGATAATTTAATAATTTTTTATTTATCAGCGACGGAAATATTCCGTCTGTTTAATAAAAAAAAATTCAAAATTTCCGGAAGAAAGACCGCGCCCACAATGCAAGGGCGAAATGGTTGTACAGGAGAAGAAGGTCTTGGAAGTGGTTGTGGAGAAGGGTATGCAAAATGGATGAGAAAATTACATTCCCAGGAGAAGCCGATGAAGCTCCCGACACTCTTCTGGCGCTCATTTAAAATTTCAAAATTTCCGAACGAACAACAAGCAGATAATCCAATTCAAACTTTCAAACCAAATTAATCGTACACCTAGCCTCTAAATCCCTCACTCCCATCCTCTCTCTCTCTATCTCTCTCCAAAGAATTGAATTTGAAAAAAACAAATATCGAGCCGCTCTTACCACTGTGCTATTTCATCTTTAATTTCGTGTAATTCCACATTTCAATTCTCTCCCTTCTGTGCCGGGTCCGAATGCGGGTTCGACTTATGAGACAATAATCTCCAGAGTGTTGTCTAATAGTTGGTTAGTTTCCTAATTTTGGACTAATCTTGTTTTTGTTTTATTTTGGATAAAAATTTTAAAATTGTATGCAATTTACCAATTTGGGAATAGCTACAAGAACCCTTGCAATTCTTATATCCCCTAACCTAACCACACAAGCCCTAAACCATAAACCCTAAACCCTAAACCCTAAACCCTAACCTAAACCTAACCCTAAACCCTAACCCTAAACCCTAAACCTAAACCACAAACCTAAACCCTATACCCTATACACCCTTTATACCCGACACTCTTTGGAGACATAGTCTTTGTACTACAATAGAAAGAGCACCCAAAGTTCAAGCGAAAGGGTGATGACATATTTGTTGAGCACGCGTTGACCCTTGCGAGGCATTATGTGGCTTCCAATTTATCTTGACTCATCTAGATAACAGCGGCTCCTCATCAAATCCCAACTTTGGAGAAGTTGTTAAGCGAGATCAATTCAAGGCAATAAATGACGAAGGATGCCAATGTACCAAAGACCATTCATGAGGGGCAAATTATACATCCATTTCTCGGTCGACTTCCCAGATTCCTGACTTCCGAGCAAATGCAAGGCCCTAGAGGCGTGTCGCCTCCTAAGCCTTCATCGCGAAGAAGCGGATATGGAGCTTGATGAGTGCGAGGAGACAACCACTTCACGATGTCGACATTGAAGCTTACGATGTAGATGATGACATGCACGGTGGTGGGGGCCGGAGTGCGTGTCCGGCTTGATAATGATGCTGGGTCTTTATTTTACGGATATCTTAATTAGTTATGACTTATGAGACAATAATCTCCAGTGTTGTCTAAACCCTAAACCCTAAACCCTAACCCTAAAACCACTAAACCCTAAGGCGTAGGTATGTGGTATAAGTATATGGAAGTGGTATAGTATAGGCACAGTGGTATAGGGCGTAGGGCATGGAGGCATAGGGCATAGGGGGCATAGGGCATAGGGCATAGTGGCATAGGGCATGTGGTATAGGCGTATGTGGTATAGGGCATAGTGAGTATAGGGCATGTGCCATAGTGGCGTAGGCCATATATAGGCATAGGGTATAGTGTGGTATAGTGGCAGTATGGGTATAGTATAGGGTATAGGGTATAGGGTGGGTATAGGGTATAGGTGGCATGTGCATATAGGGTATACATGTGGCATAGGGTATAGGGTATAGGGTATAGTGGGTATAGGGTATAGGGGTATAGGGTATGTGGCTGTAGGGTATAGGGGCGTAGGGTATAGTGGCGTAGGGTATGTGGCATGTAGGGCGTAGGGCGTAGGGCGTAGGGCGTAGGGTATAGGGCATAGGTATAGGATATAGGGTATAGGGCCAGGCCATAGGGTATAGGGCATGGGGCATGTAGGGTATAGGGGTATAGGCATAGGTATGTGTATAGTATAGTGGGTATGTGGTATAGGGTATAGGGTATAGGGTATAGGGTATAGGGTATAGGGTATAGGGTATAGGGTATAATAATAATAATAATATTATTATTATTATTATTATTATTATTATTATTATTATTATTATTATTATTATTATTATTATTATTATTATTATTATTATTATTATTATTATTATTATTATTATTATTATTATTATTATTATTATTATTATTATTATTATTATTATTATTATTATTATTATTATTATTATTATTATTATTATTATTATTATTATTATTATTATTATTATTATTATTATTATTATTATTATTATTATTATTATTATTATTATTATTATTATTATTATTATTATTATTATTATTATTATTATTATTATTATTATTATTATTATTATTATTATTATTATTATTATTATTATTATTATTATTATTATTATTATTATTATTATTATTATTATTATTATTATTATTATTATTATTATTATTATTATTATTATTATTATTATTATTATTATTATTATTATTATTATTATTATTATTATTATTATTATTATTATTATTATTATTATTATTATTATTATTATTATTATTATTATTATTATTATTATTATTATTATTATTATTATTATTATTATTATTATTATTATTATTATTATTATTATTATTATTATTATTATTATTATTATTATTATTATTATTATTATTATTATTATTATTATTATTATTATTATTATTATTATTATTATTATTATTATTATTATTATTATTATTATTATTATTATTATTATTATTATTATTATTATTATTAT
Organism: Adenophora triphylla var. japonica; assembly: GCA_022495995.1. Lineage (NCBI taxonomy): Eukaryota > Viridiplantae > Streptophyta > Magnoliopsida > Asterales > Campanulaceae > Adenophora > Adenophora triphylla. Next base: position 170,684 of record JAFEMH010001790.1, on the reverse strand, counting down.
TATTATTATTATTATTATTATTATTATTATTATTATTATTATTATTATTATTATTATTATTATTATTATTATTATTATTATTATTATTATTATTATTATTATTATTATTATTATTATTATTATTATTATTATTATTATTATTATTATTATTATTATTATTATTATTATTATTATTATTATTATTATTATTATTATTATTATTATTATTATTATTATTATTATTAATAGCGTATGAAATTTCCGTCGAATTTAAAATCGGCGGAAATTACCGGGGCTCGGTGGGAGTGCCATGTCATCGATCCGGGTGAGCGTACGTATCGTTTAGCGTCGGATTGCGACGACTTTAATATTCCGCCGCTAAATACACTATAGCGTCTAATTTAATTTCCGCCAGCTATAATTAATATTTAGCGGCGGAATATTCCGTCGGCCGTGGAAATTATAAATACCACGCTTTATTTCTCGTAAATCAATTACGCCAAATATTTCCCTCTCTCTCTTCCCGCTATCTCTCATCTCTCTCTCGCGAACCGACCTTGAAGACGAAGCGGCCGACCTAGAAGAAGAAGCTCACGCCGGCCGTCTCCTCATCGCCATCGCCTCACCGCGTCGTCGCCTCATCGCCGTCGCTCACCGTCCGCTCGAGCTCTCACGCCGTCTGGATCCGTCCGCCGCCTCTCCACCGTGTTTCTCTCTCTTGCTCTAATCAAATCAAGGTAAATGTTTCGATTTTTTCAAATAAGTAGTTCTAATTCGAGGATAGGGTGTTAATTTGTTGTGAATTTTAGTTGGTTTCGATTTCTCACCGTGTTTCTCTCTCTTCTCTGTACTCAACCATGAATTTTGGGTGTACGTGGAGTGTTTACGTGTTGTGTATGCGTGTGTTCCATGAAGTTGTAATTTTGTATTAATTTTACCTTTTTTTTTTTTTTTTTTTTTTTTTAAATGACGTTTTGAAACATCATTTGGGGTTTGCAAATAGAAAAGCAATTGGGTTGGTTAGAGCTTGACAATTTCCATGCCATGGCTTGAATTCTTGGTGTGGATTTTGGTTATAATTGTTTTTTAAACATGTTTTATACATATTATTGGTGCTATAGGGAGGTTATAGAGTCCCAAAACGGGTAGTTCAACTGCTGGGGCCGCAAATGGCTTTGCGATAAGGCTGAAGGAAAAAATCTGCCTTGAGTGAGCAAGCTTATGACAAGGCACATTTTAACCTAGGTTAATGAGTATAGATTTAATAACTCTTTAACTAGGCTTTTAGTACAAGTTTAGTACAACATGGTAGAACTTGGATTAGTCCAAAGAGGTGTTTGCAAGAGCTTTAAATATTGATCCAAAGTTGCTTAGAAGGCGGTTTCGGCACTTGTATTATTTCAATCTGCAGCCTTGGTCCATGTTTGAGGCATTGGGAACCTAGGCTAAACAACTCGGATTTGAACACTTTTGATCCTGTATTTAGTAAAACTTTAGTACTATATAATGGAGTTTGAATTGGGCCAAAAGGATATTGATAAGGTCCATAAATAATGTCTCAAAAATGCTTGAGAGGCGGTTATAAAACTTGAACCAAATGTTATAAAACTTGGTTTTTGAACTTGAACCCTAAAGGGAAAGTGTTTAATGTTGTATTGTGATGGCGTAGGGCTACTTATATATTATTGTACCCCTACGTGATGACCTATTTAGGGTTATTTGCTCTATAGTGCCTAATATATTGCACCTCTACGTGGGGTACCTCTATATAGTTATTGATTCATATAGGGAGTGAAGTAATTGTAGCCTTGTTTATTTTGTTGAGTAAGAGTATAAATACCATATGATTGGATTATTGTACTCTATATTGTTAAGTATATGTCATGCTATTGTGAAGGCTTGGCAGGACTGAGTTTAGTATTAAGTTGCAAGTGTGTAAACATAGCAACTTAGTATGGAATTGGTTCCTCTATGAGTATAAAGTTTGGTACAATAATATTCGTATTTTAGGTAAAGTGGAGTCTTAAATGACCTAAAAGATAAAGGTAAGGGCTTTATGATATGCTTTTATAAAAATATACTCGGTACACGGTACACAAACCAAACTCATATTTGTATACCGTGTACCAACCAAGAATGCATAAAATGTGCTTTGAGAACCATAGCGAGAATAAAGAGTATCTATGAAAATCACAAAAATAATTGATAAAGAGCTAAAGAAAAAACGAATAATGCGTAATCTAACTGGTGGTAATAATTAATTTAAAAACGTAATATTCGATTACAAACAAATAAGTTAGAAAAGCTGTGGATGAAATAATTTAGGAACATCTAGTTCTAGATCTCATTTTGGGGCGATTGACGGCATCGCGGACGGTGATTATGTCGCCTACGTTTGAGCGCCCGAAAATCCAATCCCGGCACCCTAGATGCACCTTATATGAAACAAATTAGGATACAGTTTATGTATCCTAGTTTGTTACATATTTAGTAATATTAACGAATAGAAGAAAACATATGCCACTATAAAGAAAACGATAAATAACCGTACTCATAATCAAATATGTAAGATGTTATATTTAATAAAAATTAAAATAAAAATATACATATATGTATATATATAAATATCATTTTTGCACAAGCGTTAGGTCCAAAGATTGAAACTTTGATTAATTATTATAATAATAAATCTACTTTCAAAGTTTCAATCTTTGGGCCAAATGCTTGTGCAAACTTGATATTTTCCACCCCACTACTATCACGTACAACCACTACCATGGGGTTATCTTTGGAGTGGAAAATCTCAAGTTTTTGCACAAGCGTTAGGTCCAAAGATTGAAACTTTGATTAATTATTATAATAATAAATCTACTTTCAAAGTTTCAATCTTTGGGCCAAATGCTTGTGCAAACTTGATATTTTCCACCCCACTACTATCACGTACAACCACTACCATGGGGTTATCTGGAGTGGAAAATCTCAAGTTTTTGCACAAGCATTAGGTCCAAAAGGTGAAACTTTGAAAGTAGATTTAGCAATTAATCAAAACAAGAAAATCCCCAACTTCGGTTTGTAGAAGATACAAAAGCTGCCGGTTGGGGATTTTCTTGTTTTACGATTAATTGATAATAGTAAATCTACTTTTAAAGTTTCAATCTTTGGGCCAAATGCTTGTGCAATAGACTTGATATTTTCCACTGGTGTAACATGTTATATTTAGTAAATATAACATGTTACATATTTAGTAAACATAACATGTTACATATGCAACAATTAGATAAGTTACTAAATATCTAATTTTCAAGTCTTTTAAAGTCAAAGGGGGAGGAAGGGGGTAAATGTATCAATAATGTAACATATTCAACCGCACACTAAATTGACGTGGCTATGTGTTTCATACCAAAGCTTACGGGGGCTCTAAATTGACGTGGAATAGCGGTGTGAAGCTTATAGGGAATGATTATTATGGCGTCCTGAAAGAAGTAGTCGAGGTGGAGTATTTGGGTAGAAACAGTGTTGTCTTGTTCAATTGTGATTGGCGGGATGCTGTGCGAGGTGTTAAGAAGCACGCCATATTTGACCTCGTCGATGTAAAGGACTCGTCCAGACATAATGGCGACGACGTCTTCATCTTAGCATCTCAAGCACAACAGGTATACATGACTCCCTACCCTCGTCCGCGACCCGACGGATTGTGGTCGCTTTGGATGACCAAGGCTAGGAGCATGATTGACAACCTACCCTCGTCGACAACTACGAGTCGTCATTAGAAGCACCCTATCAAGAGGATGAAATGCCGGTGCCACCTAACGTTTCATCGGCTAATCATCCATTAGATGATGTCACTCATATTCCTCAAAATGTTGATGAACCCGAGGAGGATATCTTACAGTGAATTTGCCAACTCCCGCCTCGTTCGGGTCATCTCGCGCACATTGATATTGATGAATCGGAGGAAGAGGAAGAGGAAGAGGAAGAGGAAGAGGAAGAGGAAGAGGAAGAGGAACCGAGTTTGATTCATCGAGTCCGAAGACGAAGATGAAGAACTCGAGTTTTGTAGTAATTCGAGTCCGGTGATGATGATGGGGACGAAGATTAATAATAGTTTAAAGTTTAAAATTGTATTGTGAATGCTTTAGATTATTAGAACTTTAAAGTTTTATATGTATTGTGAATGCTTTAGATTATTAGAACTTTAAAGTTTCATATGTATTGTGAATGCTTTAGATTATTTTTAATATCCGTCGTTTTATATATATTGTGAATGCTTTAGATTATTAGAACTTTAAAGTTTTATATGTATTGTGAATGCTTTATATTATTAATAGTTTAAAGTTTTATATGTATTGTGAATGCTTTAGATTATTAGAACTTTAAAGTTTTAGATGTATTGTGAATATATTGTTTCCTATTGTTAAAGTTGTATATTTTAATATTTTCTTGTAGTACGAGATGAGTTCTAGTAGAAAGGGGGTAAGAGGACCAAGCCCATTTACACTTTGATTCTTGGGACGCAACCGTCCCGATCCGGTAGCGATGGTGTTGACCCCTCACTCGGTAGTACTAGCTCCACCTCTCGGGGCCGGTACTCGGACTACCGTAGATTACGAGGGGAGGATATATGTCCGGATCTCGGCACTTTATGACCGAGTAAGTAACTCTTCATTAATTTGTTATAAGTTGGTTCCTTTTTGCTTTATATATAATTCATTATTTAAGTTAAAATGTTATTGTATAAATATACTTGGCGGGTGGGTAGGTGGATACCCCACCACGGCACTAAGATCGGGCAATGCGGCGGTCTCGGAAAATGACCGATTTTGGCCCAATCTGGAAAAAATTGCCACGAGAGGCGAGAAGGAGGATGCGTGGGATGAGTTTAGGGTAATGTGTTAATGGTTTTTATTTAAAACTTAAATGTTAGTTTGTTATTAAAATGTTATAATTAATAATGATTATACTCTTTTAGTTTTGTAATGTTATCATTATATGTTGTAGGCTAAATATTATTGGGATCCGGACATCGGCGAGGCGACGGCTAGATATGTTTTCTTTGAGCGAGGCTCACAAGGCTATTTAAGGATTTTATTTGTAAATACTTTTATCTATCCTTAATTAGTTTAATTAACAATGATTATACTCTTTTAATTTTATAATGTCATCATTATATGTTTACAAGATATTCATATTTTTTATAGGTACCACGAAGAGAAATTATTATCTTTGCTCGGCTCGCGGCGGGACAGCGGCCCTTGTGTCCTACTTTTATGACCGTTGAGGTGTTTGCTCAATTTTGCGAATATTGGGGGTGCTGCGGCGAAGGCCGTATCCGAACAGGCCAAGGCCAATAGAGCAGCTCCTCGGGGTCGGCGGCGTTGCATACGGGGGGACGCTCACGGCCGCCGAGCATCACGACCGCATGGTATGTATGTTAATTTAAATGTAGTAGTGTATGGATGCTTTTAAATAGGTTTATGTACGTATGTTAGCCGGGAGCCAATGTTGATGCTATGAAATCCATAGTTTTAGTGTAAATGTAGTGTATGCATGCTTTTAAATCGGTTTAAATGTTGCATTTATATATACAATTTCAAAGTAATAATCTCGCTTATTTTATTTATAGGAAAGGGAGTATGGTCCGAACATCACTTTTGTGGATGTTTACGCTAGCACCCATATTCGGAATTCTACGGCGCCCGATCAACCTCCGCAATGGGTTGACGATCGATGCGCTTCGCCTTTGTAAGTAAACTACCATTAAATGACTTGATTTTGAATATGTAAATTTATTTATGTACCTTACATTGTGTATATGATTATAATTGTTTGTTTTATTTTTCAGCCGCATATCAAGCCGCCGTTGTTCCCGATGGAACGCCTCCCGGCGAGCCCGTCCCCTTCGTGCACGATGTTTGGCAGAGGTCACCTCTCGGGGACATCCAAGGAGAGGAGCCCGAGTGTTAGGGATGGGGGATTACGGGCGGCAATGCCCGTCGACGTCGACCGGCCGTCGGAGAAATGTTGACCAGCCCATGTTTCATGATCCGAGGGTCGACACTCTGGAGGCTGCGTTGGAGGAGGAGAGACGCGAGCGGGCAAAGCTTGCGGATGCTTTGGCGGTTCGTACGCAGATGCGGGGAGGAGAACGATCGACGTCATGCGAGACTCGAGAGACAATTGGCGGCTGATGGCTCGTCTCGGCCCGGACTCCCGGGATAATTCCCAGCGTCCCCCGAGGTTGATTGCGGACTTTTTAGACATTGTTGTATTAATTTATACTTGTTTGTAAACATTTGAGACATTTGGTACCCGCGGAGCCCTCCCCGCCTCTCCCCCTCCCCGCTCCACCTCTCCCCCTCTCCCCCCCCCCCTTCCCCCCCTCTCCCCCCCCCTATCCCCCCCCCCCCCCCCCCTCTCCCCCTCCCGAATTGGTACGGTGGTATTTAGTTTTTATTTGGTATTTGGTATTTGAATTTTAGTTTTTATAGTTTTAGTTTTAGAAATTGAAATGTTATATCGGGTACAAAAAATTTTGGTTTTTTGATATTTTAAAATATTTTTTTAATTTATTTCGAGAATCGTGACGGAATTTTCCGTCGCCGAAATTAATCTTGAAAGAAAAATTAATTAAATAAATTAATTTCTATGCGGAAATTTCCGTCGCCGTAATAAAATTAATTTAATTAAATTAATTTCAGCGACGGAATTTCCGACGCTATAATCATTTAATTTTTATTTAATTTTTGATTTCAATGCGTGAAAATTCCGTCATTTGTAATAAAATTTAAATAAAAATTAAATAATTTCAAATGACGGGTATTTTCCGCTGAAATAATTTAATTTCAATTTAAATTTTATTACAATGATGAAATTTCCGCCGAAATTAATTTAATTAAATTAATTTTATTACAATGACGGAAATTTCCGCCATTTGAAATGAATATTTAATTAAATTAAATTAATATAGCGTGGAAATTTCCGTCGGCTGTAACCATTAATTCACCGGCGGAATTAAATTCCGTCAGTAAAAAAGAAAAAATAGCGGCGGAAATTGACCCGCCGAGAAGCGCGACGGCCGGGTAGCGGCGGACCACCGACGGAATTTTTCCGTCGCTGATTATTTTTAGCGACGGAATTTTAATTTTAGCGACGGAAATTTCCGTCGCTAAACGACCTTTTTCTGGTAGTGTTGGTTGCCAACTCGTGGGGGTAAAAGCTGATCACATCATCTCTGACATCTCTCCTTGGAGGCACATGTGGGGCCTTATTGAGTTGAAAAATTTTGTGCTTGATGGCGGTGTTACTGGCTTGCTCTGTAATGACCCCCCAAGTTCAATCTAGGTTGCCTCGGTCCTTGTTGTCCACGTTCAGGCTGCTCGCCTCCACCAGTTTGAGGCCTCTTCACGTATGCGTCGAGTCTTCCCTGTTCGACCATTCTTTGGATTATGCGCTTCAAGCCTAAACAATCCTCCGTGAGATGACCCGTGTCTTTGTGGTAATCACAGTATTTACTGTTGTCCCTTCTGAACTTGTTGCTCGGGTTCGTTGGGGCGAGTGGTGCCAACTCGACCGCATTCGGGATTTCATTTCGACTCACCGTTAGGGAGTGAAAGTCTCGGCACCTTCTCCGTCGCCCTTGTCCCGTTCTTTCCATTTTTATTATTTCCTCCATTCTTGTTGGAGTCCTTCTTATCATCGCAACCTCCACCTCGGGGCTTTTCCCATTTATCTTTTCCTTCCTTTCCTCGGCCGGTGCGACATTGTAAACCTTTTCGAACAACTCTTGTCGAGCCGCGACCGTACGAACCGTGGAGTTCATAATCCATGCCCGCCGAGGAAATACCACTTCGGAAGCAATTGATCACCTCTGCGTCGGTGAGATCCTCTTCAATCTTGTCAACCGTTTCTTTAAACTTGGTGAAGTAGCTCATGGAGCTCTCATTTTTCGCTTGTACAAAGTTGTTCGGATCGGTGACACTCACTTTACGAGCTCCGGTAGTCGAGAAGCGATCTAGGAATTTTGTCCTTAAACATGTCCAGTGGTTATGCTGCAGTGCCAAAACCATTGAACCACGTCAAAGCTGCTCCTGTGAGGGTACTTATGAGGGCTTTGCACATATTGTCGTCTTCATTGGCGATAAAGCACATCGTGGCTTCCAGGTGCGCTATGTGACTCTTGGCATTGGTTGCCCCCTGAGTACTTTTCCAATAGGGGCAATCTGAAACTAGGAGGAGGTCGACTATCTCTCATCTCCTTGGATAGAGGTGGAACTCCTTGTCCCTCCATATGGAGGAGGTGGAACTCCTTGTCCCTCCATATGGCGTTTTCCTCTTCTTGTGTCGTGACCCTCGCCATCAACAACCGGTAGAGCGCGTTGCTCTACCTTGAGGGCGATTTGGTGGGGGAGGAGGCATATTGGTGTTATCGGTATTGACGTTGAGATTTCCAGCGCTTTGCATTAGTGTTGTTGCTCATGCCCTCGCGCTCAAGCGAGGCTTGACATACGTCCATCTCGAAGTCACCATTGTAGGTTGAGAAAAATTTCGAGGTCAAGCTAAAGCACACGGTTCCGCAATGGAACCAAACCGATGCTTCAGAATTGTGCTTATCGGTAATCCTCCACGTGGCGTGACCAATCACCTCGGCTCCTTGACACGAAATCGTAACCCACGACTAGCCGGATGTGTCTCCGGCGAAGACGCTCGGGCATGAGTAAGATAACGGTTGTATATAGCTCAAAATGTAGTGAATAATGAATTCAGATAACAAAATGGCAGTTACCTTTGCACCATTGGTAGTGATGATGTATTTATAGGTGATGGTTATTGTATTTTTGGTGGAGCGATATGTGCTCCGAGATTCTAGCGGCAGTTACTTGTCATGAACGTGCCCAGGCTCCCCCGATTTATAGGGATGCGGTTATGGAAAGATTGGACCATGTACGTCTACCTTAGCTAGCTCGACGCTGAGTGATTAGGTCGAGGTCGCCACTTGAAGAAGGGTCGACCTGACTGACGGGTAGAGCATTGATCGTACCCGTATTAGAGTCTGAATTGTAAGGTCAGACTAAGTTATGTCGGGACCTAATAGGTCGGACGTTGGGCTTAGTCGACTGATATTTGGTATGGGCTTTGGTATGTTCATATATATATATATATATATACATATATATATATATATATATATATATGTATATACATAGATATATATATATACATATATATACATAGATATATATACATATATACATATATATACATATATATACATATATATACATATATATACATATATATACATATATAATTAACTTTAGTTTTGAATTTATAATGTATCCTCAATTTTAAAATAGATATTAAAAAAAATTACGAACAAATTTGAAAACTATATATATATATATATATATATATACACCTCCGTCCCATACCTACGTGCACACTTTCCATTTTGGGCGTCCCAAACCTACGTGCACATTTCCTAAAATGGAAAGGAATCTTTACTATTCCCTCCACTCATTCTCTCTCCTACATTATTTTAATACTCACAACACCATTATAATTTACTATTCCCTCCACTCATTCTCTCTCCTATTTTATTTCACACTCACAACACTTTCAATATAATACTCTCTCCTTAATTTACGTGAAAAGTCAAACCGAGCACATAGGTCCGGGACGGAGGGAGTATATATATATATACATATATATATATATACACTGTATTAGTCCAATGAGAAACATGAGAACCAACTACAATCATTGGATAGATAAAGACAAAGCCGTAGAATGTCATTTGACCTTCAAATTCAAAATATGTCACGTTATCATATAAATTTTTTTCAAATTTTAAAATTAAATATCTCAATATTTATAAGTCGAAAAAAATTCGAGAATACTATTTTTCTCGTATCGACGAGACGAATCAAACTATATCCCTGAATATAGGATTTTTAAAAAGATGTTGAATAACAATGAAATTCTTAAAATATACTTGTATTTAGTAGCTAATTTACTACTATATAAATCTATGAGTAATTTTTAACATTACACTTAGATTCGATAGTTACTTAGCTATTGAATACATGTGTATTTTTTAACATTTCACTTGTATTCAGCAGTTAATTATTCACTACGGGGCCGTTTGGTTAGGAGGCTTAAGACGGGATAACATTCATTCTGTAATAATCCCCTCATTAATAATACTGTTAATCCTTATCCGACAACCAAACGAGCCCTAAATCTATGTGTATTTTGAACATTACACATGGATTCAATTAGCTAGTTAGCTATTGAACCCATGCTTATTTTTGAAAATTGCACTTAGATTCAGTAGCTAGCTATTAAATCTATATGTATTTTGAACAATGCATTCAGTAACTAGTTAGCTACTGAATTTATGTGCAATTTTCAAAATACACATAAATTCAGTAGCTATGTAGCTAATGAATCCAATTGAAATGTTCAAAAATACACATGAATTCAGTAGTTAATTAATTACTAAATTCATGTGTATGTTCAAAATATAAATGGATTCAGTAGCTAATTAACTAGTTATTGAATTCATGTGCAATGTTCAAAATACACATGTATTAAGTAGTTAACTTGCTACTAAATGCAATGTTCAAAATACAAATGAATTCAGTAGCTAAATAGCTATTGAATCCTAGTGAAATGTTCAAAAATACACATGGATTAAGTAGCTAACTAGATACTTTATCCAATTGCAATGTTTAAAATACACATGGATTCAGTAGCTAACTACCTACTGAATTCATGTGCAATGTTTAAAATACACATGGATTTAGTAGTTAATTAGCTAATGAATTGAAGTACAATGTTTAAAAATACACATGGATTAAGTGCAATGTTAAAAAAATATATTGATTTAGTAGCTAAATAGCTAATGAATCCATGTGCAATGTTCAAAATATATATGGATTCATTAGCTAATTAGCTTCTAAATTTAAGTGCAATGTTCAAAGATACACATAAATTCAATAGTTAAGTAGCGATTAAATACATGTGTAATGTTCAAAATACATATGAATTCAGTAGATAATTATATATTGAATGCATGTGCAAAATACATATATATTTAGTAGCTAAGTAGCTATTAATACAAATACAATGTTCAAAATACATATGAATGTAATAGCTAACTAGCTACTGAATCCAATTGAAATGTTCAAAAATACACATGGTTAGCTACTGAATTCAACTGCAATGTTCAAAATATAAATGAATTCAGTAGCTAACTAGTTACTAAATTTATGTGCAATGTTCAAAATACAAATGGATTCAGTAGCCAAGTAGCTATCGAATCATGTGTAATGTTAAAAAAATATATATGTACACAGTAGCTAAGTAGCTACTGAATTCAAGTGAAATGTTCAAAAATATACATGGATTCAGTAGCTAAGTAGCTACTAAATTCAAGTGTATTTAAGAATTTCATTGTTGTTCAATTTTTTTTTCAAAACCCTATCTAAAGAGATATAGTTTGATTCGAATCGTCGAGACGAGAAAAATAATGTTCTTGATTTTTTTTCTACTCGTAGATATTGAGATATTTAATTTTGAAATTTGTGATAAATTTGGATAATAACGTGACAAATTTGTAAGGTCAAATGACATTTTACAGCTTCGTCCTTATCTATTCTAATAGTTGCAAAAATTACATCACGTCTATCCTAGTAATTTCTAATCTAAACCATTGATTTGCCTTTTATTTAATGGTTATAATTGATTCTCATGATTTTCATTTTAATTACTCTCTCCGTCCCGGTAATTGCTTCACCCTTTTGGGGTGGGCATGCAAATTAAGGAAATTGATGAGTGGAAAAAATGTTGTGAGTATAGTAAAATAGGAGAGAGAATGAGTGGAGGAAATAATAAATTTGAAAAATGTTGTGAGTGTAATAGTAAAATAGGAGAGAGAATGAGTGGGTGGAATAGTAAAGATTCTTTGTCATTTTAGAAAAGGTGAAGCTTTAAATGGGACACCCATTTTAACAAAAAGTGAAATTATTAATGGGACGGATGGAGTATTTTTTATTGGAATAAGACATATATTCTATATTGTTTTTCACTTTCTGATCATATTCAAAATAAGTGAGATTATTAAATGATTAAATAGTACTTATAATATTATAATTTTATCAAGATATATATAAAATATATTTTACAAATATTAAAGTTAACTGCAATATTTATAAATAGAGGAAGAGTTGGTCTTACGAAAAACGCGTTTTTTTCTGAGCTTAGGAAAAACGTGTTTTACACTGGCACTTCATAACACTAACGCTGACATTTTTTTACAATGGCACTTTGTTACACTAACACTGACACTTTTTACACTGACACTTAATATACATGCACTGACACTTTTTTATACATGCACTGGCACTTGTTTTACATGCACTGGCACTTTGTTACACTGACACTTTGTTAAACTGGCACTTTGTTAAACTGACACTTTGTTTCACATGCATTGACACTTTGTTAAACTGACACTAACATTGACGGGAAAAACAAAACACGTTTTTTCTAAGCTTAAAAAAAAAATGCATTTTTCATAAGATTTTGACATAGAGGAACTACTTCATACATTACTATATCATAAATACACATAATGTCTTGGTATATAAAAAATAAATTATGAAGTAATGAATTGTCTAGGGAAACAATAGTAAAGTCAACGCGTCAAGTCAACTGACCAGTAAAACACGGTAAACTCCACTTTATCCCGCACTCACCAAAGTCAACGTCAATACAAGCCTAGCTAATTACCATCCAATCCCTATCTCTCTCTTTATTAAACAATCACTTCTCACCAACTCACAAAGGACTTAGAAGTAAATTTCACAAACGCATTACAATGACTGTTCACTAGAATGGCCTTAGTCCGCCGTACAATCCAAGCCATAATATAGACCTACAAATATTCCAAGAATCCGAATGTCTTCTCCCCCAAAGATTACACCTTTGAAATCCTTTTCCTTGTTCAATATCTTCTTATATATCTCTTCTCTTCTCTCCGAGAGATTGTTATAGAAAAAGCCATGGCAAGGCTTCTTTCAAATGTCCCCATGAAAAAACATCCCTTAATATTGTTGAACTCCTCCTCCTTTATGGCCTTCATTGGAGTTTTATGCGTGTTTTCGCTCGTGACGTTTCTTTGCGGTGCACATAAACGAAGAACAAAGAGAGAAACCAGCACGGTCCAATTGGGAGAGAGGAAGAAGTTGGGGAGCGGAATAAGTAGTAAGGCTCTTTTGATGGCAAAGATGATGTCGTGGAGGAAAGTTCATGAAGAAGAAGATGAAATTGGTGGTGGCGGTGGTGGTGATGAAGAAGCGATGTGGAAGAGAACGATAATCATGGGAGAAAAGTGCCGGCCGGTGGATTTTTCAGGTCGGATTTTGTATGATTCGGAGGGGAATCCGTTGCCGGAGATGCTGCCTTCTAAGGGTGATGATGGTGGTAAGGTGGTGGCTCTACCTAAAGCAAAAGGAGTGAAGAGCTAGTAATATATACCCTTGATTATGTTCTAACTCTCTTTTGTTTTCTCTTTTGTTTGTTTTAGTTATGTTGTTGTGTAGGGTGTGTCCTAAGAAGAAAGGAAAGTGTGTTCAACTAATATTTTTTATTTATACATAATGTATGTACTCTCTCTTCTCTCTGTCCCAAGAGTTTTATTTTTTATTTTGGTTCGCCTCAGATTAAGATTAAGAGTCTCATTTCATAAATGATAAATTTTGAACAGTGTTTCGAACATTTATACCCTTATAATGTAAATATATTTACAAAAAAAACCATTCATTATGCCCTTATAATGTTAACATATTTACAAAAAAATCAATCAAAAAGAGGTTTTATCATAAATGTTTTAACTTTTACATTCGCTCTCCTCTAATTTTCTACTCACTTGCAATTCTTTATTAATTTTTTAAAAAATTTCTTAAGAAACGTGAAATATTACCCCTAGGACCCTTGAAGTGGGACAAAGAGAGCACAAGTTATGTCAAAACTAGCCAAATATATTAATTAAAAAGTTTGACAAGTGAACTGCAACAACATTTGTTTTGAGACGGAGAGTGTACTATTATAGAAAAGAAATTAAGGAAAAATTAATGGAGATAAAGGGAGTATTAATTTATTCAATCTAACTTGCACATCAATCTATGCATAAAATTGATGAGGTGAAGCACTCGGTCACACCTCATGTGTCCTGTTGTACAGTTTTCCGAGCACTCTGCTGCAAATAAAGATCAAGGATCTTCTGAGTCACCTCTGTTTCATCTTTGCTACCTTCAATCAACTTATCCACTTGAGCTCTCAACAACCTCATCTTAACCCGCACCGGTCCAGCACTCGGTCCCACCTCACGGCCAATCGAAAGGTCAGAAACGGACCGCCTGGACAATTTGAGACACTCGAGCTGCTCCTTGGCGGTCATGTTCCTAGTAGCCTTAACCTTTTCCTCCTCCAGTATGGGCAGTTTTGGCAATTCTATGAGAAAATATGTTTTCCCAGCTTCCAGTTGGTATTGTGAGTGAAGTGGTTTGGCTCTTACGCCAAATTGCTTAGCTGCTTTTATATCCAACAGAACATGATCCGGGTAATCCTTGACTACGTCACAGGCTCGAACAGGCGTCTTTAACTTGACAATCTCGCCGTTGATCTTCATCACTTTGGTTCTCTTTCGTCGTCCTATGGTGTTCGTGTTCCCCATCTCAAACCTGTAGTGAAAAGATTCTAAAGAAGGTGTCTGCAGTGTTATAATGATAAGGTTGGTGTTGAAAATAAGTGGGAGAGACGGCCGTTTTTGGACAAAGAAGTGGAGGGACTCAATTTAATTAAGACAAAGCTGCGTTTTGGATGAGATGAAAGTGGGGCATGCATGGCACTGGCAACCCTTTCTTTATAGATGCTGGCTGTGCCCACTTCTGAAGTTCCAAAAAAATTAAAAATGGCTATCATTATAAATTTGCACTTCAGCACGCCTTCATGTATAAGATTCCATATATATATATATATATATATATATATATATATATATATATATATATATATATATATATATATATATATATATATATATATATATATATATATAAGTCTATTATAATGAGGAAACTAAGCGTCTATATAGGAAACCATGAAGTAGCTATGGCCAATTTGGATTAAAAAAAACAGCATCAAATCTTTCAAGATTAAAAAAAAAAATATAGAGGGGGTGGCATTTTCGTAATTATTTCATTTAAAATCCCCCTCAAATTTCAAAATAAAATATCTCAATATCTATAAGTCAAAAAAAAAATTCGAAAACACCGATTTTTTTGTCTTCGACGAGACGATTCAAACTAGATCCCGAAGATAGTGATTTTGAAAAATAATATTGAACAACGTCTAATTTTTAAAACACTAAATTTCCATGCTTGTCTTAAGCGAGACTCAACCGCTTATGCTAATGATGTCATATGTATATGTTCATTAAAATGGAGTTGACTTTTTTAAGAAACTCACTGAGGAGATAGATTAGTAATAACCCATCTCACATAATACTCCATAAAAAGCAACTTACGAGCATACTGACATCGCATGTGATTAGCAGGAATTATTACAAGTGCTCAGTCGAAGGGTACACAATCATAATTAATTAGTGAACACTAGGCGTAAGTGAACACTAGCTATGTTTGTCTTAGTGAACACTAGCTATGTTAACACTCAGCTATGTTGTCTTAGTGAACACTAGTTGTATTGTCTTAGTGAACACTAATTAATTAGCCGAGCACTAAGAAGTGAACACTTACCGTAAGTGAACACTAAATTTATGTTGTCTTAGTGAACACTAATTAATTAGTGAACACTAGCTGTAAGTGAACACTAGCTGTAAGTGAACACTAGCTATTTTGTCTTAGTGAACACTAATTAATTAGTGAACACTAGTTTGTAAGTGAACACTATTTGTAAGTTAACTAGGCTGTGTTGTCTTAGTGAACACTATTTGTGTTGTCTTAGTGAACACTAGCTATGTTGTCTTAGTGAACACTAGTTGTATTGTCTTAGTGAACACCAATTAATTAGTGAACACTATTGTATTGCTCATTTAATTAATTAGTGAACACTAGTTTTATTGTCTTAGTGAACACTTACAGCTAGTGTTCACTAATTAATTAGTGAACACTAGCTGTATTGTCTTAGTGAACACTAATTAATTAGTGAACACTATAGTGAAATAATCATCACCCAAGAATGTTGTACATGACGCCTAGTTTCCTCCATTTAGCTACTACTTTATGCTGAATGTTGAGAAAAGAACAAAAGACGAAATTAAGCCATGGTTAAGTACACAAGCTATGTATATAGTGTACACTAGCTAGCTAGTTAACTCGTGTACACTAGCCAAACGGCTTATCTTACGGCATTGCCTTGGCTCATTAAAATGCTACTAATGAATTTAACTCTAATCAGGGCTATGATTACCAAAAAGTATATAAATCTAGGGTTCAGGACTTACAAATGAAGACTTGGATAATAAATCCCTTCAACTCCAGTGCAGACAACACTAATCTTGTCAGGTAACACCTGTTTTTCAATAATTTCCGACCTGATGAATGAATGCCACTCCATTAATTATAAAATCAACAATCAACATGGAGGAAAAAGAAGAAAATAAGTAAACTATCATAAAATGCCGAGGTACCTAAGTTTCGGTTGCATTTTCTCATCAGACTCTGACTGTTCATACATAGGCTTTTGTTTGCATTCAGGACAGAAATATTCAGTATCCACCAGATTCTACAAAGCAGATATACTCAATTGTTTTAAACTAAAATAAGAAAAAAGAAAAGGAGTAATAAAAGCATAAGAAATCAGATTAAGACCTTAAAGTGCTTGTTAGGAACTTTGGCGCACTCAGCGTGTACACTAGCTAGTGTACACTAGCTAGTGTACACTAGTTAATTAGCTAGTGTATATAGCTAATTGAATAGTGTACACAAGGACTTGTGTACACTAGCTAGTGTACACTAGTTAATTAGCTAGTGTACACAAGGACTTGGCCAAGACTAAGTCAAGACAATGTCCAGTATAAGTCATCTGGCTAGTGTACACGAGTTAATTAGCTAGTGTAATGCAATTATATACATAGCTTGTGTACTTAGCCATGGCCGATGAACATTGAAATTAAAACTCTGGGTACACTAACTAAGTTGCTAGTGTACATTACTTAACTCATATACATATATCCAATTGGGGTTTGTATGCACAAATTAAAGAACTCATATGTTTCCCTCACCAACACAAACAATATGACCCCATCTCTTTTTCCTGTCACTAAATCTTTATCATAAAATAAATAGATGTTTCTTTGCGGTGTTCCATTAATAGATCTTTCATAAGAAAAAAAAATATATTATAAAATTGATGATCTCCCATATTCCCTAGCATGAGACCAATTAATTAAAAGGTTCCTGGAATCAAAAGAAACCATCACATCTATCTAGCCAATCCATTTTCGATATGATCTTTGGTATTGTTCACAATGTTTCCTCTATTCTAAAAACTGGAGAGATCTGTTTCTTTGTTTTAGAGAAGTTAAAAGCCATTCTCACATGTCTGCATCCCCCAAATCATAAAATGAGTTGATTATCACCTTAAAGAACCCACCCCATACTTGACAATCACATCATGTTCCCTTTTTTTCTTTTTTATTCTAGACAGCTCAGAAATGCTATGTAGGTACTCCCTCCGTGACTCCGCCTAAAGAATACATGCACGTAAAGTGATACATCACTAGCGCCCTTACATGTGATATTAATCCAAAATATAGTACCCAAATTAAGCTAGTGTTTACTTACAGCTAGTGTTCACTAATTAATTAGTGTTCACTAAGACAACATAGCTAGTGTTCACTTACAGCTAGTGTTCACTAATTAATTAGTGTTCACTAAGACAATACAACTAGTGTTCACTAAGACAACATAGCTAGTGTTCACTAAGACAACACAGCTAGTGTTCACTAAGACAACATAGCTAGTGTTCACTAAGACAACATAACTAGTTAACTTACAGCTAGTGTTCACTTACAGCTAGTGTTCACTAATTAATTAGTGTTCACTAAGACAACATAGCTAGTGTTCACTTACAGCTAGTGTTCACTTATAGCTAGTGTTCACTAATTAATTAGTGTTCACTAAGACAATACAGCTAGTGTTCACTAATTAATTAGTGAACACTAGCTGTAAGTGTTCACTAAGACAATACAACTAGTGTTCACTAATTAATTAGTGAACAATACAGCTAGTGTTCACTAATTAATTAGTGTTCATTAAGACAATACAACTAGTGTTCACTAAGACAACATAGCTAGTGTTCACTAAGACAACACAGCTAGTGTTCACTAAGACAACATAGCTAGTGTTCACTAAGACAACATAACTAGTTAACTTACAAATAGCTGCTCACTTACATGTGTGCTCACTAATTAATTAGTGTTCACTAAGACAACATAGCTAGTGTTCACTTACCGCTAGCTGCTCACTAATTAATTAGTGTTCACTAAGACAATACAACTAGTGTTCACTAAGACAACATAGCTAGTGTTAACATAGCTAGTGTTCACTTAAGACAACATAGCTAGTGTTCACTTACAGGCTCTCGTTCACTAATTAATTAGTGTTCACTAAGACAATACAACTAGTGTTCACTAAGACAATACAGCTAGTGTTCACTAATACAACACATCTAGTGTTCACTAAGCCAATACAACTAGTGTTCACTAAGACAATACAGCTAGTGTTCACTAATACAACACGCCTAAACTGCTCACTAATTAATTAGCTACTACTTTATGTGTATTTGTACAGAGGTATATTTCACATTTTTAAACTCATCACACTACATGCTAAGCATATCACTTGGCAGCACACCAATGAGTTTCTACATCTCAATTTGAATACGCAGTCTTTTTGTAATTAAATAAGATGTCGAATATCTTATCAAAAAAAAAAAAGATGTAGGATATGAAAAAGAGCCAACAAGTGATTAATTAGCTACTACTTTATGTGTATTTGTACAGAGGTATATTTCACATTTTTAAACTCATCACACTACATGCTAAGCATATCACTTGGCAGCACACCAATGAGTTTCTACATCTCAATTTGAATACGCAGTCTTTTTGTAATTAAATAAGATGTCGAATATCTTATCAAAAAAAAAAAAAGATGTAGGATATGAAAAAGAGCCAACAAGTGATGCAGCATTTATAGTCTGCACATTAGGGAAAAAATTATATACTTAGTGAACACTAGTTAATTAGCTAGTGTTTTAAAAATTAGACATTGTTCAATATTATTTTTTCAAAATCCTGTCTTCAGGGATCTAGTTTGAATCGTCTCGTCAAGACAAAAAAATCAGTGTTTTCGAAATTTTTTTTCGACTTATAGATATTGAGATATTTTATTTTGAAATTTGAGGGGGATTTAGTTCACAATAATTACGAAAATGCCACCGCCTCTATCTTTTTTTTTAATCTGGAGCATTGATGTGTTTTTAATCCAATGGTTGGGTTTGGTTACCATGGATTTCTCATATAAATTTGGTTCTCATTTGAATACCTTCCTATATATATATATATATATATATATATATATATATATATATATACTCCGTATATATATATATATATATATATATGTGTGTGTGTGTGTGTGTGTGTGTGTGTGTGTGTCGAAACATAGAATTTAATATTATAAGGTTGCAACAACTCCAAAAACATGATAGACCATATTATAAGTTGCAACAACTCCAAAAATTTAATTAAAACATCAAGCATATTCAAGACAAAAACATCATATGCCATAATATAAGTTGCAACAACTCCAAAAACTTAATAAGAATATATATCAACCATATTTGACACCAGTTTACATCTATAAGATATTGTAAATGGGTGAAACCAGGAAGGATGGAGTAACATTATTTATTTAACTTCTTACATACTCCCTCCGTCCCACTTTACTTGGCACCAACTTTTTGGGTATAGGAATTAAGGAAAAGTGATGTAAGAAAGAGAAAAAGTTAAATGTTGTGAGTATGAAGAATTAAATAGGAGAGAGAATGAGTGGGAGGAATAGTTAGGAGAGAGAATGTTGTGAGTGTAAAAGTGAAGTAGGAGAGAGAATGAGTGGAGGGAATAGTGAATATTCTTTTCCATTTTGGACAGTGCCAAGTGAAGTGGGACGACCCAAAATGGAAATTAGTGCCAAGTGAAGTGGGACGGAGGGAGTATTCAACATCGATAAATTTAACAATAAAAGTTAAAAAAAGGTTCCACAAGTTTGAACAAAACATTGACAATGTATGCAGAAAATACAAAGAAAGGCCGCAGCAGACTCATATATACTGGAGTAAACATGGGTTTTAATGGGTGGTGGAGGCGGCGGTGGCAGTGCAGTGGTGCAGAGTGGTGGCGGTGGGATATGGTTGCAATGGCGTGGTGGCTGTTGGGAGTTGGATGGTTGGTGTGAGAGTATTCATAATTAATTTAAATGGTTTTATCAAAATTTACACTTTACTTCCCTCATTTAATTGAAATTTTCGTATCATTGTTTTAGTTGCTTAGTTAGCTTCACGTAGAACAAAAGGTTATGCAATGGTGTCGGCTCAATGGAATTAACGCGGCTTTGGACGACAGAAAGATGGTAGGACTACACAATCTTGAAAATAAAAGGAGGGCAGGTGACCTTTTTCTCCGTGTAGTTCTGTCACTGACCGGGAAGATGATTTTAATAGAAATGCAATTGATGTATATTCACTACGTGTGAATACCAAATTATGATAAATAAATAACAAATATTTATTCACTAAATACAGAGAATAAAATAAAAGGTTAAAAATATTCTACTTTAAAAATCATCAATTAAGATTATAGATATAAAAGGGTCTAATAAGGCCATATGATTGTCTTTTTTTTTTCTTCTTTTTTTTTTCTTTTTTTTTTTTTAACGAACAATGCATACTTGCATTAAATAAAATTAACAAGACAACATTGTTCGGAGGCTCATTTCATATTTAATTCGCTGCATTATTTGTAGAACTTTTTACGAGCATGATAACAAAAGAAGAGTTGGAAGCAAATAATGCTTTGTAGGCACCTACAATACATTAAAATTCATCTAATCCAGTAGAGAGTGATACCATAACCTTGAAAACAATTGCACTAGTGACTACAAATATCACCTTGTACCAAACATTTACTAATGATATTTTTTGAGCCAAATCTCCATTGATCATCCTTCTTTCGAATAATAATTAGGGACACCCAAATGTTTCTCTGATTATAACTTGGACACTGCCTAATTTCGACATTCAAACAATCTCCACACATATATAATTTGACTTTGAAAATATGACAAATTAAAACATTTATTTCAGCAATAAATGTCGAACCAAGCATTCCAAACATTAAAAAAATATAAACATAACACATTGGATTGGTCTCTTTGACTTTATTTTTTTTATCAAGTTTATGAATTTCAAAGTTCTAGTCAATTCAAAACATGATGTACATGAATGTTATTAATTTTGTGTATTACATAGAGTATATGAACATTAAGATATAATAATCAATACATATAAATTTACAATCCAAAAGTTATATTTTGGAGACACAAAATCCAATCAACATTGGTTATAGATTATATATGTGTTTAGCTAAGTCAAATCTATACTACGATTTTTACTAATCCACTACATTTTTTGTAAATTGACCTAATTGTCCTTTGATATTTAAGGAATTAATGAAATATCTTAGGGAAATATTATCTATACTACAAGTTTTACTTTTCCACTATATATTCTAATTAAAATCTTAATTAATTATGATCATGAAAATATTTGCTTCAAAAGACATACCTTTGTGAAGACAATCCTGGTGTTCCTGTGCAAGTGGGCGACCGCCCAGGTATTATGGGCGACCGCCCAGCTCCTATTTCAAGTGACGTGATTTCCTCTATGCAGATGGGCGACCGCCCAAGCCAAGTGGGCGACCGCCCACGCTCAAAGCCAAGAAAAGTTGAAACGTCTATTGATGTGGGCGATCGCTCATGACCAATTCTGACGAGATTTAGTTTCCTAATTATGTTTTTCTTCTTGATTTTATTCCTTGATTTTCGTTTTCCTTTTCCAGCAAGAACTCTTTTAGCCAGGAACAAATGTAACATATATATTCTTGTGTTCATCAATGGAAATGAAAGTTTTGGGAAAATCATAATTTATTTTCCTACATGGTATCAGAGCAACAACATACACAATTTTGAATCAATGGCGGGGAACGTTGCTATCGTTAATAATCCCCCTAAAATTGAATACAATTCTCCGTTCTACCTTGGTCCTCAGGATAGGCCAGACGATTTTATTACCCCTACTCGTTTCAATGGTGAAAATTATGATGATTGGGCTAGTGATATGCAGACGGCTCTTGAAGCTCGCCGGAAATTTGGTTTCCTAGATGGTACGATTACTCAACCTGTTCTTCCCTGCACCACATCTGATTGGAATACTATTCATGCCATGTTGATTTCTTGGATCATGAATACTATTGAATCCAACGTTAAAAGCACTCTCTCGAAATTTAAAGATGCTAAACGTTTGTGGGACTCCCTTAAGAATCGATATGCTGTGGTTGACGGGCCACACATTCAACAATTAAAGGCCTCTATTGCTCGTTGTGAGCAAACTAAGGATATGTCTGTGGCCACATATTTTGGTAAATTGACCGGGTTGTGGGAAGAACTCCATAGTCATGAACCGCTGATCAATTGTACTGTGCCAGGCAATTGCTTCTGGCAAGCCAAAGAACATGCAGATCGCAGAGAGATAGGGAAGCTTCATCAATTTCTTATGGGTTTGAATTCCGAGTATCATTCCAATACTCGCACCAATATTTTATCTATGGATCCTCTCCTTGGTCTTGATAGGGCATATAAATTGGTGGCTCAGGATGAGCGGGTTCGTCTTGCCAAACCTGTTCTTGAAGATGTGGTTAGTTTTGCTGTTCGTACTGGTGGAACTCGCAGTCGTGACAATCCTGATAAATCCCATCTCACATGTACTCATTGTCAGAAAATGGGACATGATAGTACTACATGCTTTGAATTGCATGGATATCCAGATTGGTGGCTTGAGCAACGCAAATCCAATCCCCGCGGCGGTGGTCGTCCGCAGAATGGGCGAGGTAGGGGCTCTTCTCGCATCGGATCTACAACAACACCAGACTGTGGCCCTGTTAATGTTGGTGCAGCTGCTGTAGGATCTCCATCTGTGGCTTCCTCTTCTTCATTTACAGTTGAACAATGGCAGGCTTTGGCAAGCCTCGTTGGTAACACCCAAATCTCAAATGATCGCCTTCATGGTAAGTTTGATTCAGCTTCATGGGTAATTGATACAGGTGCTTCAAATCATGTAACCGGAAACGCCTCGTATCTTCTTGATTCTCGGACTATACCGGCTTGTCCTGTTGGTTTGCCCAATGGGTCATCAATTTTGGCTCATACTGAGGGCTCCGTTCGTCTGACGGACACCATTACTCTCTCTCATGTTCTTTTCATTCCAAACTTAAGCTGCAATTTAATTTCAGTTTCTCTAACCTGTTCGACGATATTCATCAGACCGTCCAATTTAACTCATCTATGTGTGCTATACAGGACCTGTCGAGGAACCTGATTGGAATGGGTGTTAGGCGGGATGGACTCTACTACTTTCGCGGCACATCTTCAGCATACAATGTCTCTATTACCGGATCACCTTCTGTGTTGGATTTGTGGCACAATCGCTTGGGGCACCCTTCCGAGAATGTATTAAAGCTTCTTCCTCCTGTTCGTGGTACTTCTGGCAGTTTACTTAAACCTTGTGATACTTGTTTTAGGGCTAAACAATCTAGAGATAGTTTTCCTGTTAGTGACCATAAGTCTACTAGAATTTTTGAGAAAGTTCATTGTGATTTGTGGGGTGCATACACTCATTCTTCCTCTTGTGGTGCACGATATTTTTTAACTTTAGTAGACGATTTTTCCCGAGCTGTTTGGGTCTATTTGTTGGTCGATAAAATCGAAGTTTTTCGTATGTTTATGGCTTTTATTGCAATGGTTGAACGTCAGTTTTCTCAGAAAATTAAGGTTGTCCAATCTGATAATGGGACTGAATTTAATTGCATGCTTGATTATTTCTTCTTCACTGGCATCACTTTTCAAACATCTTGTGTTGGTACCCCCCAACAAAATGGTCGAGTCGAGCGGAAACATCGTCACATTCTGAATGTTGCTAGAGCTCTTAGATTTCAAGCTCATTTACCAATTTTCTTTTGGGGAGAAGCAGTTCTCAATGCTGCTCACTTAATCAACCGGACTCCCACTCCCCTCTTAGGCAATAAGACTCTCTATGAGGTTTTGTTCGGAAAATTACCTTTCTTTGACTCTCTTCGGGTTTTTGATTCCTTGTGTTATGCTCATAATCAGAAAGCGAAGGGAGATAAGTTTGCTAGTCGTAGCCGAAAATGTATTTTTGTGGGCTATCCTCTTGGCAAAAAGGGGTGGAAGTTGTTCGATCTAGAGACAAAGAAATTTTTTGTCTCCCGGGATGTGAAATTTTTTGAGAACAATTTTCCTTATAGTGATTTGTCGTCTGTGCCTCATTCCCCAAATTCTGTGGAGATTATTAACCAAGAGGCTGATTTCGCCTTTCTTGATTATCCGGACATGGCAGATGTTGTTTCAGAACCTATGACAGTGGCTCCTACAGATGTACCTGATTCCGTGACTATAGTTTCTGCAGATATTACTCCTACAGAGGTCTCTTCTGCTTCTACTACAGACACCTCCCCCTCTGAGCAAGAGGCTTTAGGGAGGGGCATGCGTACGAAAGTACACTCCGTTCTACTTCGGGACTATATTGTTGCTACTGTTACTTCTGCTAGTCCATCCCCCGAACACTCCACTCCTGTCGGCTCCTCAGGTACCCCTTATCCTATAGCTCACTATATAAATTGTGACAGTTTTTCTGTGAAATATCGTAACTTTCTTGCAGCTATTACCTTGGCTAAAGAGCCTAAGACTTTCCGTGAGGCTATGTCACAAGATGGATGGAAGGAATCCATGCAGGCTGAAATTCGTGCCCTGGAAGATAATGGCACATGGACTATGGTTCCTCTACCGCATGGTAAGCGTGATCTTGGCAGCCAGTGGGTCTATCAGATTAAGTACAAGTCTGATGGCACAGTTGAACGACTCAAATCTCGCTTGGTGGTCCTTGGCAATCATCAGAAAGAAGGGATTGACTACACGGAAACTTTTGCTCCTGTGGCCAAGATGGTCACCGTTCGAGCCTTTCCTGCCATTGCTGCCTCAAAGAATTGGGAACTATATCAGATGGATGTGCATAATGCTTTCTTGCATGGTGATCTTCAAGAAGAGCTCTACATGAAACCTCCTCCGGGTTTTCATTCCAATCAACCCAATATGGTTTGTCGTCTTCGCAAATCCCTTTATGGCCTGAAGCAAGCCCCGCGTTGTTGGTTCGCTAAGCTTGTGGCTTCCTTGAAACATTATGGGTTCTTGCAGTCTTACTCGGATTATTCCTTGTTCACATTCACCAAAGGTACGATTCATATGAACATTCTTGTGTATGTTGACGATCTCATTATAGCTGGGAACGATTCCGCTGCCTTACAGTCTTTCAAAAAGTATCTAAGTGAATGTTTCAAGATGAAGGACCTTGGCTCCTTGAAATATTTTTTGGGCATTGAAGTTGCTCGTAGCCCATCTGGCCTGTTTTTGTGCCAACGCAAGTATACCTTGGACATTATATCCGAGGTTGGGCTATTGGGAGCTAAGCCATCTGGCTTTCCTATCAACCGAATCATAAACTCGGTCTTGCCATCGGTGATCTTCTGGATGATCCAGAACG
The DNA here is from genome assembly GCA_022495995.1 of Adenophora triphylla var. japonica. Classification (NCBI taxonomy): domain Eukaryota; kingdom Viridiplantae; phylum Streptophyta; class Magnoliopsida; order Asterales; family Campanulaceae; genus Adenophora; species Adenophora triphylla. Next base: position 144,734 of record JAFEMH010001790.1, on the reverse strand, counting down.
TTATAGACGATTAGTTGGTCGACTCATTTACTGGGCAAGTCACTGGCCCGTACTTGGCATACTCGGTTCACATTTTGTCTCAATTTATGAAAGAACCTCGCAAGGATCATTGGGATGCAAAGATCGCGAGTTGCTTCGTTGTCTCAAAAGCACACTCCGGTCAAGGTATCCTTCTTCGTGCCGATAGTGAGTCACACTCGCAAGGATGGTGTGATTCAGATTGGGCAGCCTGTCCTATTTCTCGCCGTTCTCTCTCTGGATGGCTTGTGTTTCTTGGTCATTCTCCTATCTCTTGGAAGAAGAAGAAACAAACCACGGTGTCTCGCCTGTCCGCCGAGGCCGAATATCGTTCTATGGTTGCTCTTACTTGTGGAATTAAAATGGTTGAAGGGATTACTTTTAAGTCTTGGTGTACATCATCCGAAGTCGATCAACATCTTCTCGCGATAGTCACCAAATTTCGATATCGCCAAGAACCCCGTATTTCATGAACGGACAAAGCATATTGAAATTGGACTCGCCACTTTGTTCGTGATGCCATTTCTGACGGTCTTATTTCTCCTTCCTATGTCCCTACTAAGACGCAAAATGCGTATATTTTTACTAAGTCTCTTTGGGAAAACAACAATTTGATTTACTTGTTAGCAAGTTGGGCATTCTAAATCCCCTACGCTCAACTCGAGGGAGGGTGAAGACAATCCCGGTGTTCTGTGCAAGTGGGCGACCGCCTGTATTATGCGGGCGACCGCCCAGCTCCTATTTCAAGTGACGTGATTTCCTCTGTGCAGATGGGCGACCGCCCAAGCCAAGTGGGCGACCGCCCACGCTCAAAGCCAAGAAAAGTTGAAACGTCTGTTGATGTGGGCGACCGCCCAGGTCTCAGTGGGCGACCGCCCATGACCAATTCTGACGAGAATTTAGTTTCCTAATTACGTTTTTCTTCTTGATTTTATTCCTTGATTTTCGTTTTCCTTTTCCAGCAAGCAAGAACTCTTTTAGCCAGGAACAATTGTAACATATATATTCTTGTGTTCATCAATGGAAATGAAAGTTTTGGGAAAATCATAATTTATTTTTCTACAACCTTAAATAAATAATACTTATTTAACAATGAATTATTTTTTTAGAGTAAGCAAATGTTTTATTTTCCTTTTTAACTAAAGAACTTTTTTTTTTAGGTTTTCATTGTTCATATTAAAATAATCAAATTATATGTGAATACATTAACTTTTATTAATTTTTTACTACAAAAAAGGGAAACATGCAAATATCAGATGTAATATTGAAAATACTTATAGATGATATTAGGTTACAAAAAATAATATTCAATATTTTTAATTTCCTATAAAAACATGTATTAGTAAATTTGCCACTTATTTTAATATTTGAATTAATAAATACTAATAAATATTATAAAATTTCAGCATAATAATATTTAATTTTGCTGATGCATGGTAAACAAAATATTAATTAGTACATTCACCCCTCAAGTTTTATGCCAAAAAAACTAATCATTATTTATTTAATTAATTTTCCTTCTTTTTTCCTTTCCCTACAATTGATTGATACCCAAAAAAGGAAAAAAAAACTAACAAAAGATAAATGAAGATATTTAATTTATTGTGTATTAAAGAAGTAAGTGACAATTAAAATAAATAATTTATTTCGTATAAGCAATTTCATACTTAAATTATAATTTCTTGCATATAAAGCATTTATTATTTTAGCCTGATTAAAATGAATTATTTTGAAGATGAAAAAATTAACAAAATTATATAGTTTTAATGAATATTAATATATGTAGTGAATGAGTAAATTTTATAGTATAAATTAAAATAGTCTCTTTAAGGCCAAAATCTTGTAAAAAACTAGTTTTTTCGTAACATAAGAAAAAACTAGTTTTTAAACACTAAGCCTAACTAAAAAGAGGGATGAACAATGATGAAAACTAGTTTTTTCATAATATTTTGAGAAAACTAGTTTTTTACAAGAGCTACTCCTCTTTTAAGAGCAAATGTGTCAAGTAAATAACCAAATTACGAAAAATACAATGAATGTAGCGGATAAACAATTATTGTAGTAGTAATAGATTTTCCCTTCCTGTAACAAAAAAATATATTAATGAACCAACTAGTGATTAATGATTATCCTCCGTACGTGTAGCGGAAATAGCGAGTTCGAATCCTATTAAAAACACGTGCTAATCTGTCATTTGATGTAGCCTAACGGCATTTTTCATGTCATTAATGAAATAAAAAACTCAATTTTTTTTTAAAGAATGACTATAACTGACTTAATTTTATTTTATTAATTTTTTTTTGAAAAAACTGACTTGTAAACACAATATAAACCTTTCATCACCAACAATATTTATTGTCAACAACTGAAATTATATGGAATCTATTTATATTATTATTCACTTTTCATTTTCAAATAAAGTAATGCTAAAGTCATAATAAATAGAGTTTTTTTTGAGATGAATTATTAACAAATAGGGGCAATTTGGGAAATATATATTTAAAATACGTGTATTTCAGTATTTATATGAAACAAAATGAATTTTGGAACCGGAAAAGTTAATACAATTAATACTTTATATTTGTTCCATTACGCTTTATTCACTTCGTCATTTTGGGCGATATTTTTTATTAATGGAATTCACTTTTTGTAATACAACAACTATTTACTTAATTGTTTTCTATTTTACTTTCTCTGTTATTCACTTACAATATTATTTTTATAAAATTATTTCTTAAATTTTTTGTTTTTAATAGAAAATGGGTAAGATATTATTAGACGGATGGATGAAGTAATTAGATGATAAAGAATCTATAGTATAAATCAAAGGTGTGTTTGCTACAGTTGTATCTACAGTTTCAAGTGGAGATTTTCCCATTTTGCCCTCACTATTTTATTTCTTTCCCATTTTGCCCTTAAAAAATTTAATTAAAAAAAAAATTATTTATTTTTTTAAAATTAAAAAAAAAACAAAAACAAAAATCGTGGCCTTGAACACGGGCTTAGGCTAGTAAGGAATAAAATAAACCCAAATCCAAAAAAAGTAAAAATCTATAGAACTAATTTGTTTTCTTTCTTAAAAATCTATAAATATAATAATAAAAAATTGAAATATTAAATGGGTAGCTATCCACGTTGGACGCCATGGGGCCCATGGCCAATCAAAATCTGAAAGTTAACCGCCGGCACCATAGCGGCCAACAAACACAACCAAAGAAATTCCGACGGCGTGGCGGCGAAACCCTAAATTTGATCTCCTTTCCAAATTCGTCCTAAAAATAAAAAGTTTAACCGATAATCCACACCGGGTTGTGCGAATGAACCCACGAATCAAAATCTCGAAATTGCCCTCTCACCCCCAATTCAAAAAATTCAAACACAGAATTACATTAATCAGACAAGAGAATCTTGAATGAATTACTGTAATTACAGGTGGCATTAAGCAGTTCATGCAAAAAAGACAACTTTTTTTCAGAATTATTCCTATATATATTTATGATACACAACTACTCTTGCTTCAGTAAGTCTCCTGAATTCAAACCGTTTCGAAACTTTGCCGTTTTCAGGTGAAGTTTTCCGGCGATTTTTTTAGTTTCTGGAAGTTGATTTTAATTTGTTTATGTTAATTTTGGTTTGTTTGATTGAATTTAGGTTGAGGAGCTCGAGCAAGTTGGTGATGACGCCTCCGATTCTTTCTTTAGCTTTACCTTCTGAAACGGGTCGGGTTCTCAGTATCCAGTCGCACACCGTTATGGTACATTCCTTCTTGCTGCTTCATTTGTTAAAGATTGGCATCAGATCGATTTGTGTATTTGAAAATGAGCATTGATTTTACTTCTTGAATTTGATTTACTCATTTAATGGAAGAAGGGTTTATATGAATTTATTTGATTTTTTTTAGCCATCAGTTTTTCTACTTAGTCCGGTCACTGATCGAGTGGCGTAGTCAGAACTGACTTGGGCCCCGTTCTAACCCGGGTATCAAAAAAAAAAAAATTCATATAAATGCATGTCATGAATCAGAATAAATCAAAATAACTTTTTCCTTATAATCGTTACGTTAAGAAGGGTGGATTTCCAGGCTATGCTTGGTTTGTTCGAGGGAGGTTTGTTCGAGGGAACGGGTGTTTTTCCCGAGCCTTAAAGTGGTTCCTCCACTTTTATGGGTCAGGCGGGGCCTGGTTGGGTAGAAAAATGAGTGAGCTTTTGGGGTGATGATAAAATTTGGAGCTTTTTGCCAAATGTGGGTTAATAGAGAACTCTAAGCATTTAGAACCGCTCTGCATCTATATGTTTGGGAAAATTGCAACTTGAACTATGATGGAGAGACCTCCAAGATTCCTTCATCTGTAACATCTGTTGGAGATAAAATTTTGTTGATTGGAAACTGTCTTTAAAATGTTACGGATTGCTTTTCGTAGAATTTTTATCAATAAGTTATATCAATGATCGAGGAAATTTTAATCAATTTGACCAAAATAAATCAAAAGGGGCCTTTGCATTGAACATGAGTTATTCTTATAACTAACATGATCATCGTACAAAAACCATTCATAGAAGTGTGTCCATTTTTAAAATGATGCTAAACTAGTGGGTCATTCGTTTTCCATTTATATGGCTATGTTTTGTATTGTTAATGTAATATCGGAGATTATAAATTTGTTTTTTTTTTCCCTCATTAGGGCTATGTGGGAAACAAGTCAGCTGTCTTTCCTTTGCAGCTACTGGGTTATGATGTGGACCCCATTAACTCAGTGCAGTTCTCCAATCACACAGGCAAGCGTCTTAAGACTTCATTTATAACAAGCCAAATTATGTAAATGTTGAGGCATGAATCCTTGTTGTTATCGAGTGATTTAATCAACCCGAGAGCGTTTGCAGGATACCCGACTTTTAAGGGGCAGGTGCTGAATGGAGATCAACTTTGTCAGTTGATAGAAGGCCTTGAAGCAAATGAGCTGTTATACTATACTCATCTACTAACAGGTTTGCAGAATATCACTCACATTTATGGAAAAGATCTAAGTACATTCTTCTTCTTGTCCAATCATATGATTCCTAAGTTTTTATTTCTGGTGTTTTGCAGGTTACATCGGGTCTGTTTCCTTCCTGAACACCGTTTTGGAAGTAGTCAAGAAGCTTCGTTCTATCAATCCCAATCTTATTTATGGTGAGTATAATATTAGATATTACATAAGTCTTTGCTTGTCAAAATTCTGTTCAATTGGGCATCTCATTGTTTCCTTACTCGTTTATTGATTAGCATTCTCTCTCTCTCTCTCTCTCTCTTTCTCTCTCTCCTCTCCCTCCCTCTCTCTCTCTCTCTCTCTCTCTCTCTCTCTCTCTCTCTCTGTCTTTAGTTTCAGCAATATATACAATCTATACTCGGAAAATCTGCATTTGTCCACTGACATTAAATTCATGGGTCCTCTTTGTTTCTGTATTATGCTTATGTTCTACTCATTGCCACTTGCGGTTCATCACCCAGTTGATATTGTTTTTGTGCTGTAGACTGTAGAGGTGTTCTAAATTCATTACATCAGTGTGAGTATCTTGGTGACATTCTCCTGCTACTTTGTGGGTCAGGAAAACTTGTTTGTATGTACATGATCTGGCTACGATTTCTTGAAAATTGTTGAGACTTGAAAATGATCTGTAGAGATACCTGGCAGTAATAAAAGTTCACGTTAACTGGAAATTCGTTGTAATATGATTAAGATTCAATAGATTTTTTTTGGTCCTAAAATAATTGCAACAGTGTGGAGGATCTTGGTGTGCCTTTCTCCTACTGCTTTTGTGGGTCATGAAAATTTGTTTATTTGTCAAGATCACGTCACCATATCTTGAAATTTATTGACAAGCCTATGCTTTCTTTGTCCCTAATGTGAGAATCTCTCTTATCAGTTTGTGATCCGGTGCTGGGTGATGATGGGGAGTTTTATGTCCCTCCAGAACTGATAGCAGTATACCGTGAGAAGGTACCTTTTACAGTATTCTGCTTAAATATTATTACTCTGATTATTATATACTCCCTCCGTCCCAAAATGTTTGTCCCATTTGACTTTTTTGTTGAACTTTGACCACAAATTTATAAGAGATTAATCATGTTCATGAAATTCTAAAAGTTGTTGTTGATAATATTATTAATGGTGAATCAATAGGAATTTTTAGAATTTCATAAACATAATTAAATTGTCATATATTTGTGGTCAAAATTCAACTAAAAAGTCAAATGGGACAAACATTTTGGGACGGAGGGAGTACATGCTAAACTTTTACTGAAAGATACAAGGAGCATTTATTCACCAGAGTACACTTTTATATATACACATTTATAATACACACGCTTCTACCCAAGTTACTCATGTCCACTTGCTTGAGTGTGATAGATAGGAGTACATTTTTTTGTTGGTTGGGCAGCATCTACTTAACAGGTGTCTCTATTCTCTTATGTTAATATAGATAGGTATCCATAGGTGAAAATGAATACGAGATAGGTTCCATAAAGTTTCATTATGTTTTGCCAAATTTCTTGAGGTGGTATGTGCACAGAGCTTTGACATTATTACTTTATTACTCCCTCCGTCCCAAAATGAATGTCCAAAAAAATTGCAAATTTGCGATCAAGAGCAAATCTGAATATATTTTGGACATTCATTTTTGGATGAAGGTAGTATTAAAAAAAGTTTTGCTTTCAAGAGTTCATTGATCTAGTAAATTGCCCTCATGCACATCAGGTTGTGCATAGTTCATCTTTTTAGCCTTATGCTTTCTGGATACACAATTTTCCTTTTCTTTTGATTTTGTTCCCCCTCCCGTATGGAAAGAAAAAAAAAGATGGAGATAAATCCTTGATAGTGCTTCTTACTTTATTCTGCATCAACACACTAAAACGCTTTCTATTTAGGTTGTTCCCGTTGCTTCGATGTTGACTCCTAATCAGTTTGAAGCTGAACAGTTGACTGGACTCAGGTGAATATTAAATTTGGTTTGCTAACATTGTTTTTTCATTCTAGTATGGGATATATGAAAAGTTTGAAGTCGACAGGTATTTATTTACTGTGTATCCTGATAAGTTTTGGTCGATTGGCCCTTAAGACTTTTAATTTGTTTATTTGCTGTAGGATTGTGTCTGAACAAGATGGACGTGATGCATGCAACTATCTTCACGCTGCTGGTCCATCAAAGGTTTTGTTACGCACTTGTCTCTGACATATACTCAAATCAAAGTAGCATTCACTGAATGTCATTCTTCTTTCAACATTCATGTCGTATAATCCCTCTGCCCCATAATAAATGCCACGCGATCTATTTTTTATCCGTTTCACAATATGTGGCGCATTTTTAAATAAGGAAAAACTCCTAGTGCATTTTCCCAAAATGATCTTCTCACTTTTTTTTGCCTTTATTACGAATGAACTTTGAGCAATAATTTTGAGTTGATTTAATTTTACTAATGAAAGTCTAAAACTTCTTATTGATATACCTTCAACGATACCATCAAGAACAAGTTTTAGATTTTTATTAGGATAAGTATAATAAACCTAAAATTATTGCTCAAAGTTCATTCGTAGTAACTGTTGAATTTTCGTACCCGAATTGACGAAATACAAGCAATAATAATAAACACTATTATTATTATTACTTCATAAATACTTACAATGAAATAGACACAAGTGCTTATTGCACAAAATTATAATGCTACCACACTAGATAATAACTCAGCAATTAAGAAAGCCTCACAACTCAACTCACGGTTCTTCTTCTCTCACAAAATACACGCACCCACAAAAGCCTTCCTACCTATTTATACTCAGCCTAGGTCGGTGAAGGAATTCTCTAGATGAATCTGCCCAAGTCGCCTTCTACGCCAAATCCAGAAGGTTCGTCCCTTTTCTCCAATGGCGGTGGTCTTCAATTTGGGGCTTCTTGAAAACTCCTCAAGGTATGTAGAAATTTCTAGAGAACCCTAGTAATTTCTTGGAGAGAGGAAGAGTTAGTGTTGCTCTTTAACAGTAACGGCAAAAAAGTGGGAAGATCGTTTTGGGAAGGAGGGAGTAAAAGCAATGTACAAACAAGAAAAACACATTTTTAATAACGTTGACAAGCCAAATGTGACATTTATTATGAGACGGAGGGAGCATATGTTTGGCAACTATTGGTTTTAGCTTTGTTGTCATAGGCTTCCTTGCTGCTCTTAAGTCCTTTTCATATAATCATAGGAATTTACTTTTGTAATCATATGGTTAAGCAGAATGTTTCTTTCACTAATGATGCAAGTCTGCAGCATAAAAATACTGTAGTTAGAGCGTTAAAGAAAAATAATTTGTACCATGAAAAGTTTCTAGAAGGCAATATTCATGAAACCAACTAATACTAGCCATTTTTGTCTATTGGAATACGACCTTTGTAGATATAATTCGGTTTTGGTCCTAGTAATATTGTTACAATTATAGCCGTGGTCCTTGTAATTTTTGGAAAATAGCCAAAGCCTAAAAATAAAGATGTAATGCCTAGAACTCGGTCTTTATTGTGCTTCAATTTTGGTTTTGTAATAGTTGCTTTGTATGAAGCCCATGACCACCTGAACTGAATTATTTACATATCAGTTTGGTCAAAATGTTACGGATTATTATTAAAAACAATTGATCTTTCAATTTTGCAGGTTGTGATAACAAGCATAAATATAGATGATAGTCTCCTTCTCATTGGTAGTCATCAAAAGGAGGAGGTACGTGTTTAAGGGAATATCGCCAAAAGTACTTCTAAATTGTTACTCCATCTGTCCCTAAATGAATGTCGATTTTTCTTTTTCAAATTTACTCTTGATCAAGAGCAAATTTGAAACTTTTTTCGACATTCATTTAGGGACGGAGGGAGTATGATATTTGTCAGAACTGCTGCAGTGTTGGTTTCAAGATTAATTTTCTGTAATGAATTTTCGTATGATGTTAAATATACTTTCGATGCTTTTATGATAAAGTTGTTATGCTCATTTGATTTTCTTTCATGCGACAGGGTCAATCTCCTGCTCAATTTAAGATCGTGATACCCAAAATTCCTGCATATTTCACGGTATGTCACTATGTTGGTTTAATTTTCTTCATACACCATTGGTTATAGAAAGTCCTTGGGACATTTCAGACCTTGATCCTTGTTAGAGTTTAGCATCTGTTGGAGATCAAAGTGCCCACTAATACGTATATAACCAAAAACGTAGCGGACATAATTGCTTCTTCTTGATGACTATCACTGTAAACATATTAATATGAAAACTAAGATCATGACAGGCCGAATCTCCTTCCCAAGTTAAGACGGTCAAACCCAAAACTCCTGCATATTTCACGGTAAGTTATATGCTACGATCCTCCATCCTTCTACCACGACAAGCTTATATATCAGCATCTATTGAATGTCCAAGTGACCTGCAATACAAATATACTCCCTCCGTCCCAAAATATATGTCGCATTTGACTGGTCAATGTTTTTAAGGAATGTGCTTTACTTGTTTGTATATTGTTGTACCTTTGTAAAATTGCACCAAGATTGTTTCCTTATTTAGAAACAATTAAGAACAAGTTACTCTCCTGATCACCATCTTTGTTAGCATATTAATCTTGATACTGATACGGCGATGATCATGAATTTGCAAAAAGTTGGTTCGTCTAAATGACTTCAACGTAAAGATTTTATTGTATAAGATATTTACAACTTGCATGGTAATAGCTCAATGATGTAGTCTTGGCATTTAACTGATAATCGATCTATATTTTTCATATTTATATATTTGTTCAATTCTTTTGACTCCTGCTTTCTTAGAAACCAATTACCTGATGAAACTGTGTGTACATGTGCAGGGAACCGGAGACTTAACCACTGCTTTATTACTTGGATGGAGCAATGTAATGCGTACTTATATAGCAACTCTAGTTGAAACTTGGCAATTCTTTTGCTAAATATCGTTTCTAATATAAATTCTTCGTGTTTTCTAGAAATACCCTGACGACCTTGACAAAGCAGCAGAGCTTGCCGTGTCGAGCATACAGGTATCCCTACTCGTTTTGATATTTTATGGTGTTTGGATATATATATACATACGTATATAAATAATTTTCTTCTCGTTCTTTTGTTTTTCTTGCTTTCTGAAAAGATGATTTTCATTCAGGAACCTCTTGACTGCACTGCCACTGTTCTAACCTAAGAAATGTTCGTCTTAGAAACGTCTATTCGTGCTAATCTAGGAAAATTTCATCGTTAAAACAACAAAAAAATATATTTTCAGATGATCTTAGTGTTAGAGATTCTCCCTACTTTTAGGAACTCTTTAACTCAAAGCAGTGGCGGAGCCAGAATTTTTTAGAGGAGGACAAAAGTATTTTTATCAAGTAAAAGGGGCAAAAAAATAAAAATAGTGCATTTTTTTCTTCACACAAAGGGGGGAAAGTTGGGATAAATTGCACTAAAACCCCTAAATTTGCCTCCCTTGGTGAAAGGTTAAATCCGCGGGTGACTCAAAGCTGTATGAGAAATAACTTGGAATTGTTTTTCACAGTTTTTAGCCAATAGGAAAGGCATATTAACGATAAAGTTCTCGTTATGTTGATTTGTTGGTCGTTTTCAACTTCTGCAGGCACTTCTTCGGAGAACCATTAATGACTATAAGGCAGTGGGCTATGATCTGCAGTCAAGCAGTTTGGAGATCAGATTGATTCAGAGCCAGGAAGACATTCGTAACCCAGAAGTCAAACTCAAGGCCGAGAAGTACAAGTAATCCACAAAAGTCGGAAATTATACCTATGAAAAGAAACATAATAAACAGTTATTAGTCTTTCGTTTTTTCGATTATAAACAGGTTGTTATGATTCTGTTGTAATGTCTAAGTGAACCTCAGGGAACTATTTTTTGTTTTTTTTTTGAGCATAAATTTAAGTGTCTTTTAGAATATATTGGCCTTTTATATGTTTACCTTTGATGCAATGCTACAAACTCTATTAAAAACTAGTATGCCACCCGTGTGTTAAACACACGAAAATAACACTTTTTAAAATTTTCGTTAACCAACCAAAGAAATTCAATTTTTTTATTAACATAAAAGTGAAACAGTTATATCTTAATTCAGGGTTAATTGCATTTTAGTTACGTGAGTTTGTCGAGATGTTTCAATTGGTTATCGAATTTGCATTTGTGGCAATTTGATTATTGAGTTTGTCATTTTGTTATAATCGGGTATATTTTTGGATTGCTCGTTAGAAAACTAACGAACCATGGTTCATGTGCGTTTCACGTGACTAACTGAAGGGGTATTTTCGTCATTTCCATGGAGAGAGACTTGGCACGGGTCATTCACGTGCAATTTGGGCTGACTTCTTCATTATAAACCTTAACTTCATCTTCCCTTTTATCCCCAATTTCAATCAAACCTAAATCTTCATCTTCCCCAATTTCACCATTGATTCAATTTACCAAAAGAGAGTACCATAATCTCAAATGTGCATGCATATGTCCAAACTACCAAAAGACATCTCAAATGATATTCATGCCACTTAAATTGTCATAATATGGCATCACCAACACACAAAAGATCAAAGTTAAGTTTTTTACAACCAAAATATCCAAAATTAAGTTTTTTACAACCAAAAGGCAACAGTTGGTGAAATTAGCCTTCTGTCAAATCTATGATGCTTGTGTCAATCTTCTTAGATTTTATCCTTTGATTCCATTGAATTCTTGCAGACCTTCTAACTCTTGGACGTTGAAGTGGTTGTCGTTGATTTCCTTCATGTGTATTCTTTCTGTGATGTAAAACCTTCAACTTGGGCAATGTTATAAATTTTTTGCCCCCAGGAGGTGGACTGCCTTGTGCTTCACCTTCAACAACAGTTTCATTAAGTACCTAATAAAGACACAACATTAGTGCAAGAATACTAAAAGTACTGAAAAAGAAAATATAGTACAAGTGGAGTCTCTTTAAAACCTCATTTGCAGCCACAATTGTATTCCCCTCTTTATCATTTAAAGCATGAGACAAATCCTTTAATCACATATCACACTCAGTAGTTAAAAACTCATATTCAGGAATCACTGGAACAATTTTTTAACCAAATGACATCCCCGCTTGTTATGTCCACTTTTCTTGCACAAACTACATTTTTTTGGCCTTGTCCCATGTGATCCTTCCACTTGAACCTGCAACAACAAATAAAAAAAATTATAAATAAGAATACAGTTAAGATACCAAGACATTATAACATCAATTATAATTGTTTACCTCAATACCATCTTGTTCTTTACCCAGTGGACATCCCCTCTTGTTATGTCCACTTTTCTTGCACAAACTACATATACAGAGATATTTTTAATCACCTTCTGAAGGGAGTAATGTATCAGATCCAAGAATGCTATGAACTGGCTGAAAACAATGCCTTTTGCGTGCACTACATATATACATCCACTCAAAAAAAATAAAAAAATTGATACTTACTCCGTCCCAAAATGAAAGTTCCATAGAAAGCTGGAGAGTGACTGCATAAGCAAGGTTAAATCAGAAGATGAAACCAACAAAATAACAGGAATCTGAAAGAACAAACCTGCTGATTAGCTGATCAATTCTTCATTTAAATAGATCGACCTAAGATCTGCAACATACACATCAAAGACAACACTAACAATGAGAGAATCAATTGAAACTGTTATATGAGTTATTGCTAGTGGAGGATTTCATATGCAACTAACTGACTAAGAACACCAGCATCATGCTTACGGGGCTACGAGCTAAAGAGAAAGGACAATGAAATTTTAAGCTGAGCAATGAATGAGCACTCTTTGTTTGTTTACGGAAAAAAAATACCACAAGCATAAGGCTGAGCCTGAAAGAGGTCAGAAATGAAGTCAATGACAACATACTCATGAAATTATTATCAACAAAAATGAAGCATCCGAATGATTTAACTTTCAATTTATTTTCACTGCTTCACTTTATAGTTTTTGTTCATTTTATCAACTATAAGAACTAAACCCAAAGACCCCAGCCAAAAAAAAAAAAAAAACAGGATTCTGATTTACACTCAGAGAGAACAAACACAATAAGCAAAGTCACTTTTAAAAAAAAAAAAAACAGGATTCTGATATTCATTTAGAAACAACAACTTAGAATAACCAACCTATAGCAGCAGGTTTTTGCTCGTCTAGCTTTGACTTTGCTTCAGAAAAGAAAATTTGGACATATATGTAAATATGAAAGAAGGTTACTAACAACAGTGATATCTGCCTCTTGGGGATGTGGAAGGACTTCGTCTCCAGTAGCTTCCACCTGCACAAATGGAATGACAAAACGGGATGAACAAATAAAAAAATAACAAAGTTTCAATGTGGAGGATTGAAATTGAGGAATGGGTGATTCAATTGGATATGCAATTCTCAGGCTAATGGTTAGGGTTTACATAAAATTGAGTTTGAATTAGTGATTTTGATATAGAAAATATGCTATGCATAGTTTTAGAATCCCAATTTCAGTTCAGTACTACTCCCTCCAAAGGGTTTTTTTTCTGAACTAAGAGATAAGAAGAAATCAAAGAGAAGGAATAGGAAATCAAACGAAATAAGAAGAAATTAGTAGAGGAAGTTGCGTTTACCTGGAGGTTTGGAAAAAGACGGTAAACACTGCAGCGAGAAACAAACGATCGAAAAATGAAAGAGGGGGCGTTGACCATGAATGGGGGAGGTGAGCCGGAGGTAGGGAATGTTTTGGGGAAGAAAGGGTTTTTGGATTATTTGCTGATGATGAAAGGAAGTGGTGAGAGAGAGAGAGAGAGAAGAAGATGAGCGGGCGGAATACAAAAGGCTTGGCTTATCAAGGACGCTAGGGCACGATAGGTTTCCAGAATGTTCCAATTTTGAGCGGGAAAATGAAAGTTTTTAATCACTTCAGCCATTATATAATTATTGATTTGGAATTGTTTTGCTTGGCATAATGTAATACTTCATTGTCTTGTACTCCAAGGATGTTCATGGGCCGGTTCGAGTGTTATGGTCAGGGGAAGACTCTAGCAAATGGTTCCATCTCCCAATTTTCGCAAGGCGAGAAGCGCTTGGCGCACCGGGGTTTGCCCTTTATTGAGTCAAAGAAGTGGTATTTGTCATAAATTTCCTGCTTAAGATGCCGCTTGAATACAAGTCGTTTGGCAGAAATTTCAATTAAGTTAAGAAGTAAGAAAGAGCATCCTAGTCAATATAAAGTTATCATTAAATCATGTGCATGTAACGTGGCTAAGTGTCATCCAAACTTGACAGATTTTTGGATGGAATGGAGTGCATTCAAAATTGAATATTCTATAGGGGTGATTGAGTTAACGTCGAAACCGAAGGGGGGTAATTTGTATGTTTCCAAAAGGCCAAAAACAAGAAAAAGAAAGAGGAAAGGCGGGAGGCTTCCTTCCGTGTCTACTAGAATCAGCCACACACACACACGCACACACTAGACTGTGCAAATTTGAGCACAAAGTAGCCGGAACCCTAAAATTAGGAATTCGGAGAAAATTGATGGATCCAGACATAGCTCGAGGGCTGGTAAAGCATGGCGCTACGCTCCTTTTCCTCGATGTTCCTCAGTATACGCTTATTGGCATTGATACTCAGGTAACTCTCTGCGCAATTCCACTCTTTTATTCGTTTTTTGGTTCATAAGACTTTGTATGAACTGGAGCTGCGCCTGGTTTGAAATTGTGTCTGTTTTACTGCGATCACAATTCCAAGATACAAAATTTCATGTCTCCTTGCATAGATGGAGGTAGATAGATGTACATCGGTGCAACTTTGTGGTTTTAATGGTTCCGTAATGGGGTTTGTTTTTTAGGCTAAGTTTTAATCATGCAACTTGATATTTAGTTGAAATTTGGCTGCTGTATATTTTTATAAGTTTTTTTTGGGGGACTGGATTTTCACCAAAGCATGATACTTAAACAAAGCCCAAGAGGTTACATTCTTATTGCTCCTTGTTTTCAACTTGCGTACTGCAAGTGAGGGTGTAGTATTGCATATTTGAACTCTCGGATTGAGACTAGTTGAACTCAGCATTGTAATGAAGATAGTAGAACTCTTAAGTGGAAGAGAGGTCGTAGTAGTTTGTCAAAAGATAAATAGAGAAAAAAATAATCGTGAGCTTGTTGGTGTGGTCTTTAATGGGGATTATAGTGCAATGCTGTGGAGTCAGGAGTGCATTTGTATTAACCGATTTCATTATCCAGATGTTTTCAGCTGGCCCTGCCTTTAAGGGTATCAAGATGATTCCACCGGGCCCGCATTTTATCTATTACAGTTCATCCAATAGGTTTGTTTTTTTCTAGTATTTCAATTCATTTGCTTTCCAATCCCCTTTTAACTCTTATCTTCTATGGGAAACCGTTGCCTATTTGTTTATTTATCATTATAATTGTTTTGCTTGCTGCAGAGATGGCAATGAGTTCTCACCAATTGTTGGATTTTTTATTGATGCAAGCCCCTCAGAGGTTAGAGAGCAATATTAACTCTTATTTTAATTCTGTTTACATCAGCATTCCTTCATGACATGGCGGAATATCTTGCTATATTCAGATGTGTAGGCTTGAACCCCAAGACCCTAAAATACCATATTTAAGGACACTTAATCCGTTATTAAGGATATTTCCAAACAGTGTGTATATGAAACCTAACACCATTGTCACCATGGAAGATAGTGCTCTATGACTAAATGGTTCAGTACTGACGCTAGTCTCTGTCACTCTGATCACATTTGTATTATATATTCTGACCTCTTTTGCCAAGAAATATGGAGTATTTGTGTGATATTCTAAATTAAATTCTGTTGACTATGCTAGTCTCTTGCTTTCTATCAAACTGTGATGGTGAAGTTCATTTGTGGTAGTTTTTTTTCTTCCCAGAAATGGAATTATAGTGGACAAGTTGTACTTTAAATTAAATATTTTGAATTTGGATGATTGTAATAATTTTTGTTTGTTTTGATGGCTGCAAATTGTTTGTGATGCATACAAAGTTTTTCCACTGTCATGACTGGAATGGAGCAATGACGTCTCATATGTCATGGTGCTGTGTAGGTTATTGTTCGTAGATGGGATCATCAAGAGGAGCGATTACTTAAACTATCAGAAGAAGAGGTCTGCATTCATTTTATTGATATTGTTTGCTTATCTCTTCTGGGAAATTCAGAATTACTCATATGTGAATTTGTGGATTATATTTTATGATTTTGTTTTGTTTTGTTGAAGGAAGAGAGATACAGTCAAGCAGTAAAAAACATGGAGTTTGACAGGCATCTTGGTCCATACACACTAAACCAGTTTGGGGATTGGAAGCGGTTGTCAACGTACATTACAAAGAGTACCATTGAACGCATTGGTAAGGTGTTTTTTTTTTTTTTGTTGTTGTTAGATGGAGTATTAAGAATGGAATATTATTAGATTTGGGTGTTTGTGAACTTTGAAGGCAGTATGTTAGTACAAAACACTCGTCTTGTTTTCTTTTTCTTTTTAAGGTTCATATAATTAGAGAGAACGGATTACGGAAGTGGTGGACCAGTAGTTCATGTATAACAACAACAACAACAACAAAGCCTTAGTCCCAAAATAATTTGGGGTCGGCTAACATGAATCATCATATGTCATCGTGTGAAAAGGTAGTTCATGTATAACGTAAATAGAAAAGATCAGAGAGATGTGGATAAGAATAAAATTTATGAAGAACAGCCTCCTACCAAAGCAAGCACATCATAGGTACCCCCTAAGAGTTCTTGCATGATTCTTTGCCTCTATAGATACTTATGGTCACTTTCACATATTAGCTTTTGTCCTATCCACTTAAACAACTCACTTAATCACCAAAAAATATTCCCGGATTGGATACTGAAATGTAGCTTTAGCTTATGATAAGATCCATGTCTGGATCCTGAATTTATGAGGATAAATATGAAATTTTAAGTTTGATAGGAGTTTATTGATAACCCGTGTGAAGATGGTATATATTTCCCATTGATCCTAGAATTGTAAACCTTCACCTTTTTAAAAGAACGAGGTGAGAATGAATCTGTCAATTTGTAGTGCATATGTCCTTTCTGTAAAATTTTGGTATTGGAGCCTTGTTCCAATAAAATTTTTTCAGGCTCTCCCATCCAACACATCCCCTCGCTGTTTCGATAATATAAACTATCTGTTTTTGTTCAATTTGTAGAGCCCATTGGGGGAGAAATCTCAGTGGCTTATGAATCCGGCATCAATGAAAGCATTCCTAAAACAGTCATGGAGAAATCTCTTGTTGAGCAGTTGAAGGGGAGTAAGATCTCAGCATCCGAGGACAAGCCTAAAAGAAGTTGTTACTACACAGAAATACCCCGTGTTATCAAGACAAAGGGGATTTGTGGAGAAGAGCTTACGTCGTTGAATCTTGACAAGGTACGGCTTGTGACAGATTTTTACTAAACAAAATTGAACATAGCTATCATTTTCATGATATTTTTCAGTCTGATAATTGCTATACATATCTGTCAAGACATCCCTATTGGAGAACATATTGATGAAAGACTATGGAGGCGAGGAAGACCTACTGCTTGCGGAGCTGCAGTTTGCTTTTATTGCATTTTTGGTATGGATCTAACAACCAGAAATGCCAAACTCTTTTGCATATTTTGATTCTTATTATATGGTAGATTGATCGTGCTAAGGAAACCTCATAAAATACCTTTGACTTATCTTGGACAGATGGGACAATCACTTGAGGGATTCTTACAGTGGAAAGCCTTAGTCAACCTTCTATTGGGATGTACAGAAGCTGTAAGTATAAAGAGTTTTGCCTTCTTTTCATTGTTACAGAAGCTGCAAAGCATCATCTACTGGACATTATATACTTGTACTATGATACTGACAACTGGTAGTGAGTTCATGTGTTTTTCAGTCAAAAAATTAATAGACACGCTGCTTCAATGGAAATTTTGCAGGGAAGCTATCATCTATAAACATCCCTAATTTACATATGATAGCTTAAGTTTCTATTTGGAACACTTAATTTGAAAGAGTAAGGCAAAAATAGCATTAACTGAAAAGCAACCATTGTTACGCGCACACACACATTTACCAGCTTTTGCCAGTCTTCAACTCCTTGTACAGTTTGTCGCCTACCCTATTCTGTGCTCGCATGCAAAAAGGCTTTGGTGGGGGAGGGGGTTGGAATATGCCTTGAGTTTTGAAGATATGGTGTTGACGTAAGTGTCAATATAGAGTTTCACATCATGATCAGAGCATTCCCTTCTAATGTATGACACAGTTTCATACACATATTTGGGGCAGAAATCCCAACCAGGAGCCTTAACTTTTATTAAGGGAAGATGCACATTTTAAAATATCCTTGCTTCTGATATCAGCGGTCCTATTTTCTTCTCCTTTAAGACTTGAGCAGCAAATGTCTATGGTCCTGAGATTAAATGCTATCATCTGGTATACGTTATAATTGTTGATTCCCGTCTCTTCATTGAATCGGTAGGAGTTTTCTCTCTGACGCATTACTTGGTTGAAAAGGTTCGAACTTTTCTTATTTTTTCTTTTGTGCGTTGGTGCCTCCATTTAGGTTTCTGCTTGCTCTCTGAGATTTTCTAGTGTGAATTTTTGGGTTGTATTCCTTTGGAACTTCTTGAGCCTATCGATTTGCTCTTCAATTTCGTGCTAATATTCGTTTATTCATTGTTTTGAAGCCTGTACACACGAGGAGTCAACTTTTCACCAAGGTAATTTTCAGAAGGCTCATGTTCAGCTCAATTTTACTTTCCGCTCTCCACTTCATTCTCTGTTTCTTTTTTCCCGCTGAAAAATATGGTGACAATTTTTCTAGTTGATGACAACCCTGATTAAGTCTTTGTTTGACAACCCTGTTTGAAATCTTTTACTCCCGCCGTCCCAAGTAAGAGTCTTACTTTTCTTTTTGGTACTCAATTCCCAAAATGGCAAATGATGAATAGTGTTTTGGACAACTTTATCTTTATAATGCTTGTGTAATTACAAAAAAAAAAAAAACACTTAGACTCCGTTTGTTTCGCATAAAACGACTTCCAGAAAATGACATAAACATGTTTTCGGCTGTTTGGTAAGGAAAATGTTTTTCGAAAAATATTTTCATGTGTTTAATGAAAATATTTTTCGATAAAAACACAATTTGAGATAAGTTGAAAGAGATAGGGTGGGGTAGGATGATGGAGGTGGGGATTAGTAGGGGTGAGGTGGGTGTGGGGTAGGGTAAGGTAGGGGTAGGGTAGGGTGGTGGGGAAATGTAAAGGATAAGATGATGGTAGGCTAGGGTGGTGATAGGGTAGGGTAGGTGTGGGGTAGGGTGGGTAGCCGAGAGTAGGGGAGAGTGGGGTTGGATGGAGTTGTTAAAAAATAAATTAATTTAATTATGAGTAAAAAAAGTTTGACCGCGGGTGGGTGGGTTGGTGGGGGTGGTGAGGGTTGTTAAAAAATAATTTTAATCTGAATAAAAAAAAATGCTTGGGAGTGGGGAGTTGTTAAAATATAATTTTAAAATGAATAAATTTTTTTTTTTTTTTGACCTTGAGGTGGTGGTGGTGGGAATGGGGAGTTGTTAAAAATAAATTTAAAATGTTTTTTTTTTGACCCGACGGGGTGGGGGGGGGGGGAGAATTGTAAAAAAATAATTTTAATATAAATATTTTTTATGAGGGGATGGGGTAGGGGGTGGTTGATGTGGGGTGGATAACGTGGGGAGTGTATGGAAAGTTAGGTGTGTGTGTGTGAGGGTGTTACCATTTTCCGGAAAATGTTTTGCTTAGGAAAAATCTGCAAGTCATTTTACTTAGAAAAGTGGGGAAAACATTTTCTCCATTTTCCGGTGCTTACCAAACACCGGAAAATGGGGAAAACGTTTTCCGGAAAACATTTACCCCCCAAAAAACGGAGCCTTAATTACTTACTTTTTACCCACTTGCGTTATGAATAGTATTTTGGACAATTATATCCTCAACCCACTTGCAATGTTTACCCTTCTTTTATTGTTTTCTTAATAAGCGTGTAAAATGTTATATTTTTTCATGGATGTCAAGTTCAAAAGAATTTTGTCAAATATATTCTTCAATTGTTTATTCCTGCAATAATATCCAATTTAGGTGACTTGTTTATTTCATTCTTATTTACCTGCTCAAATCCATTCTTCTAATAAGAACAACAACCTCAACATCACATGCTCTAGTTTGGCCTTAATTGCTGTTCTCCTACGTCTCTGTCAGGGACCAGTACTTTCCGTTTATTTGCAGTGTAATCATTTTCATTTATATTCCTCTTTTCCTTGTCCACTTGACCTTGATTTGGTTCTTTCCCACTAATGATATTTGATGCCATGACCAATGACAAAACAAATACTCCCTCCATCCCAAAATGAATGTCCAAATTTCATTTAGGGGTCACTCTGAAAATGTATCCTTTTTGTACAATTAAATGGAAAAGATGCATACATATTCTTTTTTTCCACTTTCCAAACATTCAGTATTGCAAGTAACATTTAGGGACAGTTTTCCAAAAATGACATTCATTTTGGGACACAAAAAAATCTTGAAATGGACATTCATTTTAGTGACAGAGAGAGTAGGACTTTGGGCTTTGGCGGTAGCAATGTATGATATGAATTAGCACAGAGGACTCTGATTCAAATAGACTACAAGTGATTGTAACTTTGTAGATATAGGTAGAGGTGTAACATACTCGTATATTTTATCACTGCTATGTAGATATATTATAAGGAGTATGATTGGCTACACCACATATTGCTAGTTCAAAACAACTCCACTTTTTTTCTTGGGTCAAGATTTGGTGAAAATCGTCTATTGCGTCCTGTATATGCTCATCCAGCTTATATTTACATAGACATGAAGAGATTCTGTTTTTTTCTTCTTATATTTTACACCATTTGTCAGTTTTCGCTTGTCTTGTATGTCCTTCCTGCTAATATCCAAGTTTTTTTTTTTACAGTTTATCAAAGTCCTCTACTATCAGTTGAAGTATGGATTTCGAAAAGATAATAAAGGTGCTTCTGAGAAGGGGGCTCTAACATTCTTAGATGAATCTTGTTTATCTGCTGATAGCTTTTTGCAGCACCGGTGCAAGGTACTTGCATATTAAATCCCCTTTTGTGTGCTATTATAGCAACCGCCTGGTACACCTTTGCTCAAAAGTTGCTACTAAATGCAATACTCCCTCCGTCCCATCTTTAGGTTAAAAATCTAAGTGGGTTCAAGAATTAAGAAAATGTCCTTTGTATATTAAAATATTGTGAGTGGGGTAGGATGTTGTGAGTATAGAAAGTGGGGTAGAAAATAGTTAGTGGATAATTGTTGTATGACATGTGGGGCCCATTGAATAAAGAAGTATTATAAACTTTCCATTTTAGAATTTTGAACCTTAAGATGGGACAACCTTTTGGGAATTTTTTGAACCTTAAGATGGGATGGAGGGAGTACTGTATACAGCTTTGCCACAATTCAAGCAATAGAGTTATTACTCAGTTTGTCAACATTTTTAAGGAAGGCGTTTTACTCAAAGTTACACTTAATATTATTTCCTTAGTTATAAATGCGACATTTATTTTGGGACAGATAAAAAGGAAAGTGCGCCTTTTATTATGAGACGGAGGGAGTACTATACTCTAATTTCTACTAACAAGGATAAGTGATTTATCGAGTTTTGATAACTGAGTTTTGGTGTGTTCAAATGGTTACAGGATTTCTTTTCGTTGGTGCTTGAAGCCCGAGTTATTGATGGAGACCTTCTGTCCTGTGTAGCCATTCTTGATCCTTTTGTTGGATGTTTGCCTTATCTCATATTTTGCTCTGTCAAAGTGAACATTGTTTTTTATTTTTTAATTTCCGAAAAAGTTTCTGAACCTTTTTGTTTTAATGAAGGAAAATGTTAATATCGGTATAATTTGTGTTGAGCAGAATAAATGAACCTTTATATATTTTTTTCTCTTATAGACAAGGAAACTCAAAGAGTTGCTTGAGAAATCCCTTGGATGGGAGTTCCCTCAGGACAGTGCAGTTGATGGAATCCACTTTGAAGAAGATGATGAGGTCTGTAAGCTTACAACTGGATTTCATTTTGTCTCCCTCTTCCTTGATATATCTCTCACGCTCACACACACACACAAACACACTTATTATTTACAACTGTCCGTCCCGTTTTCAGTTTGCTCCTGTGGTTGTGATGCCGGAGGACTTGGGCTACAGTGAATACCCAACTGCGTAGGTAGGCGCTCAAGCTTTTGTTGCAGTTTCAGTGACAGTAGTAACAGGTGGTGGTTAGGAACCATCTCTGGCAAGCTAGTGCGTTCAAAAACTGACAAGAATGGTAGAAAATGTAGTTATGTAAATACTACCCCGTAGTTTTATAAGCTACAAGGTTTGTAACTTCTTTTTTTTTTTTTTGTGTGTAAAACAAGAAAAGTGAGATGAAGGGAAGGGAACATAGTAGAACCAAAATGAGCAACGTAGTTTACCCTAGTTTTCGAATAACGTAATGTACTCATTAGTGACATATATAGACAATGTATTTATGCATTCGTTATCAAATAATGTAACGAACTTTTTTTATAAACTTACGGCGTCAAAAATCCATTGGGGATGCTGACTTCCACGTCAGCGTCACGTCACCAATGGATGTGATTTTGATGACGTGGCACTGACATAGTAATTACATGTCAGCATCTCTGTGAAATTTTTAACGGCGAGAGTTAAAAAAAAGTTTGTTGCATTGTTGATAACGAATGCAAAAGTACGTTATCCTTATCCGTCACTAACGAGTACGTTGCATTATATGAAAAAAATGTGAAAGTGCGTTGAATACGTAAGTCGATTGCCCGAAAAGAAATACCATAGCGAAAAATCATGGTTTAACTATTACTCCCCAAAAGATGATTTTTAATAGAAAAATGTTTTTCGCTTTCAAAATTTTAGTTACGCAAAAATATAATAAACTATGAAAACAAACACATGTACGACAAAGTTATTCGAAAGTACAGTTTCAAAAAATTAATCATTTCGAAACGAAAAAAATAATACTCCGTATTCATTTTGAAACCAGGAGAGTATTAAACAAAATCTTGAGCGAATTGAGCCATCAATCTTCTTTTTTTTTTTTGTTTTTTTTTACTCCCTTTGTTACAAAATACTCCCTCCGTCCCGCTGATAACTTCACTTTTTGCCATTTTGGGTGTCCCATTGAAAGCTTCACCTTTCCTTTTTTGGCAAAGGAATCTTTACTATTCCCTCCACTCATTCTCTCTCCTACATTATTTTAATACTCACAACACCATTACAATTTACTATTCCCTCCACTCATTCTCTCTCCTATTTTCAAATTACACTCACAACATTTTCTCCACCTTAATTTGCGCGCCGGAGCCAAAATGGTGAAGTAATAAGCGGGACGGAGGGAGTATATGTCCAAAAAATTTCAAATTTAATCTTGATCAAAAGCAAGTTTGAAATCATTTTGAACTAAAAAAAAAAAAAGAAAGAACAATGGCATTTCTTTTTCATTTTGTCTTAATAATATTCTTAAAATTAAATGAATAAATATGATAATGCAGTATTGAAAAAAGTTGAGCCAAAAAACGATACAATCCTACCAAATTCCAATCCCGACCCGCTACATCTCGGCCACTATCGGCACTTTGCCACTAGCAAGCAACACAGAAATGGCGTCCCGCATTTCTTCACTCGCCTCTCTACTCAGAACCAGAAAACCCCATTATTTGCAGCATTCAAATTCACTTTTTCGATTACAAACCCTCCCAGAATCACTTGTCAGCACTTCATCAACCCCACTAAATTGCTGTCCTCCCTCAACTTCACCTGGTCAGTCTCCCAATCTTTGCAGTTTTTCAATTCCATTTTTCTGAAAGATTTTGCTACAATACTGCGTCAATTATGATATCTTTTTTATACCCACATGTAAGATTTAGTACATGTGAATCCCCACGGTGTTTGGCATCTTTCATTGATCTATGTGGCTTATGCAGGCAACCTATTTGTAAAAAGTCCTGAGAGCATAACATTCTCTCTTTCATGTTCAACTGACTCATTTTAAAGATTTAAATCAGCCGTGATAAGTGACTTAGCATATTGGCGAACTCATTGTTCATAACAGTCGAAACTTCCACCTCAAATTGAAAGTTTTTTTTTTTTTTTTCACTCAAAGACTTGGAACTTTAAGGTTGGATATTGATCTAATATCACACTCCTACCATGGTTGATCACGTACATTTCTGATGATTTCTGTGTGACTAGAAGAGTCGGAGTGCCAGAATCCAATTGTCTATAAAATATATTGGGTTGTGTTCTGGCATATGGGTGTCTTATTGTGTATTCACTTCATGTTTTTCAGATTATTTAGCTGCCTAAATTCATACAAGGTATACTGTAATTCTTTGTATTTAATGACTGAAAATTGATAGAGATTCAAAACTTGGAGACCCGGGGCTTCATTTATCATAGCTCTCATTTCTGAGGGGCTCACTGGCTTTTCAGCGCATCAAATCACTTTATTTCTTGTTTTGTTGAAAAATGTACTGTTAGTGTTCAGATGGTCTTAGTCTCTTAGACAATAAATTCTCTAACTTTCTACTCTTTATACATTTACTAGCTCGTCCTTACGTCAACTAAGCCTTTTAAATTTTGAAAAAGAAAGAAAAAATGTTACAATATGATACTCCTTATTGTAATTTTTTTCAGATTGAATATATAGCTGAATGCCATAGAGCTTCTGCTCTGGTGGCTGATAGGAAGGGTAGGAGTTTCGATCCTTTGTTCGGCATTTTAACCATGATTGATAACTAGAAATACAGTCTTGAATGCAAGAATTAATATGTTGTGTAAATTCTCTAGTATTACTCACAGTCCTAAAAACTGGGTTCTGAGCTAATGAGCTTCAAATGTGAAAAATTCCCTTTTGTTTTTCTATCACTGCTTTTCATTTGTTCACTTCATTATTCTAAAAAAAGAATTAGATTCACTTCTGCAGCAGTGCGATCATATGCTCGTGATAGACGACGTTCACCTTATGATCTGTTTGGCGATGGAAAACTAGGGGACAAGAAATTTAGGGAAACTTGGGCTAAAAAGCTGGATGAAGACGCTACTTTGTGGACAGGGAGTGAAGATGAAAGTGATTCTGAGAAAGGTAAAAGTCATCTTGAAGAACAAATTAGGAAAATGAAACAGCAAGCAAAGGAACACTCCGATCGCATTGATGCTGATGATAGTGACGAGCTATGGAGTGTTTGGTCAGGCAGCGACGAGGAGAAGACGCTTTGGACTGGTAGTGAAGGTGATGATGATGACGATATTCCAACAAAACCCTACCCAAATGAGAGTAGTGATGCATATATTGATAAATTGTTCGAGTTTGAGGAGAAACCAAAATATCGAACAATCTCAGAGCTGCTGAAAGCTGAGCAAGAACCCGAAGAACTTTCCCCAGGAAAGCAAGCTAGAAAACTTGCGGTAGAGAATGCCTTGAAAAAACTGAAGAAGGGGCCAGATGGGCGTTACACTAATGTGTGGGAGGTCATGAGCGATTTGGACATTCTGATAGGAGCCTTTGAGAACATAGTTTCAGGGCCAGAATATGAAGAACTTAGAAAGGGTGGACCCAAAAAATTAAATATGCAGTTTTTTAAGGACATTCAGGCAAGAATGAGAGACCCAAACTACAAGTTCTCCCCTGAGCTGAAGTTAAAGCCAAAGAGCAAATTGGTCCCAAGAAAGAAATGGCAAAAGACACAATCTAGGCGCCGGAAAGCACAGAAGCGATGAAGGTCTTGCTCTTACTTCTCTTGATATTGATTAAAGTTACATGTATATATTCTTTGCCTTGCTGGACCATTTTCATTTATGAATCTCAATCCTACCTCCCCTTAGCAGCATCCAGTTATGTGCAGCCTATTCTTGATTCAGTTGCTTCTATTTTCCTATTGAGTAAATACTATATGATGGAAAAATTCGGAAACCTAACCTGAAATTTACTTCATCACCAAAATATGAGTCTATCAGTGCATAAAAAACATAAAAAATAAATTTGGTGGTCTGGTAGGGCAAGAGCTTCTGGACATGTGAGTTTCTACTATGCAAAATGGTTCTGCATATGTGATTTGTGCCTTTGTACCGAACATCTTCCCACCTAGATTGCATGTACAAATTCAGGATCATTTCAGACAAATTGAATACAACTCGTTAATTTTATTTTTGTTTTCTCCAGAAAATGGCACCAAGTAGCAAACTTAATTATTACATACATCCAAGAAGAATGCTTCCATCAACTGTGCATTTCAGTTCTTGGCATCCTCCTCTTCTCAGGGTTAAGTGGCTGCTCCTGGCTTGTTAATTAAGGAGATAATGCCGACCTCCCAAATTTTTGTTTGTGATTGGAGTTATAATATGGTGGAAAAAGCATACTTGGCCAGTGAAATACTGGTATATAATTCTACATATGAATACAGTAGTATGCAGAGAAGATATACTTATCCTGTGCATTCATCTTTAAGTGCTAAAAATCATTTATGGAGCTTTGTGCTAATAGGAGATTAACAAATAAAAACAATATTCAAATCTGGAAAATAAGATAAGGGTATTAAACATCTCAACAGCAATGAATAACCAGGCAATCCCTAGCTAGAGAGTAGGAGCAATATATATATATATATATATATATATATATGCTCATGTAATTGTTGCCTGCATTCGACTTCAATGTCAATCCCACAGTGAACTTGAAAATTTAATAGAATAGTTGAATTTACTAATAATATATCTAGGTTTTTCATATTCGACCTATAATCTCTGTCCTTTAGCATGTTAGCATTTCTAGTAGTTCATTTCCAGAGTGGCACCAAAATAAATTGTTAGTAATAGCGAGGAGGAAACAGGGGAGATGCTTGATTCATCATTTGGGGTTGATGCATGTAAACATTATCATGCATCATCATGTTGCCCATCCTGTTCATGTTATTGCCCATGATCATGGGAGATGGATGGTTGAATTGATTACCATGCATATTCATCATGGAAGATGGATGGGTGAAGTCAGAATAAGCCGAGGACCCCGCATCAATGGAAAATTGGCTCTCTCCTTCATTACCACCCACATTCCCAAACCATCCCATATCCGCATTTTCCATATTTGTTGTTGCCATAAAACTCCTTTCTCTCTCCTGGTTCATGGCCTCATTTGCCATCCCTTGTTTCAGATACCTTTCAAAGGCCAGTTGACTTTGAATGTCTCCACCATAACTTGTAGGGGTCAACAGGGGTTGACTTCTTGAAGGATTGAGGCTCTTGATTTGGTTGTGAGCATTGATGGAGTTGGTCCTGTCTTGGAGGTTCTGGTTGGAGTTTGACTTTGATGACCAAAGTTCTGCATATTTACCTGACTTGACCAGTTTCTTGATCAGTGTAGCTGAGTCAACATTTCCTGTCACTCTGACACACTGCCGCTCTGCATCTATCTCTACAGAGAAAACTCCTGAACCCAATGTCCCCCAATTAGTAAGTGGCCTAGGAGCTGGTGGTTGGCCAGTGTTGAATTTCTCAGAAGAAGACAAGCAACTATGCTAAAAACACCAAGTAATGATACTTGAAAGTACTAAGTACTAAAAAAGGAAACTACCACAAATAGGACTTGCTTTCCAAAAGTAGTTAGGTGAATCTGAGAATTACTCCCTCTGTCCCCCTTAACAAATCTTTCCCTCTTGAGCATCCCTTAACAAACTGTACTATCCCAAAATGTCAATAACACTCACTTTTTACGCTCACAACACCAATTCAATTCCTAGTATTTCCTACCCCCACTTTATCTCTCCTACTTTACTTATCATACTAACAACACCTTACTTTTTTCTTAATTCACGCACGTTCAATTTTAGCAACATTTGATATGGGACGGAGGGAGCATATCCTTATTTTGCTGACAAATGTACATTAAAAGATTAAAAACAACAACAACAACAACATAGTTTCACTAGTTTCCCTAGGGATTTCAAACCACAATTGCCAAGCTTTTGGTGTAGCGCTGCAGCATCATCCCGAAGTTGGCCATTCCCCTTGCTTCTAGGTCAACAACCGAGATTCCTTTCCCCAACGTGGGTCTAGCAAAGGCCAAATGAATCTCAGTCCTTGATGTTAAAGCAAGGGACCTGTGTCAGAATCTCGGTCATCCCTAAAGCAGCTGTACTAACAGCTCGTCTGTCCATTGTTCTAGAGTGAGTTAGACAGAGGAGAGACACAACTACTGGGTAATTAAGCATGTAATGCATATTGACATCTTGGATCATATTTCTATCAAGTTGTTAAGATTAAGTGTACATCTGGTGAAGGCTAGAGTTCAAAATGTGGGAGAAAACAGTAGTGAGAGCAAATAACTTCTAATGGTAATAGTATTGAACTGTAAATCATCATTGGTCATAGAGCCGTCAATTTGGGATCGTCCCGTCTCGCCATACAAATGGAACGAGACAGGATAGTATATTCTAATCCCGTATAAAGCGGGCCTATTTGGGACATCCCGTTTGGGACACGGGACAAC
This sequence comes from Adenophora triphylla var. japonica, assembly GCA_022495995.1. NCBI lineage: Eukaryota > Viridiplantae > Streptophyta > Magnoliopsida > Asterales > Campanulaceae > Adenophora > Adenophora triphylla. Next base: position 116,097 of record JAFEMH010001790.1, on the reverse strand, counting down.
ATTTTCTTCTATTCAGGTACTGAGGGAGAAACACAATATAGAAACACACACACACACACATAGGGGTTAAAGTTAGTTGATGTATAGTTGCATACCTTCCATTTTCTGGAGGAGCTTCTTGACCTTGTGCTTGCAGCCATCACAGTGGATATTCACCTTTAGCAGACATGTCTGTCAAACAAGGAACTATCATCCATTAGGAAATGTATATATTCCACAATGTTGTACAACTCACAACATAAATGAATTTATGTCAAATGATCTGTTAGAGAGAGAGAGAGAGAGAGAGAGAGAGAGCGAGAGAGAGAGACCTTTATCATTAGAAGCTGGAAATCATTTGAGGACATTTTGGCAAATGAAAGGAAAGATAAACAAAGTAGTCTCTGGAGATTCTTCCTGTGTCTTCTCCTTGTACTCTACTTACTTAAACTTCTCTGTTTTACATAGAAGGGTACCTTGAATGACCTTTTAAATGAAAAATTTTCACTTTGCAGCCTTCCTTTTAATCCCCAATAAAATCACACACAGTATGTGTGTGAGAGGGGAGGTTAAAAAGTTGTGATATTGACACCTAATGGATGAGGAGGTTGTTGCAGCCAGGGAGGAATAATTTTACATGTGTCAGTCTGTCAGCCATTGTGAAGCTACAAAGTACAAACCATCTTCTTCTCTTCAGGTACTGAGGGAGAAACACACCTACAAGTACAAACACACTATACGGACTACTCCCTCCCACTGTTTAAAAAAAAATGAAGTATGAAAAAGTAAAAAAAAAGTGATGTGTTTTGAGCATGCATAGTTGGATAAAATAGAGAAAGCGGGTAGTGTTGGGGAATTAATATTTTACGAGCAGTAATTGTGTCATATTAAATGTATAGGGAAGAGATAACATGCATATAATATTCATATTAAAAGTAATGAAATACAAGAAATACAAAATTTGTTCATTTAGTTCATCCCACGATTTGACTATATATAAGTACAGTATCAATCCCTGATATTCATCAATATCATAAGTTGTTGTATTACAAATAAAGTTAATAATCTCCCTTCGAAATCATTACTCTCTCTCTCTCTATGTAAACACATACCACCTATCCTATACATAACTTAGCTCATTCATGAAATGAACTGCTCATAAGAACACCCCGAAGATTTACCAATATCTTTAACTCTTTTTATTTATCTCACATATTATTTCTGAGTAGTTTTTCTATCACACAATAATTATAGGTCATCGCCTGGTTTATAAAAATTGTCTTTAGTTTCGTGATATAAGTTAACTAGTAGTAGTAGAAGTCTGTGTCCGAGAATGTGTTTTTTTTTTTAATTAATTTTTTTTTAAAGAGCAAAATGAGAAAGAGATAATTTAATGAGGACAAAATAGAAAATTTAATATTTGATACTGTTTATAGTACTGTTCACACTTAAGGTTAAGGTGTGATTTATACTATAGATTGTTTTCTATTGCAGCATTATGTTTTTTTTTGTTTTTTTGTTTGTCTAGCACAATTTGATGCTATTATATATTGCAACAAGTCAATGTTTTGATTGACAGTGGAATGGCATGCATTGCATACGTTACACGTAGGCTCTCTAGTACTACACCTATTTAGGGGCCTACTAGTCAAATCAAATTGCACCCCTAACTACACTACTTTTTCAAGCATTCAACTGGAACTACTAATGCTTCCTGTATCTATCTGTATTTCCTCTGGGATGGGGATGTCAATTTTGAATCGAATTGTGGATACTCGAACTGAATTGAATTGAAGTTGACGATTATTAACTGATTTAATTGGATATGAGGTGGGTAATGGGAAATAATCGAAATGAAAAAATGGAGAACGGTTTGATTTTGATATTAACATTATCCGCCCCATTACCTGAATCGAATGTTACCCGAACTGCTTATTTTAGTAATATAATTTTACTCTTATTCATATAAGTATTTTCCATGATATTGATGATAAATGGCTATTTCATAGCCATTTATAGCATTATTTTCATATCATTTACTTAGTTTTTAGTCTCATTTAGTTTGCATTTAGTATAATTTAGCCTATTTTATATTATATTCTAAATTTTATGCTTGTTGGTATTTTTGTTTGGTGAATTGTGTCAAACACAACTATTTAATTTTTTTTGAGCTCTTATGAATGTGATTATATGAGTTTAAGTATAAAAATTATCATTTATCAAAGTTAATTTTTGAGTTTTTTTTATCGCTAAAGTGTTTTAAAACAAAATATTAGTTTGACTAATTCCCCGCGGGGCTTCCCCGATTAACTGCTACCCGTGGGGAATGGGTATGGTATGGAAAATTGATTACCCGTTGGGGAATGGGGCGGTTATGGGGCACAAAATTGAATTGGGAAATGGGGGTGGTACGATGTATAACTGCTACGATGTATAACTGCCCCGAACTGCCCCCATTGTCATTCCTAATTCCCTCCATTTAAATACTCCCTCCGTTCCACTGGAAGCTTCACCTTTTGCCAAAATGGGTGTCCTGTTAAAAGCTTCACCTTTTTTAAAATGGCAAAAAAAAAAAAATTACTATTCCACCCACTCATTCTCTCTCCTATTTCACTTTTATATTCACAACACTTTTCAAATTTACTATTCTCTTCACTCATTCTCTCTCCTATTTTACTTTTATACTCCCTCCATCCCGCTCGAAAGGGCACAAATTTTCTTTTTGGGCGTCCCATTTGAAAGGGCACAACCCAAAAATTGAAAGTTTTTTATTACTTCTTTATTTATGGGACCCACTTGTCATACTCTCACAATAAATATCCACTAACTATTCCCTATCACACTTTCTCTTTCCTACATCACCTTTCACTCACAACATTTATTCCACTATACACTTTTTCTCTTTCCTACATCACTTTTCTTAATTCTCGTGCAAGGCACAAACTTTGCCCTTTCAGACGGGACGGAGGGAGTACTCATTACTCACAACACTTTCTCCACTAACTTTTTTTCTTAATTTGCGTGTCATGCTCAAAATGATGAACCAATAAACGGAAAGGGGGGAATATATGACTCACTCCTTTCTATTTGTAATTACACATTTTATTTAAAAGATTGTCCTATTTAAAACTCCATTTTTCATTCTGGTGAATATTTATAATAATTCTTTGATCAATATTTACTTTTATACTCGCTAACAATCTTTTACTTACTATTTTCTATCCCCACTTTCTTTCTTTTATCTCAATTTTTATACTTATAACAACTACTGTTTCAATAACAGTACTTTATTTAATTCTCATTTCCAACTCAAAATGTCAATGTGATCAACCATCTACACTCACAACAACAATTCACTTTATCTCATTTTCTCTCGTTTACTTTAATTTTAATGCTCATAATATTTAATTATTATTTTTCTAATTTTTATGCATTCAAATTCAATTTTAGTAACTACTGATTCAGAGATAGTAAGAATATACTTGAACATATAAGTATAGAAGTCGATTCATTTCTTTAAAATGTTAACAAGTGTCAACTAGATATTTATTTGGGAGAGGCTTATTTCATTTGGGATGATCCAAATATAAGCTACTCCCTCCGTCTTATAATAAGATTTTGAATTTGACGTTTGTACGAAGATTAAAACAAATTGTGAGTATGAAAAGTAAAGTAGGAGATAGAAAGTCGGAAGAGAATATTTAAGATATATTTGTTTGCTCTTAATTAATAAATATTAATGAGTTATGAAATGAAATTAACACTATTTTAGTCATTCTTATTTTGAACTTTATCATTAATACAGATTCATTAAAATCAAACAAATACATCCTAAATAATAGAAGAAAGGACAGTTAGACGAAGTCAATTTGTACATTGAGAAAGAATTGATAATGACTCAAATTGTATTATTGATGTACTTGAGTATTTATACAAGTTATAGACTACTGTACAAAATACTAACTTGTTGTACAAGATATTGACAATAAGTAAAAGATTACAATCAAATAATAAGTGGTATATACAAATAATTGACTATGAGTATATCTCTAGTAGAACTCTTTCATGCCCCCACAAGATGTACAGTCGATAGCACAGTCCAATCTTGGACAAAATTCCATAAAGGTGTGCTTGACTAAGCAACATTGTGAATATATGATCGAGTTGTGTGATTGCACCAGAGATTGTATCAGGAAAAAATTATATTTTAGGAAGAACTAAAAAATTGAGAGAATATTTGTGAAAAATAAGACTAAGGAGAAAATTTCACGAGGGGAATAATAAGAATATAATTTACTGATATAAATATTTGTGAACAAGAAATATTTGAGAAGAAAATTTAGAGTTTCGCCGAGAGGGGAAATGTTTAATACAGATATTTGAGAGAGATATGAAAAGAATTTGGCACGAATATGTGAAGAAGACAGTAGCCTAAAGAAAAAAGAGAATAAATTTGTCCCAACTTAATTTTAAGATTGGGGAAAAAATTTAAAATATAAAGTTTAAAGAGCAAAAAATAATATTGAAAATAGTAAAAATTTAGAGTGGAGGAGAATTAATGAGAAAAATATTGAAGAGAAATATTTTAGAAGGAAATTCATGAAGAAGAAGAAGAGTTTGGGCATTATTTAGAAGCGAGTAATAAGAGTATTAAGAGGAAAAAGAGAAAAAGGCCTTTGCAAGAAAACTAGGGATAGCGATAGGAGGAGAGACGAGATTTGAGAAAAGAAGAAGAAGATAAAGACGGAGCAAGGGAAGAATAGTCAGTGGTGGCCATAAGTAATTAGCCGAGAGGCAGGAAGGAAGAAGAGATAAGAAGGAGATTAGGGTTTCGGCCATGGAGAAAAGGAATAATTAAGGGGGCGAGATTCATGTGGTGAGTGGCAGAAGCGGTGTTGGTGTTAGGGTTGTGAGAGAAAAAGATATTTGGCGCATAATGATCATTATGAATTTATGCTCTGATAACATAATAGAATAAATTATAGTTAGACAAAGTCAATTTATACATGTATAGAGAGAATTGATATGAATTACTCAAGTTGTATTATTGATATACTAGAGTATTTATACAAATTCTAGACTACTAACTTTTTGTAACTTAGTGTACAAGATATTGGCAATAAGAAAAAAATAATTATAACAAGTAAAATAAAATAATCAAATAATAAATGATATACTCCCTCCGTCCCAATTCACTTAGGAAATTTTGAAATGGCACGGGAATTAAGGAATCTAAAGTAATATAAAAGCAGAACAGCCTTGGAGCCAAAATGCCAGGGGTATTTTGGTAATTTCACACGGTGGCATTTTGGCAATTAACAAGGCTGAGGAGACACGTGGCAAGCGGGGACTGGGCGCGTGCGACACACGCGCCTACAGAGGCGCGTGAGACGCGTATAATTTTTTTTTTTTTTTAAAGCCACGACACGTGGCGCGTTCTGATTGGCTGGTTTATTTTCGAAATTTTTTTTTCCTCCCATTTTTTTGACCTCAATTATTTTATCAAAAATTTTTTTTTTAAAAAAAAAATTTACACCAAAATTCATAATTTTTTTTCCTCTTTAATTAGAGACTAATTTCATTAAATTTGGACAAAAAAAAATTCACTATTTTTTAAATATAAATTTCTTAATTATCCTATCTTAATTTTTCTTTTTTATTTTTCAATATCTTTTTTTTTTTGCAAATTAATTAAGTGTGAATTATATATTTTTATTATAAATGATAATAATAATAATCATAATTTTACTTTTTAAATATACATTAATGTTTGTAATGTTATTTCTTTCGTTTCAAAATTTTACATTAACTTTTTAAACATATTAAGTACTATTTTATAAAATATTCCTTGGTACGAATATATTAATTTATTTTTTTACCCGAAGTAGTATTATTTTGTAAAAATTAATGTTTATAATGTTCGTATCTTCGTATCTTCGTGTCAAAAAATAAATATTACTTTTTGAGACAAGTTAATTCATTGAGGCAAAGGAAATAATTTGTTTTTTATATAGAAAGTAGTATTAATTATGGGATGAAAGTAATATTCATTTTTGAATTGAATGAATTTTTTTGTTAAAAAGTAGAATTTTTTTATATGTCCAAAAAAAAAATTAACATTGCTTCTTTCGTCTCAATGAACATTTTAAAAAATAATACTACTTTTTTCTTCTAAAAAATTAATGTAATATTTTTAGACGAAGACACTAACATTACAAACATTAATTGTATAGGCGAATGAAGTAGTATTAATTTTTAAAATATTCATTGAAATTTGAAGGAAACAATGCTCATTTTTTTTTGAAAAAAAATGTAGTATTATTTTTGGGTTATTCATTTCGAATCGAAAGTAATATTCATTTTTGAAATATTGTAATGTTAGTGCCTTCGTTTCAAAATATAACATTAATTTTTTTTACAACTTAAGTATATCCGAAGTGGTATTATTTTGAGAAAATTAATCTTTATAATGTTTGTATCTTCGTTTGTCAAAAAATAAATATTATTTTTTGAGACAAGTAAATTCATTGAGGCAATATAATTTTCAAATAATTGTTTTGCAATGTCAAACATCTCTATTTTCTTTTGTATTTGTTTCGATTTCGATCAGTTATGCGTTAGTAACTGTCCGTGCATCGCACGGGGGTACTGCTAGTATTATTATAGTATTAGGAAAGAGAATGAGTGGAAAAAGTGTTGTGAGTGTGAAAAATTAAATAGGAGAGAGAATGAGCGGAGGGAATAGTAATTATAATGGTGTTGTGAGTATTAAAATAATGTAGGAGAGAGAATGAGTGGAGAGAATAGTGATTTAAGGTTTTCATTTTGGAAATTCTTAAGTGAAGTGAGACACCCAAAATGAAAAGTTTTCTTAAGTGAGATGGGGCGGAGGGAGTATACAAATAATAGATTAATAAAGTACTCCCTCCGTCCCATTAAGCTTAAAAAGATTTCATTTTGCGCGAGAATTAAGGAATATTATTATAGTATTAGGAGAGAGAATGAGTGGAAGAAGTGTTGTGAGTGTGAAAAATTAAATAGGAGAGAGAATGAGTGGAGAGAATAGTAAATTATAATATGTTGTGAGTATTAAAATAATGTAGGAGAGAGAATGAGTGGAGATAATAGTGATTTAAGATTTCCTTTTTGGGATTTCTTAAGAGTTATGGAACGTCCAAAATAGAAAATTTTCTTAAGACTTATGGGACAGAGGGAGTATATCTCTATCACTATCACTGAGTGGGGTTCTTGTTGAGTGGGGTTGTTGTTGTGATTGAAATCGGTAGGTTTCGTTATTTATTTTACTCCCTCCGTCCACTTCAATTCAATTGAGCCATGTCATTTTTACACGTTTTTTAAGATTTTTTTTTTTTTTAAATTGAGTAAAAAATTGAAAGTGGATAGAAAATTAGAGGAGAGAGAATGTAAAAATTAAAAATATTTAATAGGAGAGAGAATGAATGGGAGGAATAGTAAGTTAATGATTGATTTTTTTTTGTAAATATGTTAAAATTATAAGGGTATAATGAATTTTTTTTTTTAAATATATAAACATTATGAGGGTATAAATGTCTGAAACACTGTTTACTTCTTTTCATTTATGGAATGGCTAATTTGAAATAGAACGTTCCAAAAAGAAAAGTGGCTCAATTGAAGTGGGACGGAGAGAGTAATAAATAAATCAACTAAAAACCTTATTCTTCTGGAATAACCCAAAAAAAAAAGCCAAAATCTTGTAAAAAATGCATTTTTTCATAAGCTTATGAAAAAACGTGTTTTAACAAAACCAATTAGCAGATTTTTGTAAATTCGAAGTAAAACTTACAGGATTGGTGCTGAAGCTCGTCGAGGAGGAGATCTAGGGCTTCGTTTTCGGCGTCCTCGAAGCGGCTGAGAAAGGAGAGGATCTCAGTTAGGGCTTCAACTTTTAGTGTGTATCCCCTCATCTTGAACTTCCTCTGTACTTTGTTTCTCATGGCGCCACCGTTCATCTTCAACCTCTCTCTCTCTCTCTCTCTCTCTCTCTCTCTCTCTCTCTCTCTCTATCGAGATGAAGATGGTGAGCCATTGATAGACTTTGATGAAGATGTCGAAGAAGTTCAATCGGATCAAGACGGTGGTGAGAATCAAGTTCTGGATGATAATTTAGATGAATTCGCCGAGATGATGCTTGGAGAGGTGGAGAAGAAGGGTCGCCGGCTCCAGTGTATAACGACTCCGACTCTAAATTGGTGGTGGTTGTTTGATTCGGTAAATTGAAAGAATGGTGTGCAGGGGACTGGGTAATTAGATGCCAGTGCATGTGTTTTGAAGTGTCAATGCATGTGTTTTGGAGTGCCAGTGCATGTGTTTATGAGTGCCAGTATTTGTGTTTTTGAGAGCCAGCAAAAATGATTATCAGTGTTTTTTTAGTGCCAATATATGTGTTTTTGAGTGCAAGTGCATGTGTTTTTGAATGCCAGTGCATGTGGTTTTGAATGCCAATGCTTGTGTTTTTGAGAGCCAGCAAAAATGTTAGTGTAACAAAGTGCCAGTGTTAGTGTAACAGAGTGCCAGTGTGAAGAGTGTCAGTTCATGTATATAAAAGTGCCCGTGTAAAAAGCGTCAGTGCCAGTTTAACAAAGTGCCAGTGTTAATGTAACTGGCACTTTGTTAAATTGGCACCGACACTTTTTACACTGACACTTTGTTACACATGCACTGGCACTTTGTTTACACTGGCACTTTGTTAAAATGGTACTGACACTTTTTTACACTGGCACTTTGTTACACATTCACTGGCACTTTGTCACACTGACACTTTGTTAAATTGGCACAAACGGGAAAACACAAAATACGTTTTTCCTGAGTGTCAGGTAAAATGCATTTTTTATAAGATCAACTCTCCAAAAAGAAAAGTAAGAAGATTATTCTGGTATAAAATAAAAAGAAAAGTAAAAACTCTCGAATTATGTCATTAACAATTGGGCTTGTTTGTGGTGTAAGGATAGACCTAAAACTAAAGATAGTTTGGGCCAGGAAATGACAATCTACAAGAAGAAAATTTGTACAATTATGAAGCGAGTGGCCCATTAAACAATGGGCCGTGATAGTTAGTAAGCTAAGTTGGGCCTCTTTGATACAATAAAATACTTCATATCCCGAAAAGTTTGTCTCAACCATAATTTTATGAAAATCTAGATATCTCTATCAAATTCTAAAAATTGTTAATTGTTTCACCATTTGAAGTACTATCAATAACTATTTTTATAATTGCATTGAGATATCTACATTTTCATTAAATTATACTCCCTTCGACCCACTTCAAGAGTCCTACTTTTCCTTTTAATTCGTTCCAGACTAAGAGTCTCATTCCATAAATGACAAATTTTGAACAGTGTTTCAGATACTTATATCCTTATAATTTAAATATATTTACAAAAAAATCATTCATTATGCTCTTATAATGTTAACATATTTACAAAAAATCAATCAAAAAAATGTGGAAAGATTAAATTTTCACTGTTGCCTTCTCTCTCCTTTAATCTTCTACCCACTTGCAATTCTTTATTTATTTATTTTTTAAAATCTTAGAAAACGTAAAATACTACCCTACCTTGAAGTAGGACGGAGGGAGTAATAAAAGTTTGATTGAGTTCACCAGCCTTTAAACTTTTAGGGATGAATGGAGTAAAAAAGTGCGCTCTCTTCACTTCCTTGGCATTGAGGGATTATAATAAATGGGTCTCACTAATAAAAAAAGTATGCTCTCTTCACAATGGTATTATAGCTTCACACAAAATTTATTAGATTGGTATCGTGTTCATACTATCGTATTGAATGAATGGTCTCGGCCGATTGCTTGCTGTTCATGTTGCTTAGTGGTGGGTTAAATTTCCGTCTTTTCTTTTCGGCTTAATTTATCAAAGAAAATATTAAAAAAAAATAAAAAAAATCCTAGATATTCATTCCATTAAACTCACTTTTATTCTGTCTCTTTCTCACTGGGATTAATATCTGTATCAGGGTGTCACTCTCAGTCTCACACAGCTTTTAATTTAATTATTTTTTGCGGCTAATGGGGCATGCCTCCTTGACTTAGTGACACTTAATTAGTTAAATTCCTAATTTAATTGCATTCCCTTTCAACTAACCATGTCCCAAAATCTTCTTAATTTGACCGATTGAGAAACTATGTATTCAGTTCAAGAAATCTACACACCCATCAGATTGTAGACTAGGTCGACTGATCCGTTTTAAATTGAACGTTTTTCCCATTGGTAAGGCGTCGGCCTTTGGTCCCGAAAGTCGAAAGTTCGATCCCGTTCCTCATCTGCATGTTGTCGGGGGAAAAATCACAATTTTGTTCTCTTTACAATGTGACTTATGCAAGTTTTTTCGTTTTATAATTTTTTTTAGCTCCGCCACTGAACTAACCGACTACTATTAACAAAGATTTGTTGGAAAAAAGTGTGTTTTGAAGGAAATAATGAGTTATTTTCTTAATTTGTTATTTGTTAAAATGACAAATTGATTGTTGGATTGTGTTCTACTCCATGAGTACATTGAATTCATATATTCATTTGTTCAAAATGGTTGAGAAATGAATGAGATATGAAGGCTCAAAGTTAATGGGTTGGAATGGGTAAAATGTGGTTATCCCACATTGGAAAAAGATGAAAAAGTGGTTGAGAAATGAATGAGATATGAAGGCTCAATGAGAAATGAATCCAGAATTCCTCTCATCTTCCTCTTGTTGCATATTGAACAAATATTTTCCTTGGCCTCCTTGCATTGCATTCGTGGTGATAAAGTTCAAGCATCGACTTCAGTTCGCCGGAGGTATTCTTGTGCAACCACCGTCCGGTATATCCGTTTCATCCTGGGAGGCAAGCGTTCCGTAACAACTCAAGCACAACGTGGTGAGGGGGCGTAATTTGTCTTAAGGAGAGTGTGTTTTCACACGACTCGGACAGCGACAAATTCATTTTCTTCTCTTGTATTTTCTATTTCTGTTTTAAATTAGTTTCTATATTTCCAGTAGAGATTTTGTAACAGTTATTCCAACAAGATTTACGTGTCGGTCTCCATCATTCGAAGTTGCACAGAAAAAGTAGACATCACAGCAGAATTGTTGGCCAAAATTAAAGGAAGATTGTTGTGGAAAATTGTCTCCAAAGAATGTGACTATTTGCAAAACATAAGATTATGATAAGATATGATCCTCACTTATTCAGTGTTGTTATGTGATCATTAACACCGCCACACCATATATTATACTCCCTACGTTTCTAAAAGATTGTCCTGTTGTACATTTTATAATTATTAAAAAAGAGCTTCACATTTTTGTACCTTAGTAGATTTGCACTAACATTCATGCCTAAGCTTAAAAATGGGACATACTTTTTGAAACAAGTCAAAATGACAAATGAGACAATCGTTAAGGGACGGAGGGAGTAATTCAATTATATTATTCCAACATCACCAAATTCAAATCAAACCCCCAATTCATGGGCAGTCTAAAATAGGGTTGTTAGCTTAAACTGATAAAAATATTGCCAAAAAGAATAACTTTAAGAATATTGTATTGGTAAGTGGTAATGGGGAGTACTTTTTCATTAGCTTTTCTTCCTTGATCAATGGCAATCTTTCCCCATTTCAAAATGACCACAAAAGCTAGCCTTTAATATTGCAGATTTAACTGTTGCAACGGTCAATTTGCTATAATACTGCAATAATAGTTGTCTATGATGCTACTACATTTTTTTTTGTTACTTAGTACATTGGCGGGGGTAGTAAGGGATACTTGGGAGTAGGGGTGTAAGTGGTTTGATCCAAACCACGGTGCGCAGAACCGAATCAAATTAAATCACGCGATTTAGTTCGGTTTTCAAGTAATAGTGGTTTGGTTCGATTTCAAAAATTATCAAATCGTGTGGTTCGGTTGATCTGCTGTCTGGACCCCCAAACCACATTTCGAGACCGAACCACCAAACCGAACCGATAAATCAAACCACCAACCGTTCATTATTAACCGTAGATATGCATATCTTTCATCTCCATCTCACATTTAGATTTGAAAACCTCTAATTCTATTAATGAGTTTTAGCCCATAACCCTTTTTTCTTTTGGTTAATATTTCTATAACAATGTTAATTCACTTTTTAGCACATACCATTACATGTACTTAAATGGCTTGTTGTTATCATAAACATTGAAGTACAATTTAATTTAAATTTTGAATCTCTTCTGTATGTTATGTCTGAAAAATTCAAACAAACATGACAATGAATTGTGTAGTCTGAAACCATATTCTAATTAATGGTTTATGCCGTGTTCTATTTCATAGTTTGAACCGTGGTTTGAACTGTGGTTTAAAACGCGGTTCGGACCGTAAAATCAAACTGTGGTTCGAACCAAACCATGGTGGTTTAGTTCGGTTCAGTTTGAATTTTTCATGGTTCGATTCAGTTTGAAATTTTTTCAAACCGATGATTAATGATTTGATCCGTAAATTGGCATAAACAAACAGAACCAAACCGAATATTGGGGGGGGGGGGATTGCCCCTATTGGTTTTTTAAAAAATAAAAATTACTCGTGCAAAATTTAAAATTTTTTTGGGAGTTTAGTGTAATTTGTAGAACTTGCCCTCCTTGATATAAAAGAAAAGATACACCAGAATTCTTTTTCGCTCCCATAAAAAAAAAATTGGGAGTTTAGTGCAATATTTGTCTTCATTGACAATTTTTTTTTTTGGCTCCAACACTGATTGAGTAGTTATGATTTATTGATTCTTACAAAGTTCTTATTATTGGGTTCTGAGGGTAAATTCTATATACAAGGCACCTTACATACAAGGCACCAATAATGCCCAAACTACTCTTCGCGTGTCGTGTGCGAAAGGACGACAGGAAGCCTTTATTTCGTGTACTTTTACACGACATAAACTAATTGTGTAAAATATTAGGTCGTATGAAATTATACGAAATTTAAATTTACTCTGTCATTAATGTCGTACACAACCACACGATAAGATGTCCTAATATCGTGTATATCCATACGACATATCAAAATGAAGATGTTCTTCTTCGATGATTTGCAACACGATGTTAATGATACGCATATGCTATGTTATATTATTGAATTGTGTTGTTAATTGAGCAAAATTTATACACTTATACATGACAAGGAACAAACGTCATATTGGATCATACAATATCATATAACCTATCACATTTAAGTGATACCACTTTATTTATATTCACCTAATAAATGATTATAAATAAATTCATAGAGATGAAAAACCCTTTAAATGCCATTTAGAATGGAGAAAAAAATAAACGAGGTAGCCGTATACCATTTTTCACAAGATCGGGACACATAAAACCCTAAAAAACCCTAAATAATGGCACATATTTGTAACTCATCTTTCATTTGGATTTGGAGGAAACTCATGTAGATGAAAAACACTTTAAATGTCATCTAGAATCTAGAAAAAAATTAAAAAAAATAAACGAGGTAGCCGTATACCATTTTTCACAAGATCGGGACACATAAAACCCTAAAAACCCTAAATAATGACACATATTTGTAACTCAATTTCCATTTGGATTTGATGGAAACTCATGTAGATGAAAAACACTTTAAATGTCATCTAGAATATAGAAAAAAAAATAAAAAAAATAAACGAGGTAGCCGTATACCATTTTTCACAAGATCGGGACACATAAAACCCTAAAAACCCTAAATAATGGCACATATTTGTAACTCAATTTCCATTTGGATTTGATGGAAACTCATGTAGATGAAAAACACTTTAAATGCCATCTAGAATCTAGAAAAAAATTAAAAAAAAATAAACGAGGTAGCCGTATACCATTTTTCACAAGATCGGGACACATAAAATCCTAAAAACCCTAAATAATGGCACATATTTGTAACTCAATTTTCATTTGGATTTGGAGGAAACTCATGTAGATGAAAAACACTTTAAATGCCATCTAGAATCTAGAAAAAAATTAAAAAAAAATAAACGAGGTTAATGATAAGTTGTACATTAGAGGAATACCAACTACTCAAGATTATATATTTGAAATTATCATATTTGTTAATCAAGATTATATGTTTCTTGTTATATAATAAGTTGGAAAACAAACAATGATTACATATAAGATTGAACCAACATCATACAATATCATATAACCTAACACATTTATTTATAATTAATTTTTATTTTATTATATGATGTGTCGTGTTTAAATACACGACATTTACTAATACATTTCGTATGAACAATACACGAAATGAATCAGGGTGTATCTCGTGTATTGTTCATACGAGATAATTACCAGAAACAAAGACTATATCGTGTGTGTATACACGATATGTACCATAGTATCTCGTGTATATACACACGAGATAATTAATTTTCAAGAACCAGTTGACAATACACGAAATGACAGATACACTCTCCACCACCTCCTCCTCCTCCTCCTCCTCCTCCTCCTCCTCATCATCATCATCATCATCATCATCATCACTAGAGGCCGTCACAGGTTTACGTCCCTACAAAAAATTAAATAAGAGACAATTAATTTTCAAGAACCAGTTGACATTTCGTGTGGAAATACCCGAAATGTTGATGATCATTTCGTGTATAAAGACACGAGAAACCTCACCACATATCGTGTATTAGAGCACGAAATGCAAACTGATGAATCAATTTACATTTCGTGTCCTAATATACGAAATGTGGAAAGTATCTCGTGTACTATAACACGAAATGGTCACCAACATTTCGTGTATTGGCACACGAAATGTAAACTGATGAATCAGTTTACATTTCGTGTGCCATTTACACGAAATGTAGGTGACCACTCGTATGTGTTCATACGAAACACACGCCGACAATTTCAAATTTTAGGCACACGAATTCGTATCCGATTCAAACAAAAAACCCAAATTTATGTTACGAAATCGCAATTAGAACCATTTAGGATAGGTTTAAACAACATTAAGCATTATATAATCGGTTTTAGGCATAAATTTATTGTTGGGTTTTCAAATTTAAAATCTAGGTTAAAAAGAATTAATTTTGGAGCGGCAAAAGGAGGGGCGGACTTTCCACCGGTTTTAGGGAGGTTTGTCTTTATTTTTTCCGGCGGTGGTGGTCGGCGGCGTTCGTCGAGTGAGAGAGAGAAGAGAGAGCCCGTTGGTGTTTCTTAGGTTTTGAGAGAGAGAGAGAGAGAGAGAGAGAGAGAGAGAGAGAACGGTAATGTACTCATTGAAATGGGGGAGGGAAGGGATTTTTTTTTTTAAGTATATATATGAGGGTATTTTGGTCATTTGCACGTGCCTTGTAAATTTCATGCCTTGTATATAGTACTACCCGTTCTGAGCAATGAATATACTCCCTCCGACCCAATAAAAGTTTCACTAATTACCCAGAAGGGCGTTCCGTTAGAAGCTTCACCTTTCCTTTTTTGGCAAAGAATCTTTACTATTTCCTCCACTCATTCTCTCTCCTACATTATTTTAATACTCACAACACCATTATAATTTACTATTCCATCCACTAATTCTCTCTTCTATTTTCAAATTACACTCACAACATTTTTTTTCCTCCCATTTCCATAATTTGCGTGCCCACCCAAAAGGGTGAAGCACTTATTGGGACGGAGGGAGTATATAAATATATATATATATATATATATATATATATATATATATATATATATATATATATATATATATATATATATATATATATATATATATATATATATATATATATATAGGGTCACGCTTCAATGAGAAGCGTTTAAAATGAGAACCGTACATGATTTGCCAAGAAATTGAATGACAATTTCATTCCATTCTCCCAAAAAAAATAATTTTATATGCTTTCATTTCATTTCTATAATTTGTATTTTCAAACCAAACATGATTTGTCAAGAAATTGAATGACAATTTCATTTCATTCCGTGCCAACCAAACGGAGGGGTTTGACCAGTTTTTTTCCATTCCAATTCCTTCAGGAATTCAATTCCATTGACCATTTCATTCTTTCGCTTTTTTTCCATCGAACCAAACGGCTCCTTAGTGAAGATTTGGCTGCTCCATTGCAGCGTAATAAGTTCTGTAATAAGTTCTGAATTAATATATACTCCCTCCGTCTCACCTCATTCTGTAATAAGTTCTGAATTAATATATACTCCCTCCGTCTCACCTCACTTGACACTTATTACCATTTTGGGTCGTCCCAGCTCACTTGACACTTCCCAAAATAGCCTACTTTTTATAATTTTATATTCACTCTACCCCACCACTCATTCTCTCTCTTCATTTTTCACCATTCAATTTATTCAACCAACACTACTATTTATCCCACTCATTCTCTCTCTTCATTTTCTACCACACATTTTTTTATTTTATTCTTTTTTCTTAGTTTCCGTGTCCACCTCAAGGGTGTCAAGTGAGGTGGGACGGAGGGAGTATCTCTCATGCTTTAACATCAACGTTACAGGTTAATTTGTCTTGAGGTGAATTTCAAATATATCAAATAAATCACAGCCATTGATTTAAAAACAAGGAAGTGTGTCCTAATCGATTTGTTGGTTACGATGGAACAACGAAATGCAGCATCTTCGCGTCCATGTTTTGTACGGTTTTCGCTTGATGAATTTTCCAAAGTTTATAAACTACCAAAATTAGCCTTATAATTTTTCAAAGGGAAGTGGAGTATTTATCCAATTTCGTTTGATTAAAAGTACAAGCATGGGAAACACAGGGTATGATGCTATAAGAACTTGAACACTTTCGATCACTTTTCAAATAAATGAAATCAATTTATCGCATAAGATGAGATTAGCCCAATCAGTTTCGACCCATTACCTATTAACTCGCACAATCTAATCCACTGATTATCTGATCCAATCCAACCCGTTTAAGTTAACGGGTTGAAACGGGTCACCCGCCTCAATCCGTTAAGTTTAACAGGTCGACTCAACCCGATCTGACCCGTTTCAACCCGCTAACATAAATAGCCATAATTAATAAATCTAAGCCATCCTGCCCGAAAAATAAACTAGTTGACCCGTATTAATCCGTCAACCCGATCCATTTCAACACAGCTCATTTGACCCGTTAATTTAAACGGGTTGTAGCAGGTCAATCCATTTCAACCCACTATAACACGACACAACTCAAACCAACCCAACCCGCACAATTGCCGGTCCTAGATAAGATGGAAAATATGCTAACTTTTACTGAGTAGTGCAGTATACTCCCTCCGTTCGACTTAGGATGATTTGTCATTTCGAGTGTCTCATTCAAATTAAAATATTCCAAAATGACAAGTTTATATTATTTTTATATTTAATGAGAAACACTTATCATATTTATAACAATAATCCCTTACTATTCCTCTCACCCATTATTTTTTTAATTTAATTTTAATACTCACAATACCGCATTCAAGCATTCTCTCTACTCTTGTTATATTAGTTATCGAGATAGAAAATCCTAATTCTAAGGAATAAAGGGAATATATATTTGACCAATCAAATGTATACAGATAAAAAAGGAATTTCTTTCGGAATGATAAAGAAGGAATTTTTAGTTGAGAGTGGCAAAGAAGTACAAGAAATTGATAGAGCTATATGTGTATATATGAGTATAAAATATGCACCTTAATTAATTGAGTTGGCCTCAGTAAAATCAGTATTTCCAAAGTCATAGAAAAAACAATTTTTTAAAATTGAATTAAAATCAAATCGAATAAATGTAATTTGTGTGTTAAAATAATTCATTGTTAATGTAAAAATGATTGCTAGCAGTAGTGTTTTTGAGTGTGGGTGTTAATTTTAAAAAATGCCAGTATTAATGTTAAAGAGTGCTGATGATTTTGAGTGTCAGTGGTAGTGTAAAAGAGATTATCAATGGTAATATAAAATAAATTGTCAGCGAGTGATAGTGTTAAACAGAATCTAATTAGCTTGGATTTGAATCCAAATATTTTGCTTTTAATTTTCATAAAATTGAACAAAAATCATACATAAAACCTAGTGACCAAAAGCATGTTTGCATCCAAAAAGCTTGTTAAAGGTAACAACAAAGAATAACACATCCTTTCTAGGCTTTTGAACAGCTTTTGAACTACCTAGCAACAGTGTCCAATCTCTGCATATGTGCTTTTTGAAAAAAAGTGGTCCAATTATTTCTTTAAATTCATAGAAAGTAATACTCCCTCCCCCGTATTACCTTACCCATTTTGCTATTTTGGGAGTCCCACTTTAAAGTCACACTTTCCTAAAAAGAAAACTTTTTAATACTTCTTTATTCATGGGACCCACTTGTCATACTCACAACACTTTTCAAATTTACTATTCTCTCCACTCATTCTCTCTCCTACCCACTCACAACTCCTACTTTAATAACATTATTCCTTATTTTCCGTTCTCAACAGTAAATGAGTAAACTATTATGGGACGGAGGGAGTATGGAATAATGGAATAACAAAGAATAACACATCTTAACTCCCCCCCCCCCCTCATCAACCTTCATCCAAAGGCCAAGACTGTCATGCAGTACGATTGCAGGATTCCAAACTCGTCGTTTAGATCCCTGCTTTATTTTTTAAACAACTTTATTAATAGACATTAGTTAGCCTCCAGTGAAAGTTACAATATTCTCATTGAGTCATAAACACCATGCCAAAGCTAAAAGTTCTTGGCATGTTAAACCCTAAAAAAGGAAATTACTAAATACTAATACAAATTAATATATTGTGCTATCTCATAATACATGATTACATGATTGAACACGCATTAGGATTATCGTCACTAAACATATGCGTAATCTTCTCATCCGTAGCATTTGGAGCCGGAACCGCCTGAACGACGTTTCTGACGTATCCGGCAGGAGCCCTCTTATCATATGCTTGTGTTGCATAGGGATAACTGACCAGATTGTATGGAATGTAAGGCCAGAATTCAGCTCTTTTTCCTGTGCTTTTAATCCTCTTTAACACCTTGTTTGGATCTACGTAGCCACTCACAACTACGCGGCTTTGTTTTCTGATAACTTCCACAGACCTCACACCTGATACCAAACAAATCTTAAGAGAATTAAGATACCAGTATTGAAATTTATTAAAGCAGTAAAAGTACCTTTCATGGATTTAACAGAATTCTTGACTCTTCTTTCACATCCATCACAGTCCATTTTCACTTTGATCTCAACTGTCTGTACAACAGACCCTTCTTTAAATATTTATTTGTCTAACTATTAACAACATACTCTACATTCATATATAAGAAGAGAGAGAGAGAGAGAGAGAGAGAGAGAGAGTACCTGCATTGGTTTTCTTCTGCTCCTAATTGTACTTGTCACAGTGCAAAAGTTTGACAGATAGTCAAGAGCTCCCATATTTTTTTCCCACAAAGCAAAGTTTTCAAAGAGAGAGAGAGAGAGAAAGAGAGAGAGAGAGAAATGAGGAAATTTAGTGTGAAAGTTATGTTCATGAAATGCAATATAAAGATTGGTATTTATACAAGCTGCATAATGCCCAATGCATTTTTTTAAAAATAAAGTGTATACTTCCTTCGTTCCGGTAGAACCCGCACACTTACTGTTTCTGTTTGCGTGGAAATTAAGGAAAAAGTTAGTGGAGAAAATGTTGTGAGTATGAAAAGTGAGGTTGGAGAGTGAAAGTTGGGTAGGAAATAGTGATTTGATTGGTATTGTGAGTATAAAAGTAAAGTAGGAGAGAGAATTAGTGGATGGAATAGTAAAGATTATTTGTCATTTTAGAAAGTGTGCAATTTGTAATAGAACGTCCAATGAGAAAAGTGTACAGGTTGTAGGGGAACGGAGGGAGTATATAGTACTACTAGTCGTACTCCCACTTGTTTGTAATTCCGGATTTATATTATTCTTGTTTACCTCGATTTAGTTAACGCGCGAGTGTGTAGCCAAATCAAAATTGCTTGCTTTGTAGTGGTTCAGTTCCGATCCGAGTTCATATTATAGTCTTTTCATCCCAAATGGACTCATTGATTATTTTTTTATTGGCGGGAAGCGCTTGGCGCATCAAAAATTTTCCTTTTAGTAAATTAGCGGGAGAAAATATTGTAAAGTTCTTTTGTAAAGGAATGGCGTTCGTGTAAATTAGCGGGAGAAAATGTTGTAAAGTGCTTTTGTGTTTGCTTTTCATTTTGGTTCAATGGGCGTGGCTTTGCCTTTAATTTTTCGTTTATTAAACTACTAATTAAATACCCACAATAATTGCTTCTCTTAGGCTGATTATCTATTCAAAATATTTCCATAATCCAACTTCATTTAAACTAGTCTGATAATATAGGTAAAAATATTTCCATATTTTATCCGAAATTGGCTGCTTCTTTTTTTTTTTTTTTGATATACGTAAAAATCTCACTACCAAATACTCCCTCCGTCCCGCCCAAAATGTCTCAAAATGGCCCATGCACGTGAACTAAGGAAAGTGATGTAGGAAAGAAAAAAAGTGTATAGAAAAATAAATGTTGTGAGTATGAAAAGTGATGTAGGAAAGAAAAGTGGGGTAGGAAATAGTTAGTGAATATGCATTGTGTAAGTATGACAAGTGTGTCCTACAAATAAAAAAGTAACAAAAAACTTTCCTTTTTTGGGTTAGGACATTTTAAATGGGACACCCAAAAAGGAAAGTTGGGACACTTCGGATTCGGACGGGACGGAGGGATCCGGACGGAGGGAGTATAAAATATTCATATTTATAGTGCACGTAATAAATATTTTTGAATGCATAAAAATACATGCGTTTTCGAGGAGTATAGAAGCTAAAAGTGAAAATTTTACAACGGTGCACCACATATATTTTACATTTAATAGTTGAATTTTTCATAAACTAGTGAAAATTTATGAAAGAACAACTCGCTCGATGTCATTTTCAATACGAGAGGTCAAAGATTCGAATTCCACCGAATGCAATTTATAGCACTTTGAAGTGTCACTCTTGTAAATTCGCAATAGATTATGTCATTAAAAAATTAAAAAAAAATTAAAAAAAAAAAACATATAACTCAAACCATTTAAAGAAAGTACACTTGAAATTGTTTAGTAGCAAAAAAAACATAAATATCCTTATTATCAAGTTTCAAACTTTTAATTTTACAAGTAAACAATAAAATATAAAGAGAAAAAAATAGTAAAAAAACATTTAAGGACATTTTTTAATAAAACAAACATTTATTTTGGAATCATTTTTTCAAAAAAATAAAAATAATAATAATCCGGGAGGAGTATGTCGGTACTTTATACTGCTCAACTTTACCTTCCAAAGGTGCTAAGGTACGACCATCTTTAAACACACTCAAAACATTGTAATCATAAAAAGTAAAATAAATAAATAACATATTTATAAATATAGTCCTTACATAATCTTTTAAGTTCTTAATTATTCGAGTAGATTTTGCAGGGCAGGGGGGACTCCTTGTGAAGGAAAGTGATGAAATAATCCAAGTTATTTGGTATGACAGCAAATATTTTGTGGGGGTGGGGGTGGGGTGGGGTGGAGGGGGGGAGGGAAATAATGGAAGTGTAATGATGATAAAGGAAAAAGTTTGATGTTAGAACTCTTTCTGTCTGTCAATCCCCACATGAAACTACTTTTCTGCAACCCGATATAAACAATGAATACAGTTAAAACACGTTTTTTAAGTAACTTGACAAACAAGTAAACTGCGACATTTATTATGTAACGGGTGACGAGTATAAATCAAATGATGATGGAACGAATACAAGACTCTTGGTACGCGGAGAATGTTCCTCAAGAGTCAAGACCAAAGGCCAGATTAACTTTTGGACAAATCTACGGCCACCTGAAGTGGGGTGGGGGAGAGGGGCAAACTTCCCAGAAAGCCATCAATATTATATATTGTTATGATCAAAATCAATGGCTGAAAAAAGGGGTGCAACCGGACTACCACGCACTCCCACTGTGCTAGCCCCGGACCCAAAATTATACCCCAAAGTCCAATCAGCTATTGTAACACCATCATAGCTTATATATGCCCCCTTCCATTCCACTTACTCCCTCCATTCCATACTCCGTTTCATAGTAATATGCATATATGGGTCTGGCAAAAGAATTAAGGAAAAAAGTGCAAAGGTGATGTGTTGTGAGTGTAGATAGTTGGGTAGGAGAGAGAAAGTGGAGTAAGTGGATAATTGTTGTAAGTATAACAAGTGGGCCCCATTTTCATTTTGAGACTTTGCTGATTACTTTGGGATGACCAAAATGTGTCTTTTTGCATATTACTATGGAATATCCATATAGGGAGTATATGTAGTTTTCCTCATAGTGGTCACTTGACTTTACATAGTAACCACAAGCTGAGAAATTACCTTTTGGCCAGCTCATATGGGTTCCACAACTCAAATCAAAGCACACACACAAGGTAATAAACCCTAGAAAAAAGCTTCTAAAGCGATGTTACACGTGGTCATATGAGTTGGGAGGATGAGTAGCTATCATCTTTTTTGGTTCACGGGGGAGTTTCATGAACTTGGCGTAGTCCTTTGAAATATATTCTTTTCTGTTGCGGGTCCATTTCAAAGACGTGCCATTTTACTGGCGGTTAGAGATAGTCCTAATAAGAATGCGTAATGTATCCTTCAAGACAGTGACCTTTTGGATGTAGAAAAAGAAACTATGAATTAATTAATGAGATTTGGCAACAATCAGAAGTCTGCAGCTTCAGATAAATTAAAGCGGGCAAATGTGCACAAGTTCTTACCCTGGTAATGTTCTATATTCTTCAAGTCAGTACGCAATTTGTGACTGAAGTGGCTGGCCATGCATAAGAGCACATTTTCTTATGGTGCCAAAACAATCACTTCCAGAAATTCTGCAAGAATATACACCCAGATAAGGTTTTAACATCTCATGAAATAATTTGCTGGTGAGACTTGATATAAAAAATTTAAGTGGCTTCTAAAAATTTGCTAAACATGATGGATTTTGCTTAGTAACCACTTGCAGATCTTTACAAGTAACTCCCTCCGTGACACAACACATAATAAATGTCGCATTTGACTTGTAAACTTTTAGAGAATGTGCTTTACTTGTTTGTACTGAGACCGCTATTTTCTTATTTAGAAATACGACATTTATTATAGGACGGACTAAAAAGAAAAGTGCGACATTTATTTTGGAACGGATGGAGTATATGCTGAG
This sequence comes from Adenophora triphylla var. japonica, assembly GCA_022495995.1. Classification (NCBI taxonomy): domain Eukaryota; kingdom Viridiplantae; phylum Streptophyta; class Magnoliopsida; order Asterales; family Campanulaceae; genus Adenophora; species Adenophora triphylla. Next base: position 92,902 of record JAFEMH010001790.1, on the reverse strand, counting down.
AAATATAAATATCACACTAATAGCTATTATGAGAGTGGGGGCAGGGAGTTTACTGGAATTTCACAAGTGCGAGTGAGCTGTGTCTCTCAGACTATAGAGTCTTCAGCTTTTGACCTCTCAAACCATTCCGAAATGTAGCAGCAGTCACTACCTTTTTCCCTGGGAGCTGAACTTCCAGTACCTGACAAGATTGTGAAATATGAATAAAAAAATAATTAATTGCTAATAAAAATGATGCCACCAAATATTGCTATACTGCGATCTTGATTAAATATTGTTACTTAATCTTAGATGAATGCTCACCTCAAGCGCTGTGGACCCACCACAAGGGAGTACCAATGAGGTTTTCGTGAAAAACACATCATCAACTTTATCACCCTGAATATTTTCACCGGAGTAAACACTAGTGGTGATAATTTTAAGCTCGAGAATGTTTTTCTTATCACTCTTCTCATCGTAAACTACAACTCTTGCTCGGGTTCCTGGCCACCCTGCAAATGCCCGCACCTAAAAGTTTGTATGTCATGAATACATAGCCAGATAAAGAACAAAAAATATGTCAGAGCATACCTTATTATGGAGGACTGAAGCTTCTTCATCAAAGGATAGCCATGCTTCCTCTGGGGTAATCTGCAGGAACCGGAAAATTTTAATGTTCCTCGCAAATCGCAATGTACACACAATAGACAAGCAGCCAAAATAATGCATAGGGTCAAGAATATTTTGGAATTATTTTTCACTTTCTATAACTCAATTACTGTGAAGTTAATGCAGCAAAGCTATATATCATCAATGGTTGCAAAAATAAATTAATTAGATTAAATTAAATTAAATTGAATAATGCTTATGACATCACAGAAAGTAGCGCTTGACGAGCAGATAATATTAAGGTATTAGAGAGGTTTAATGAGGCTTTGAGAGCCAAACCAGAAGGTGAAGAAAAACATACCTTTGGAGCCAAAGTAGCTTTAGAATCGTCCTGGGTTTGAGCCTTCGACATTGCTGACCCGTCAAATATAGAGGGAAGCTCACCAATCAGAAGTTTAGATCCTACAAATATAAGTGGACCACAAATTATAGCTTATTATTTCTAAAAAGTCTGTCTATTTTCCAAATGCAATGCTTCACTAGAAATATTACTCTTCCGCTTCAAAAAAATTTGTTTAACAATCTTAAGGACAACTGCTGAGCCTGCTTGTGCATGGATCAGAATGCACTGAGAAGATAAATTTGTACTACCTCTGTCCCAAAATGAATGACCAAAAAAATTTCAAATTTGCACTTGATCATTTTGGGACGGAGGGAGTAAGAGAGAACATGTCGCTAGCCATCTGCATATATCTATATAAAAGTATGCATAAAATACTTTCTAGAAACAGCCGAGGCTATGCATACATAATGCAGAAAGATAAATTTGTCAAAGAAAGAAGGTATCAGTAGCCATTTGCATATCAGTATACAACGATACATAACAAATCTTCTTCAATAAAGTTTCATTTATGAGCTTAAAAATGGCTGGGGGTCAGAAAGAAGAAAAAGGACATTATTAGGAATTCAGGGTCCAAAGGACAGATCGGATGAACGTTAGAGAGAGAGAGAGAACAACTTAGTTTCATGTATATCTAGATACAAAGAGCAATAACGGCTACACGCATATTCTAGACTCGTTCATCAGTCAAAGTGTCTCAGAAGTGATATGAACATGCACCAGTAGCAATTACTTTATCTTTCATAAATGGAATGATTGAAAAACACAAAACTATGGCTCAAGATATGGGTAACTTCATATGTAAGAGACACAAACAAAATAAAAGATGTTACTTGAGAATAAGCCAAGAAGAGGCATAAAAAGTACATATGTATCAACTATTAATAGAAGTGAATTTTTTAACAAACCTTGATCAAATAGCAGCTGAAGTAATTCTGGTGCCTGCACGAAGATAAAAATGATTAGTCGGAAAAATCAGTTCACAGTAGCAAAAGTGGGACACAATAAGATGCGTGACTTTATTCATTTTCTTTCTTTAAGGATTCTTGTTTAATTTGATGGGGATACACAGTGAAACATAGAAAGGAAAGAGTGTACAATAATGATACACGGTTCTATTTGGAGGTGGTGGTTTGAGATAAACTAAAAGTTCGTTGACTCGGTGCAACCCTGTCTTCTTATCAATGTTATTATAGCTTGATCCACAGACCAGCCATTCATAAAAAATGGACACTTTTTATCAATCCGTTTCTGCTTCTAGAATATAAAATCTCTTCCTATAAACTTGGACCAGAATGGAAATTAAGCATGTATCTTACCTTAATATGATCATCAATTTCCAGTTTTTCATTAGCAATAATAGGACCAGCATCCAGTGCCCGGACAGTGAACGCTAGAGACACCCCAGTTTCTTTTACACCATCCTGATGAAGATTGTTAGTAATTACAGTAAACTTACAAGGAACTAATGCATGAATTAAAACTAAAGACTAATTTTTTTTTTAATTCTTCTTGAGGAAAAATGAACCTGCAAAGCTCTCTGAACAGGAGCTGCACCACGATACAAAGGCAGTAAGCTTGGGTGTATATTGACTGTCCCTGAAATCATATAGAACATGATGAGAACTGCCCAAGGATTTAACCTTCGAGGCACAACACAATATTTGGATTGTGATGGACTAAAGCCTCTTCATCAAATGCTAGCAACTTGGGATATAAAGTTTATTCATTTACTGAATGGAAGATATTTTAACTAACCCAGTGAGGGAACTTTCAGAAACTTGGTCGGTAAAATATTCCCATATGCTGCAGTAATACAAAGTTCTGGCTCGAGAGCTTTAAAGTTGGACAAGAATGGTTCCTGCATCATAATGAAATGGTAATTGAATAACCAACGGTTAGGTTATATGGAAGAAAGAAAGGACAAAAAAATTTCCAAATGTTCAAGCAATTAGGTTGCTCCATCACCTGTCACATATTGAATACAGTGATTCATAAGATGCTAGTATTAAGCAAATCATATAAATGTTTGAATCTAAAGGAGATAAAATCACCGTACCATAACTCATACTAAATTCGCCTTTCACCTTTTCTTTAAAGTGGGATCCAACTTATACATGCATCCTAACCGACACAAATATGTACTTTAGGAATTAAATGTTCACTTTATTGATTTAATGTCTGGGAAGAATTGAAAGGAATAGAGAAGTATAAGAGTGTGTAAAATGAGATGCCATAGTTACCTCACCAGCTCGCACGGGGTTGAAAATCAAGTCAGGAGGGAAGCCTCTATCTAGAGCAAGCTGTGCAACAGGAGAAGGCATCACCTTTTTTCCCCGATCTCTTCCAGAAGGTGGTTGAGTAACAACAGCTGCAACCTAAATCACAAACATAAGCAACGATGCCAGCCAAAGATATCTTTGTCCACAGCTCAAAACAAAAGTTACATAGATTGATGTTCCCAAGGAACTTATCTTAGTAGTAATTTCCCTTGCATCATAATTCCCAGCATGAACACACTCAAAAACTTGGATGTGAAGGCAGGGATTGGGGGGATGAGGGGTGGGTGGGTTAACTCAAAGATAAACCTGTCCGTGTAAAGTAAACTCGTATGCTGACAGAAATACAAGCATACCCATATTTGATAATATGATGATCACACTTGCAACAATGTGATAATAGATACGGTATATAATACTCCTACATTAACATTTTCTGAAGATAAGCATTCTGAGGTTATGACATCTACTTTCACAATTCAACTTCAATAAATCAAATTTAAGTAAAACTTCTCATTTTGGAACTAGATAAAAACTCAAATATGGTGACTCTCAATTTATGACAAAAATAGCACAAAGTTAAAGAAAAGACCAGCTGAACCTCGGTGTAAAGTTAATGACAGACAAGAAAAAGCTAGGAATTACTCCCTCTGTCCCAAAATGATCTTCCCTCTTTTTCTGTTATTACTATTAATGAATTTTGAGCAATTATTTTAGGTTGATTTAAATATCCTAATGAAATTGTAAGACTTGTTATTGATAGTATTGTTGATGGTGTATCAATTACATGTTTTAGACTTATATTAGTATAATCAAATCAACCTATAATTATTGCTCAAAGTTCATTCGTAGTAACGGCAAAAAAAGTAGGAAGATCATCTTCGGACGGAGGGAGTATAAAAAGATTGGTGAGTAGGAGAAATAGGGAAACCAGGCTTTATCCCATAGCCTAATTGGTACTGCAAAAGAAAACAAATTACTCCATCCAAAAAAAGTGTCCATTTTGACATATTAAGAAAAGTAAGGATGTTGAATTTAAACCCATTAATATATCTTCATAACCACCCTTCACGTCATCCTTATACCACACAACTGCACATCAGGAGATAGTAGCAGAAAAAAGGGAAATTTGGTACTCCCTCTGTCCGTAAATGAGTGTACATTTTCTAAGTTGAGGGAAATTTTAGAGAGTTAACATTTACGCACTTTTAGTACCATATACACAATAACAGAAGAGGTAGCTTCATTTAAAAATGAACCCTGATTTAGGACAAAGGTTCTTTCAGAAACACGGCTAGACATTTTTTGACAGAGGAGGAACTAATTGCAACCTCAACTGCATACGATGTAGGTAACAACTTAGTGACACAGACTAAACCATTCCTAATTAATATACTCCTGTGTCCCAACAAGTGCCCATCTTTTTATTTGCATGGAAATTTGAAAATGTAGACTTTTTTAGCAATTTCAGTAGCACATTTACAAAAGCACCCTAACTATCGACTTTAAAGATCATAGCATTGCAAGTGTGCATTGGAATATAAATTTTTTAAGGGTTATATAGTACAGTCAGGGGCGGAGCCAGGGGGGGGCAGGAGGGGGCACTTGCCCCCCCCACCGGCGGAAATGCAGTGCAAAATATTTTTATTTTTATTTTTGCCCCCACCGGAATACGGCAAAAATTAGGGATTTAGGCCGGTGAATTGCCCGGAGAAGAAGAAGAGTTAACGTTTTTTTTTTTTTGTTTTTTAATTAATCAAAACGACGTCGTTTTGATTAATTAAAAACAAAAAAAAACGTAAACGCGTCGTTTCCCTGTTTCCAGTTATTTAAAAAAAAAAAATAGAGAGAGGACGTAATTTCCTCTTTCTTCTCGACAAAAACCTAGCAAATCTCTCCGGGACTCCGCCCTTGCAGCGCCGCTCCTCCTCCCGACGCCGCCGCCGCTCCTCCTCCTTGACGCCGCCGCTCCTTCTCCTCCTTGCCGCCCGATCTCGCCGTCTCTCTCTCTCTCGGTAATTTCCTCTCTCTCTCTCTACAAATTTGAATGGAGTTTACAAATTTAAATGTGTTATTAATTTTAATTTCTTCACAAATTGATAAGTTTTCAATTGTATTTTTTGTTCGTTTAGGTTTATCAATGGATAGATTTGTATTGAAATTGTTCGTTTAGGTTTATTTGTTTTTCATGGATCCGACCCATTTTTTACTTGTCCGACCCGAAAATTTTTTTCGGGGGCACTGCCCCCGAACCCCCGTATAATCTTGCCCCCCCCACGGAAAATTCCTGGCTCCGCCCCTGATAGTACTCCCTCCGTCCCAGTTTAAGGTTCGTAGTTCTTTTGTTGTTTCTCTGAAGGAACTTTGAGCAATAATCATATGTTAATTCAATTATCCTAATGAAAATCTAAATCTAGTTATTAATTGTAGTACCTGAAACGAGGAGTCATCAGCAGACGATGCATTCAAAAGGGTTTCAAGAACAGAAGCAGATACCTGTATAATTACAATCACCCACTCACCCATTTATCAATTCTGCTTAAGATGCACAATTTTGAGAAAAGTAAGAACTAATAATAAGAGCACAAATAGAGTGTACCAGAGGAGAACCCAAGAAGACGACTTTCTTTTTCTTGGCTGCTGCTGAAGAAGGAGGAGAGATGGTGGCGCTGAAGCAACGGAATCGCCGGACAATCACCGACGACGGTGACTTCAGTGTCTGCATTTCCTTTTCCCCTCTTTTTATTTCCACCCAGTATTGGGGGAACCTTACCTCGCCAGCTCTCCTTCCCTCAACGCTAAGCTTATCAAATGTAGGTGGGTAATCGTTTCCTTTCAAATTGTTATTCGGAATCGAATCAAAATATACTGATTAATTAGTTTTCAAGCAATATTGGTTTAGTTCAGTTTCAAAAATGGTTAAATCATGTAATTTGGTTTAGTCTGCGGTCTGGACTTTTATACCATGGTTATGATTCGAGATCGAGAAATCGAACCATCAAACTGAACTGATAAATCAAATCATCAAAGCATTCAATATTAATCGTATACAGTATATGTATATTTTTCATCTACACCTCACATTTAGATTTGAAAACTCCTAATTTTATTCATGGGTTTTAGCCTATAATTCTTTTTTCTTTTGGTTAATCTTTGTGCTATAATGTTAATTCACTATTTATCACATACCATTACAAGTATTCAAATGACATGTTGTTATTATAAGCATTAAAACACAATTTTAAGTTGTGTTTCAATGCTGAATCTCTTATATATATTATGTCTAAAAAATTAAAACAAGCATGACAATTAATTGTGTAGTCTAAAACAATGTTCTAATTAATGGTTTAAGTAGTATTCTATTTGATAGTTTGAATTGTGGTTTAAATCGCGGTTCGAACCGTAAAATTAAACCGGGGTTCGAACCAAACCATGATGGTTTGGTTCGATTTGATTTGAATTTTTTCATTGTTCGATTTGATTCGATTTTTTTCAAACAGATAACTAATGATTTGGTACATAAATTGGCCCAAACCAAACTATTTACGCCCCTAATCAAATGGGATTGAGAGGAAATCCAACCGCGACTACACGAAAGGTCAATATGGTCATTTCATTAGCAGTTTTTAAGAATAGACGTTGCTGGGTATTAAGTAATGTTTGCGGGTGCTAATAACAAATATCAATGGGATTTTGGAAATTAAAACAAAAGGTTAAAAGAATTTTGAAAAGGGTTAAGAAAAAGATTGTATTTAATAAGATATAAAGCATTTATTAAAAGAGTAACAAAAAAAAAAAACATTAGAAGGACTTGGCTTTTATGTAGGAATTTCTACTTGCACAATAAAAATTATATAAAATTATATTGATACAATATTTTCTTGTTTAATGTGATCCATTAATGCAAAAAAAAAAAAAGTCTTTATAATCAAATGAGCAAGTTTTGGGAGAAACTAGTTTCTTCATAAATTATAAAAAGTCCACTTTTTTTCTACTTGCAAGTAGTTAGCGAATATTTAGGAACAGTTTATAAAACAGGACTTTCTATAACTTAAGGAGAAACTAGTTTCCCCCAAAATCTTGTGTAATCAAATTTGATGAAATGCATTAATTACTGAGTTGAATTGGAGTAATTATTTACTTGTATAATAATAATAATATACTAAAATTTATTTTTTTATTTAGAAATACTATATTTATTTCGGAATGAAAAATAAAAATACAATATTCATTATGAGACGAAAGACAATATAATGCAATTTTAAAAAGGTAAAAAAAGATTATAACTTGTATATAAAAAAATTATTCTTATAAAACAAAACAAGATTATCTTTTTGAAATAGAGAGAGCCACGATGAAATAGCGATGAGAAAAAATCATAAAGATTGTCACTATATTTTTAATTTATTTTGAAATTTGTTATAGTGTATTGTTTTTATTAATTTTGTCATTGTATTAAGATATTCATATTAATCTTATCCCTTCTTTATAAAAATTATAAAAGACGTTAAAAATTATTTCAATCATTTAAAAATTAACAGAGACTCCCCCCCCCCCCACCTTTTCCCATTATGAGATGAGTTGGTCTCCCATGAGAACAAGGGGGTCCGTCTCATGCATGAGACGGGTCGACCCATGACCCATGGGGCATAATCCGTCAAATGGGCTTAGGTTTTGGGCAAAATCAAAATCAAATCGCGTATGTAAAAATCGAATTTCGACTTCGTTAACTGTTGGATCGTTGTGAAACTTCTGGGCTTTGGTCGCATCCCCTAGGCGCACATGATGACCGTTGGGATCTTCCAAATAATTGCCGGAGAGAGAGAAATGGCCGGCGGTGAAAACTGGCAAAAATCTCCAAAAATTCGCTATATTAAAAATCAAATTCCCGCTTCATTAACCGTTGGATCGTCGTCAAATTTCTGGGGTATGTTTGCATCACTCAGGCGCTCATATTGACCGTTGGGATCAGTAAAATAATCAGTAATAGTGTTTTTTTTAAAATTTTTAAATTTTGTTTTTTTTTTTCGATTTGTGAAAAGTAATAGTTACTATAACATAATGTAATGATTGTATGCATATAAAGTAATAGTTTGTATACATTAAAGTAATACATATATACAGAAAAGTAATAGTGTTTTTTTCTATATTTTCTTCGTTTGGCAAAAGTAATACTTATTATAACTGAAATGTAACAAACGTGTTATTTATATGTAATAGTATTTGTACATAATTGTAACACATATGTATAGATATCTATATGTTTTCAAACAATAAGTTACAATGAGTTCAAATTTATCATGATACATGTAAAAGTATTACATTATCTATAGAAATATGTTACAATTTCATCTATCAAAGTGTTACATTTACTTGTATAAACTATTACATTCATATACATAAGTTATTACTTTTGCCAAACGAAGAAAACCTAGGGAAAAATACTATATTACTTTTCTGTATATATGTATTACTTTAATGTATACAAACTATTACTTTATATGCATACAATTATTACATTATGTTATAGTAACTATCACTTTTCACAAATCGAAAAAAAAAACAAAAAATAAATATTTTAATTTTTTGTTTTTTTTTGGGCCTATGAGAGACTGCAACGTGAGTAAAAAAAATTTTAAAAAAAATTTTTTTTTTTTGGGGCTGCTTGGGGCCAATTGAGGTCAAGGATGGAGCAATTTGGGGCCAAGGCTGTTGGCTAGACTGGACCAAGGCATGAAATGACTTGGGCGGGCGCTGATACACCTTGGCACGGGTCATGGATCCGACCCGTCTCATGGATGAGACGGGTATTCATGTTCTCACATGAGTTTTTGTCTTATGAGATACCTAAAATGATAACTTTTTGCAATTTAAAATGAGAAAGATGGATATTAATTTAACGAGAATTTATCAAATAATTCCTCAAACTTATCAATTTTATCTTATAATAAGACAAGCAATATTTCATATAATCATATAATCTCTAGCTTAAGAAGTACACTCTCCCATCATTTTACTAAGTTCACCTTTCATCTAAATTCACCCTCTTTATCAATTTATTTTCTCTCCAACCACCATCAACTTAGTTCACCCCTCCCCATCTTCTCCAATCAACAACCCGACAACCATCAACTCCGCCGACCAACTCCGACGACTCTTTTTTTTTTTACGCTGGCGACCAAACAACAGAGAACTTAACTTATCAGTAATTTCTCAGTTGTCAACTAAACTAATAAGAACACGATTAACTCCAGTGACCACCAACTCCGGCTACCTCTCTGGCGAACAAACAATTGAGAACTTAACTTATTAGTAAGTTCTCAGTTGTCAACTAAACTACTAAAACACGATTAACTCCGGTGACCTCTCCGACGACCAAACAACTGAGAACTTAACTTATCAGTAAGTTCTCAGTTGTCAACTAAACTACTAAGAACACGATTAACTCCGGCGACCACCAACTCCAGCGATCAAACAACTGAGAACTTACTGATAAGTTCTCAGTTGTTTAGTCGTCGGAGTTAATCGTGTTATTAGTAGTTTAGTTGACAACTGAGAACTTACTTATAAGTTAAGTTCTCAGTTGTTTGGTCGCCGAAGAGATTGCCGGAGTTGGTGGTCGCCGGAGTTGATCGTGTTCTTAGTAGTTTAGTTGACTACTGAAAAATTACTGATAAGTTAAGTTCTCAGTTGTTTAGTCGCCGCAGATGCGCCGGAGTTGGTGGTCGCCGGAGTTAATCGTGTTATTAGTAGTCTAGTTGACAACTGAGAACTTACTGATAAGTTAAGTTCTCAGTTGTTTGGTGGCCGGAGAGATCGCTGACGTAAAAAAAAATCGCTGAAGTTGATGGTTGCCGGAGGTGTTGACTGGAGAAGATGGGGAGGGGGTGACATAAGGTAATGGTGGTTGGAGAGAAAGTAAATTGATAAACATGATGGACTTAGTAAAATAATAGGAGGATGAACTTAGTAAAATGATGGAAGGGTGTATTTATTAAGATATGAATTATATGGTTAGATTAAGGGTGAGTTTGGGTGTGCTTTTTTGTGGCTTATAATCACTTTTAATAGCGTTTGGATAACAATACTGATTATGATTTTAAGCTATTAAAACGCAAAAAATTGTGTTTTCGTAAAAGCAGCATGACCCAGCTTTTGCTAAAAGTGATTCTTAGAAGTTGTTATTTGTGTTGTTTTTACAATAATAACATCTATCTCTTTTATACATTTATTATATCGAGATACATATCATAAAGGTTATTTTTGGTATTTATCTTTAATAATCAGTTTTGAACATATACTATCCAAATATACTTATAAATTTTAGTATTTATTACAAATAATCGATTTTTCTAAAATCACTTTTGAACAATCACTTTCAGGAAATCAGAAGCAATGTCAAACTCATCCTAAATATTGCTTGACTTGTTTGAGGTAAAATTGATAAATTTGAGGGATTATATGATAAATCCCCATTTGGGGAAATATGACATTATTATTTTTCCGTAATTAGGGATTGGATGTGGATGACCCATTTTACTTACATATATCCTCTATGAACTTTTAATTAGATAAAATATGATCAAAATTAAATTTTCATCGAATTTTTAACATAATTACTGATTAGGATGAATTAATTGTAATTTCATACATACACACACGTGGATTAATTTTGCCAAATAATAAGCATGCTGACTAAATATTTCACACGTATATTATAATTTTATGCCAAAATATTGTAAAAAGCTCGTTTTTTCATAAGCTTATGAAAAAACGGGTTTTAAAATTACCGTAAAATCCGTCGCCTGCGTCTTCTTAAATTGGGGAAATCGGGGCCTTTAGCTTTGAGCGGCTAATTGGGAAGGAAAGGGGAAAATCTAATAACATTCGTCTGCAAAAGCTCCGACGGCGAGTGGATCGCAAAGCAGTATTAGGGCGATCTCGAAGCCTCCGCCAATTCCACATTCGATCTGCAGAGGAAGCTCGTCCAATTGCACCAGATATGTTGGATCGACGACATTGAAACGGTGGCGGAGCCGATTACTAAGAGTAAGAAATTGTTTGCTTACAAGAGAAAGGTATTCGAAGTAGGAATGATGATCGAGTCTATTGAATATCAGTTCCCAGCATTCTTCCGGCAAATCATCACAAATTGGATTCATTTTGTATCACAGCTGTTGTTTAGAGAAGATTGAAATTAACAGCAATTGATCAAACTAATAAGATCTTGGAAGCAAATGAAATCAAATTCACACACACACACACACACACACACACAGTGAGAGATAAAGATTGTACCTAGGACGGTTGGCCGGAATGTTAGCATACACACAAAAAAAAATGTCAGGAGACATCTAAAAAAGTGTCAGCGTCAGAGTAAAAAAATGTCAGTACACGTCTAACAAAATGTCGGTGTTAGTGTAAAACAAGTGTCAGTGTTAGTTTAACAAAGTGCCAGTGTTAGTGTAACAGAGTGCCAGTGTGAAGAGTGCTAGTTCATGTATATAAAAGTGCCAGTGTAAAAAGCGTCAGTGCCAGTTTAACAAAGTGCCAGTGTTAGTGTACTGGCACTTTGTTAAACTGGCACTGACACTTTTTACACTGGCACTTTGTTCTACATGCACTGACACTTTGTTTACACTGGTACTTTGTTAAACTGGTACTGACACTTTTTTACACTGGCATTTTGTTACACATGCACTGGCACTTTGTCACACTGACACTTTGTGAAACTGGCACTGGCACAAACGGGAAAAACAAAACACGTTTTTCCTAAGTGCCAGAAAAAACGCGTTTTTTGTAAGACCAACTCTAATTTTATTAATAAAAAGATAATTTCACTTTAATTTATAATAATTATTTAATTGAAATTTAATTAATTTATAAATATTTAATTATCTTATTAAAATTATATTTTTTTAAATAAAATTATAAAATTGTTATTAATAGTATTTTAATATTGCATTATAATAAATTTATAAGATTTTTTGAAATTGATTAAATTTTCACGTGATAATGTTGATAAAAAACGATTAAATCAATGTTTATAAACTAATTAAAATTATACCACCCCAATTGTCACCATCTCTAGCCCTAAATTTACACCAACAGTTAGAGAATTTTAGGAGATCCCTTCCAACGGCAGCCTCTTTAGAGCTGTTTTTGTTTTTTTCGAACTGAAATTTAGATCTAAAGACAATGTTTTTAATTTTGATTTCTTTAGATCTGAAATTTCTGACAGTTATTCTATGAATTTATTCTCAGGGGTTGAGGATTAATTTTCGTTCATTTCATAAAATTTTACTAAGATAATTAAATATTTATAAATTAATCAAATTTTAATTAAATTATTATAAATAAAGTGAAATCATCTTCTTTTTTTTAATAATAATAATATATGTGTAAATGTGTAGCCACCATGCTTATTTGACAAAATTAATTCATATGTATATGTGAAATTACCATAAATCCATCCTATTAAGCAATTCTGTTAAAAATTGACAGAAAATCAGTTTGGTCATATTTCCCATAATTCAATGTTCATACAATAGCATCTACAGTATAAATGAGGAAAGAGCCATGAACAGTTGAATGAATAGTTTCATGAGTCGAATTTCCCATTTTGCCCTCACTATTTTGTTTCTTTCCCATTTTGCCCTCAAAAAAAAATTTTTTTTTTTAAATTAAATTTTGCCCTTAATTTTTTTTTTTAATTAAAAAAAAAAAACGTGTCCTCGGACACGAGCTTAATTAAAAAAAAAATAAAAAATAACGTGTCCTCGGACACGAACTTATTCTAGCATGTGCATAAAAAATGAAGTTGAGGGTATATCTGCGTTTGCAGTTTCCGCCTGTTGGCTTTCCTCTTGTTCTTTTCCATTTTCACTTTCACGTTCTTCTCGTTGGGTCCATCTTTTCAGCCCTCTTTAACCAGATCCAGCCCGCCCATCACACACGACCGGCTTCTTCTAACTCAACTCAAGGCAAATGCATCCAAGACTCTCAAATTTCAATAGTCGAGATTAATTAGGCCCAAAGTGGGAAAAAAAAATTCAATAATTAATCTCAGCTCTTGAAATGAAAACAGGTTAGCCATGGCTACATCATTTTGGGACGGAGATAGTATTTTACTGGGTAAACAAGTTTAAGTTAAATAATTGTACAGAAACAGAAATAATTCATGGGGGGGAAATACATAGTTGACATAACTCCAACTAATCTTATTAGGAACTGCCTGGTCTTCAGATGCCTGTAGGATTTTCACTGGGCCTTCTTATGCATACCTCCAGCTTAAAGCGCCCAAGAGCTCCTAAAGAAACATCAAATAATTCAAATTCTCGAGGAACAACAAGAAATGCCTTTTTAGGAATATGCTCAACCCAATTTGGCACATTCTCCGTGACAGAATGGAACACAACAGAAGTTTCCCCACTTTTTGCTGTAAGATCATATGAATATCCTCTCTTTGTTGTGGTCGGTCCAATACAATTGACATTGACCATAGTTCCAAGATCTTCACGGGAAATATTGAGAATAAAAATTACGCCTTCATTCTTTTCCTGAAGAATCTTATGCATACAATCCCTCGTCACGTGAACAGAAAAGACATTGTTATAGGAGAAATGTGTGGAACAATCGAAATGCTTGCTACTAAAATGTTGGTACAGTTCCTTGGAAGAGCTAATGAAAGTACAGCCAATATTAGGGCATGAAACTGGTGCATGGAGACACACGTGTTCGTGGTCATGTTTTCTACTGTAAGGCACTGTTTCTTTGCACCCATGATTCAAGTTCTGACATGAAATTTTGATTGATTCGATGACCTTCTCAATAGCCCGGCACCTGATATAGCCAATCGGCCGACAGCAAGAGGGACACGTGTTCTTGAGCTTGCTGCAGCAACAGTTGCATGCTACATGCCCATTTTCACACTAAAATTATCATTCACCATAAACAGAAGCATATCAGAGCAAATTTTCTTAGGTGAAAGAAGATGATGTAATTTTGAAGAAAATATCTGAAAACTTAAATATTCATCAGAGCACTTGTATCATTAAGCTACAAATAATATTTTATAAAAATTAAATCATTCAGACAACAATACAAAATTCCAAATGACAAGGCTAATTATAACATGCTGCTCATGAAAACAATTTAATATTTCCAACCAACCTTTCACATGTATCAATTAAAATGAAAACCAGAGTCCATAATACAATAATAATAATTAAAAAAAAAAACTCAAATCATGAAGTACAAAGATGACCATGTTAAGGGTATTTAGTTATCAAAGGTATCATGTTATCAAATGGGGAAACATGGAGAATGTATACAAGGTAAGGTATCTGGTGAAAGAAGAGGTTAAATGCTCATGAAGAAAAATTGTTCTTCAAATCACAATATTCGAAATTCCATTGGCCATCCCGAAAGAAATGGGTATTACAACTGTTACTGAAGTATAACCCAGAAATCCTAAAACTGGAGCTAATTGTAGAGCCAAAAATTCATCATTTGAACAAAGAATACCTTGAGCAAAAGTAGGACGTATTTACAGGGAAAATAACTTAACGTCCAGAAGGCAGCAAGAGCGAATCATCAAATATATAACAAATCAAAGAACACTGCAACCAAAGAGTAAACCTCTATAGTCCATAAACCTATAATAAAGAATTCATGTGCGCTTATACACATGGAATATACACTAGCAACAGAAATAATTGTCAGCATAAAAAGGAAGAAACTGATCATTGAACATCATGGAAATCTTCAACATCCAGGTGCAGCAAACCACAGAAAAACGCTATTGTCGTGACTGAATCGACAGAACCACGCAATCACTTCCAAAACGGATGTATGATAACAACGTGTTTCGATACTGCTCGTACATTATACTATTATAGCGCATTAAGTGAAAGTAGTTGTTTCTAGGCAATAAAACAAGCCTGGGCTCAATTAACATACTTGGACAGAATACATGATAATCAAAAGGGGAATGAGATAAGCAAACCAGGAAAACGAGGATAGCCAAGGGTTCAAGACATCAGGGTCGGATAATAAGGAAATGGAGTGTTCTACATTGGAACTACTCTATCATTAATCACTCCATCCCAAAATAAGTCGCAGTCGATTTGTCAATGTTTATAAGGAATGTGCTTTACTTATTTGTGCATTGCATGCACAATGGTAAAATTGCTCTAAGACAATTTCCTAATTTAGAAATGCGACATTTATTTTGGGAGGACCAAAAAGAAAAGTGTGACATTTATTATGGGACGGAGGGAGTACCATTCTGTGAACCCTGGCTTCTCTTCGGAATAAGTGCCGCATATTGTTGGTTTTATAAATACGTACTATGCAACTGGCATTAGTCACATCGTCAATCAAATGAAAAGGCAATAACAATTTTTCTTTTTCCCTCAAAAGAAATTTGAAAACGTGGTCGTGTAAGTTAAAATTGCTTTCAGAATTTTTCAACCACTTTGGAGGGGCTAGCGCCTTCCAATAAATCAGCTTCTTCGACAGAAGATTTCCGAGAAAATGAGGGTTCTTTTTGCACAAAAAATCATAAGCTTATGCCTATTTAAGTCCTAGTTGATACTAACTATACCAAGAATCTCGATCAGATCAACCCTGCTACAAATCAAAACCTTAATTCAAGTGGAAGTAGTTAAGTCTCATTTCACAATAACTGATTCCCATATTATTTTTGACCAACAAATTAAACAAGCAACAGTTCCAGACACCCAGAAAAAGTTATCCACATGAAGACAGACCTATACTCCTTTGATATTAACATACACCAGCAATGAAGACCCCATATTCGGTGATGTCAGTTAATCAAAAGGGTAGATCTCGACCAAAATCAGACCGAGATCATCTCCTTTCTCCTACTCCTAAGATACTTTGAGACCTAAGAATTGTATAGCAGGTTCTCATTGGTGGCTATCAGCCTGAAATGAGGCAAAGAAATATAAACCAGGCCTCATAACTAAATTGCATAAGTTTAGACAAATTATCCATATTCATCATTTTCAACCAGTATAACTGATGGCAGATCAAGTACCTCCTAAATAAACCTCAACCAAATTGCATATGTTTAGACAGATAATCCATAAACGCGGGGGAGAGAGATAAGCAGACCTGGAAAACAGGGACGGTCAATGGTTCAAGGCAGATAGGGCAATCCAATACGTCAGGGTCGGACAATATCACGGAAATGGAGCCATCTCCAGCGGAACGAGCACTCTGTGAACTCTCAACCCCTTCCTCTTCCTCACGAATCTCAACCCCCTCCTCTTCCACCTCCTCCTCTTCTTCTTCATCATCTTCTTCTTCTTCTTCTTCGACTTCCTCCTCAACGTCCTCGTCCCCTGATACTTCGGGGGTATAGGAGAAGAATGGTTCTAGTAAGTTTCGATTAGGGCTTTGTGGCGGTGGTGATAGGCAGCGATTGGTGGTGGTGTCCTCGTCCCCTGATACTTCGGGGGTATAGGAGAAGAATGGTTCAAGTAAGTTTCGATTAGGGCTTTGTGGCGGTGGTGATAGGCAGCGAATGGTGGTGGTGTCCTCGTCCCCTGATACTTCGGGGGTATAGGAGAAGAATGGTTCAAGTAAGTTTTGATTAGGGCTTTGTGGCGGTGGTGATAGGCAGCGATTAGTGGTGGTGTCCTCGTCCCCTGATACTTCGGGGGTATAGGAGAAGAATGGTTCTAGTAAGTTTCGATTAGGGCTTTGTGGCGGTGGTGATAGGCAGCGAATGGTGGTGGTGTCCTCGTCCCCTGATACTTCGGGGTATAGGAGAAGAATGGTTCAAGTAAGTTTTGATTAGGGCTTTGTGGCGGTGGTGATAGGCAGCGATTGGTGGTGGTGTCCTCGTCCCCTGATACTTCGGGGGTATAGGAGAAGAATGGTTCAAGTAAGTTTCGATTAGGGCTTTGTGGCGGTGGTGATAGGCAGCGATTGGTGGTGGTGTCCTCGTCCCCTGATACTTCGGGGGTATAGGAGAAGAATGGTTCAAGTAAGTTTCGATTAGGGCTTTGTGGCGGTGGTGATAGGCAGCGATTGGTGGTGGTGTCCTCGTCCCCTGATACTTCGGGGGTATAGGAGAAGAATGGTTCTAGTAAGTTTCGATTAGGGCTTTGTGGCGGTGGTGATAGGCAGCGATTGGTGGTGGTGGTACGATATCGTTTGGGAATGGGAAAATCGTCAGAATCATCATCTTCTCGGTCGAGAGAAAATCTCGCCATCGCAGACCCAAATCAAGATGAGTTTGATCAACTCAGGCGCGTAAATCTCATTCAATTTCTGTGTGACGTCAAAACAGATAAATGTAAGGAAGGTTATTAATGTTTCTAATTTTGACTTTTCGAATTCCACACCAACCGCTACATTATTCCTTTCAACTCTAGAGTCTACACCTCCCGTCCTAAATAAACTGTCCTGCTTTTAGATAAAATGTTTTATCTAAAATAATTATCGTTTTTGTTTCAAAAAAATTTAAATTACTATTTTAATCTTATACTGTATTAAAAATTGTTTCACTTTATTAATGGATTTATGTTGAGATATAATATAGAAAAAATGTTTAATATAGATAAGGATAATATTGATAATTTGATCATTATTAAAGTTAATGTTATAATTGCGTTTTTTAAAATGTGTAAAGAATCCAAAAACGACTGATAGTTTGGACAGGAGGGAGTATATTTACATTGGTTACATCCATTGTAATTTTACAGGAGGGAGTATATTTACATTGGTTACATCCATCGTAATTTTATTTTTGATGACGCCAGATATTTTGGGCCGCCTTAATGGCGGTAGGATATCTATCAGGATATTATTTGGGTACCTAGAACACAACAAAGAGATGCATCATTATGGTCAAAGTTGGATGTTAATTCAACTCAGGCCCTCAGATGTGAGAGTAAGATATCTTAAAGGATATAATAACATGAGAGAATAAGACTATGAATGTCTTGAGTGTTTGTGTGTTTAGGGTTTAGACAATGTGACTTACAATGTCAATTTTGCACTTACATTGTCCAAGGGCTTTCTATTTATAGGGGATGGAGAGCTGCTTGTTGAGGTAAGCCATGAGGTCAGGGCATCTTAGTCTTTAACCAGGTACACGTGTCCGCATATGATTGAGTCTGCCAGTAAAGTAAGATTCACTTGCAGAGGGGATGTCTTTGATGTGGACAGGAGCCGTGTATTTGGGAGAGTTGGCGCGGCGCATTAAATGACATAGTGGGCGCATGAGCCGCATTCAATGCGATGGAAATAAGCCGGCTTCTTTATGTCAGAGCCAGTAAGTAAACTTGCTCTGGAAGCTTTGGCTTTAATCGGGAGTTTGGTGAAATAACCGGGAGTCTGGTATGAGACCGCAGTCAATATCTTGGGCGCGGTCAATGATATTGTCGCGGGCACGGATGGAGCGGCCACAATATCCGCGGTCACCATACTGGCGGTCTAGGTGTCTGCGGTCATCACGGGGACGGTATGAGAGGATCGCGGTCTTGACTCTGAAGGTCTATCTGTCCGCGATTTTAACTCTAGCGGTCTGAGGTAAGTCACGTCATACTTGGCCTTTACACCGAGCTTGGGCCCAGTCTAAATGGTCCGGGCTCATCAGTGGCCCCTAGCTCCAAGTGAAAGATTATTCATGGTCTGAGCGAGGAGCTATTTTTGCTAGGCTCGGTCTCTTGTCAGATCGCGATTTCGCGGGCACCAGTGTTGTTTTTTTTCGCTGGTTTTGCTCTGGCTCCCTTGAAACGGGTACACGTGAGGGGCACGTGAGGAAGCTTGTATAAGCTTTTTGCTACGCTTCCCGATTATGCTGGTGGGCCCCTTGGCAGGTGAAACGCCAGCGTGTGCCAGGTACGGATGAAACGTGTCAGTAATCCAAGAGGCGCCATTAATTGCCAACTGACAAAAAATCGAAATTCAAAGTTTTGGCGTCGGTTCGTGATTCGAGGGGAATGATTTGTGGGCTAATTAATACGGGTCGACCCGTATAGATAGGCCTATAAATACCAAACCCTTTTCCTTTCAAACCCTTTTATCACTTTCGAACCTTCAAACTGCTTAGAGAGAGAAAAATTTGCTGCCTTCCTTAGCTTTTTTCTTCCTTCAATCTTCCTTCGTAAGTAATTTTTGCTTTTATTTCCCTCTTCTTTTGTATTTCTTTGTCAATGAAGACTCGTACCTTTGGCTCGGCCCGTCCCTTAGAGTTAGGAGATGGGAATACTCCTGATACATTCGCTGTTTGTAAACAGTCAGGGGTATCTATAGGAAAGTTGCCCACGCTTGGGTTAGGCTGTCCTTAGAGTGTTTTCTTTACTTCTGCAAGAAGTATCAACGGGGAAATTGGGTCCCACCCCTGTTGTGGGAGGCCAAGAAGAGATTGGTTGTGAACGGTGATATGGTGGTGTTGGGGGATTGGACCAGATTAAGAAATTTTGTAATGGGGGTTTTGAACAGGTTTCACCGAGACCGCGAGCCCGCAGAGAGAGAGCTATTGAACTAGTGAGGAGAGCGATTCATAATCCAGGAGTGATAATTGACCGAGAGAGAATGGCTTTAATGGATCCTAACTAGATGAATGCGGACCATTGCCTGGCCGCTGAAGACTGGAACCTTCCCTTAAATGTGGAAACTTTGAACACCGTTTACCCCGAAGTCCATACCAAGACCCTTTTTATGCCCGTAGTGAACTTAAGAGAGTAGTGAGGATGACGATCAAGATATGGAGGTGGACGGAGATGGAGAAGAGCCCTCCAGGGGGTCATCTATCGGTCTCTTTGGCTCTGAGAGCGCGGAGACCGAGGAAGATGACCGCGAGGAGGGAGACCGCATGGCTGCGGGCACGTCCCAGAAGGCAACGAAGATTGTTGATACCTTTGAGGAGGATCCTGAGGAGGATGCCGCTGCCCGCGGCAAGAGTCATGCTGGTACCACCAATCCTGGTAGCGACCAGAAGAGGAAAGCCAAGGAGGTGGCCCCTACGGACTGGGAGTCTGAAATATATACCACCTATGATGTTGACCCCAACTACTTTCGTGTCCGCGGACTCCAAGAAGTGGAGGTGAAGGGGAAACTGAGACCGGAGACGGTGGCAGATGTCTGCGAGGACAATAGAGCCTGCATCTTTTATGGGGTCCAGTTTGAGAGCGGGCTGAGACTTCCCCTTGAACCTTTTATCAACAGATTTCTCAATTTCAACCGCTGTCTTCCCATGCCCTGACCCCTAATGCCATTAGAGCCCTCGTCTCTTTCATAGCAGTCTGCAGAGTTTTGGGTTTTGAACCTTCAATCTCCGGGCTATACGCCTTTTATTCCAACCAAATAACCATCGGCCATCTCGGTCTGAAAACAAAGAACAATTCTGCCCGCACTTTCTCTGCCCCCACAAATAAATTTGACAAGTGGAACCAGAAGCACATCCTGGTCATTGAGTCCAAATTTGGGTGGTCCTTTGCCAAACCGACAAATCTTGTTCCCGTTAGGGTTGCCGCCGTCTCTTATCCTAGCCCGGTTTACTCCGAAGAGCTTCAAGTTGCTCTGACTCTTTACCTAGCCAAATTCGTGACCGAGAGAGTGCAGCCGGTCTTCAATGTGAGCGCGATTATAAATAATGAGCCCTTATTGATTTTCGCAGGGGTGGCCCCTCAAAGGGAGGATTGCTACTATGCCCCTAGGGTGGCCATTGGGCCCCAACTCCGTGATCCCGATTTGAGGGTTCACGAGTTTTTCAATTTTGAGATCAACTGCAGGACTTGTATGATGGGTGCGGTCTGCTAACCTTCGGAGTGGATTGGTCTCTTTTTCTGTCTTTGTTTGAGCTGCTCTGTTTTTGCTTTTCATTTTTTGAACTGCTCTCTAATCAAACTCTTTTTTATTTCAGAGTAGATCCAGCTGAATACTCCTGAGATGGTCAAGCTTTCTACTGCCCAAATGAAGGCCAACAAATTATGCCAAGAGGAGGAGGCAGCGGCCAAGCAAGCGGCCTTAGGCAAAGTTGCTGCTAAGGGCGTTGTTCTGCCCGTTGTTGATAAATCATTCGGTGCTCTGCTGGCCGGGGCCAAGGGGATTCCCCAAACTAAAGATCTGCCTCTGCCTCCCAAAGGGCCAGCACCGTCCAGCTGTGGTCCCAGTCCAACTGGTGAGCAGACTATCTCCTTTGGCCATTCCGACCAATCTAGGAAGAGGTCTGCCTCTGAGACTGACGTCTCGGGCAAGGACAGGCAGCAGAAGACCCCTCGAACTGATGTGGCACATGCCCAAGCTTCCACTCTCCCCGCTCAAGCCCCTACTTCTGCCAGAGGGGTCACGGTCTGCTCTCTTTCTTACCCCTTCTGTCCCTCAACACACGTGAAGCTGCGTGGGGTTTGAAGAATAAACTGGAGGATGTGCCCGCAATCAAAGGGGTGGATCTTTATGCCCGCGGAGGGCTTCAATCTATTTTGAACAGGCTCTACGCCCCCTGACTTCTATAAGAATGTTGGGGCCAAGGAGAATGCAGCTGCCCTGATGGGTGATATTGGACTCACGGTCAGAGGTAAATTTTAGCTTTTCTTTTCATTTTCGTGCCTTAACCTTTTCAGTTTGATAACTGACCGCAACTTTGTTTTTGTAGCTAGCAATAAGGTCATGCGGCTGAGAGAAATCTCTGACGAGCAGGCGACCACTTACACCGAGCAGACTAGGATTCTGGCTAGACGTGGCCGGTTCCTCCAACCGCCTGCTGGCTTATAACCGCGGCTAACCCCAAAATCATCAACCGAATCAATCCGCCTAACCTGGCCAGAGTTACGGTTTAGGCGGTTTACGGTTTCACGGTTATCCTGGTTAACCTCCGATTCGACGGTTTGGATATGCTCTACGAGTCCTCGGTTGCAGCCGAGCAACCCTTTAGTGGTTTAGGGTTTCGAGGGTCAGCTTCTCGCCGAGTCTTTGGTGTCGTCACGAGCAACCCTTTTAGTGGTTTAGGGGCCGAGGGTCGCTTCTGGCCAAGTCTTTGGTGTTGCTCAGAGCATATCATTTTTCAGTTCATTTTTTAATCCGGTTTTTGAAAAAGTTAACTTTTAATTTTTTTCAATTTTTTTTGGGTAAATAAGACTATTTTAGACTTAAGTTTACTACATACATTTTTTGCAAAAAGGTTTATAAAAAAAGTTATGAATTTTTAAAGAAATAAAATTTAACGGTTTTTTGAAAAAAGTTAACTTTTAATTTTTTTCAATTTTTTTTTGGATAAATAAGACTATTTTAGACTTAAGTTTACTACATACATTTTTTGAAAAAAGGTTTATAAAAAAAGTTATTAATTTTGAAAGAAATAAAACTTAACTTTTTTAAAAGAAACGAAAGTATATAAAAGAAAAAAGCGACGGTACCCTTAAATTTTATTAATTAAAATACAATTACAACGAGGGTATTGGTAGGAGTGGTGGTGGTAGGCTGGTAGTAGTGGACTTAGTATTGATAGGAGTGGTAGTGATAGCCGGTAGGAGTGGTAGTAGTAGTGGTAGTAGCGGTAGTGGTAGTGGTAGTGGTAGTAGTAGTAGTAGTGGTAATAGTAGTTGTGGTGGTGGTGAATGGTGATGGTGGTGATGTAGACCGGTAGTAGTGGTAGTGGTAGGTAGCGGTAGTAGTGGTGGTGGTAGTAGTAGTAGTGGTAGTAGTAGTGGTGTTGGTGGTGATGGTGGTGGTGTAGATGTAGACTAGTAGTAGTGGTATTGGTAGGAGTGGTAGAGGTAGGAGTGGTAGTGGTAGTGGTAGCGGTAGTAGTAGTGGTGGTGGTAGTAGTAGTAGTGGTAGTAGTAGTGGTGGTGGACCGGTGGTGGTGATGGTGGTGGTGTAGACTGGTAGTAGTGGTATTGGTAGGAGTGGTAGTAGTAGCGGTAGTAGTAGTAGTGGTGGTGGTGGTAGTAGTGGTGGTGGTAGTAGTGTAGTGGTGGTGGTAGTGGTGGTGGTGGTGATGGTGGTGCGTGTAGACTAAGTAGGAGTGGTAGTACTAGCAGTAGTGGTAGTAGTGGTGGTGGTGGTGGTGGTGGTGGTGGTGGTCACCGGTAGTAGTAGTGGTGGTGGTGGTGGTGGTGGTGGTGGTGACGGCTAGTTTGAAAAGTAGCCTTGGAATGAGTTATGGCGTTCGCTCGAGCAACTCATATGACTCTACGAGCATGACCGTTATTGGAAATTAACACTACCGGAAGGTTACGCCGCACGAGCAACTCATACATGACTCTGGCCGAGCAAGCCAAAAAACCGGGCGGTTAACCTGGGCTGTCGGCCTCGGTTTTTCAAAAGTTCAAACCTTAACCGAACCGGCCACTAATTACGGCTTTGCTACCGTTCCGGCCCGCCGTCGACCTGCTGACGGCTTTCAACCTTCCTGGTTGGGCTTGCCTGGTTTATAAAATGGACACGTCTAATTCTGGCTGAAAAGTCCAAGGTCTTGATGAAGGCGGAGGACAAGGTGAGGACTCTGACGGATTCATTGTCTGAGAAGGAGTCCGATCTGAAGACCTTTCTCGGTCAGCTTGATGCGGCCAACAAAGCTCTGGATAGGGCGAAGGGGACGCAGGATGAGCTTCGCGGGCAGAAGGAGGAGCTGATGAAACGGAATGGGGAGATGGCGGACAAGTTTGAGGCTACCAAGAAGCAAATTCTGGCTTTGGAGGCTAAGGTGGACCAGCTTTCTGACCAACTGTTTCCTCTAAGCCAGTTCGAGCTAGAGAAGGAGGCCCAACTGTCCGCTGCCCGCAAGGAGGCAGTTGAGGAGTTTAAACAATCCCAGGAGTACCAGGACGAGATGATGGCGGAAGCCACTGCTCAGTACGAGCTCGGCTGCAAGACGCAACTAAGGAACTTTGCTGCTACGGGCAAGTTCACTGTGGAGCAGTTGGCCTTATTAGGCTCCTTGATCTCCACAGATGTTCACTGCCTGCCCGGGCATGCACTGGTCCCTCTGGCGCTGAGGAGGAAATTGCCAATTTAGAGCTTGCAGCAGCCTCATCTTTGCCTCCCGTGGCCGCGATCACCGTTCCAAGCCTCATGGATAACATGGATAAGATGAGGTTTGGTTCAGAAGAGTTATCCTACGATGATGCTGCTGCTCGCCTGTTCCCCGACGGGCATGCAGTCAGTGATATTTTTGGACCGCTGTCAGCTCCTGCTCCAGCTCCATCAAGTGAATTAACTGAAAACCTTCCTTCTCCTACTCCTTCAGCTGAAGCCCAAACTGATCCCAAGCCTGCTCCTGCTTCAGAATCTACCCAGCCTATAGCTTAGGATTTTTATTTTTTCTTTCTGTAATAGATTGTAGAATTTTGTAAATCATTTTATCTATTAATAAAAGTATTTTTTTAATTATTCTTGTCTTCTTTCTGCTGTTTTAAGTTTTTGCAATGTTTGAATACTTTTAATACTTATATCAATGCTTTACTTGAGGGGGTGGGGGTGGGGGTGGGATAATGGAAGTGTAATGGTATGACATCAAATATTTTGTGGGGGTGGGGGTGGGGGTGGGATAATGGAAGTGTAATGATGATAAAGGAAAAAGTTTGATGTTAGAACTCTTTCTGTCTGTGAATCCCCACATGAAACTACTTTTCTTCAACCCAATATAAACAATGAATACAGTTAAACACGTTTTTTAAGTAACTTGACAAACAAGTAAACTGCAACATTTATTATGTAACAGATGATGAGTATAAATCAAATGATGATCGAACGAACACAAGACTTTTAGCACGCGGAGAATGTTCCTCAAGAGTCTAGACCAACGGCCAGATTAACTTTTGGACAAATCTACGGCCACCTGAAGTGGGGTGGGGGAGAGGGGCAAACTTCCCCGAAAGCCATCAATATTATACATTGTTATGATCAAAATCAATGGCTGAAAGAAGGGGTGCAACCGGACTACCACGCACTCCCACTCCCACCGTGCTAGCCCCGGACCCAAAATTATACCCCAAAGTCCAATCAGCTATTGTAACACCATCATAGCTTATATATGACCCCTTCCATTCCACTTACTCCCTCCATTCCATACTCCGTACCATAGTAATATGCATATATGGGTCTGGCAAAAGAATCAAGGAAAAAAGTTACAAAGGTGACGTGTTGTGAGTGTAGATAGTTGGGTAGGAGAGAGAAAGTGTAGTAAGTGAATAATTGTTGCAAGTATAACAAGTGGGCCCCGACTTTGCTGATTACTTAAGGACGACCAAAATGTGTCTTTTTGCATATTACTACGGAATATCCATATAGGGAGTATATATAGTTTTCCTCATAGTGGTCACTTGACTTTACATAGTAACCACAAGCTGAGAAATTACCTTTTGGCCAGCTCATATGGGTTCCACAACTCAAATCAAAGCACGCACATAAGGTAATAAACCCTAGAAAAAAGCTTCTAAAGCGATGTTACACGTGGTCATATGAGTTGGGAGGATGAGTAGCTATCATCTTTTTTGGTTCACGGGGGAGTTTCACGAACTTGGCATAGTCCTTTGAAATATATTCTTTTCTGTTGCGGGTCCATTTCAAAGGCGTGCCATTTTACTGGCGGTTAGAGATAGTCCTAATAAGAATGCGTAATGTATCCTTCAAGACAGTGACCTTTTGGATGTAGAAAAAGAAACTATGAATTAATTAATGAGATTTGGCAACAATCAGAAGTCTGCAGCTTTAGATAAATTAAAGCGGGCAAATGTGCACAAGTTCTTACCCTGGCAATGTTCTATTCTTCGAGTCAGTACGCAATTTGTGACTGAAGTGGCTGGCCATGCATAAGAGCACATTTTCTTACGGTGCAGAAGCAATCACTTCCCAAACTTCTGCAGGAATATACACCCAAAGATAAGTAACTTCCTCCGGGACACAACACATAATAAATGTCGCATTTGACTTGTAAACTTTTAGGGAATGTGCTTTACTTGTTTGTACTGAGACCGCTATTTTCTTATTTAGAAATACGACATTTATTTTAGGACGGACTAAAAAGAAAAGTGCGACATTTATTTTGGAACGGGTGGAGTATATGCTGAGAAATATAAATATCACACTAATAGCTATTATGAGAGTGGGGGCAGGGAGTTTACTGGAATTTCACAAGTGCGAGTGAGCTGCGTCTATCAGACTATAGAGTCTTCAGCTTTTGACCTCTCAAACCATTCCGAAATGTAGCAGCAGTCACTACCTTTTTCCCTGGGAGCTGAACTTCCAGTACCTGACAAGATTGTGAAATACTCCCTCCGTCCCTAAATGTTTATCCCATTTGACTTTTTAGTTGAACTTTGACCACAAATATATGACAATTTAATTATATTCATAAAATTCATAAAATTCCTATTGATTCACCATTAATAATATTATCAACAACAACTTTTAGAATTTCATGAACATGATTAATATCTCATAAATTTGTGGTCAAAGTTCAACAAAAAAGTCAAATGCGACAAACATTTAGGGACGGAGGGAGTATGAATAAAAAAATAATTAATTGCTAATAAAAATGATGCCACCAAATATTGCTATACTGCGATCTTGAATAAATATTGTTACTTAATCTTAGATGAATGCTCACCTCAAGCGCTGTGGACCCACCACAAGGGAGTACCAATGAGGTTTTCGTGAAAAACACATCATCAACTTTATCACCCTGAATATTTTCACCGGAGTGAACACTAGTGGTGATAATTTTAAGCTCGAGAATGTTTTTCTTATCACTCTTCTCATCGTAAACTACAACTCTTGCTCGGGTTCCTGGCCACCCTGCAAATGCCCGCACCTAAAAGTTTGTGTCATGAATACATAGCCAGATAAAGAACAAAATATATGTCAGAGCATACCTTATTATGGAGGACTGAAGCTTCTTCATCAAAGGATAGCCATGCTTCCTCTGGGGTAATCTGCAGGAACCGGAAAATTTTAATGTTCCTCGCAAATGGCAATGTACACACAATAGACAAGCAGCCAAAATAATGCATAGGGTCATGAATATTTTGGAATTATTTTTCACTTTCTATAACTCAATTACTGGGAAGTTAATGCAGCAAAGCCATATATCATCAATGGTTGCAAAAATAAATTAATTAGATTAAATTAAATCGAATAATGCTCATGACATCACAGAAGGTAGTGCTTGACGAGCAGATAATATTAAGGTATTAGAGATTAGGTTTAATGAGGCTTTGAGAGCCAAACCAGAAGGTGAAGAAAAACATACCTTTGGAGCCAAAGTAGCTTTAGAATCGTCCTGGGTTTGAGCCTTCGACATTGCTGACCCGTCAAATATAGAGGGAAGCTCACCAATCAGAAGTTTAGATCCTACATATATAAGTGGACCACAAATTGTAGCTTATTATGTCTAAAAAGTCTGTCTATTTTTCATATGCAATGCTTCCACTTGAAATATTACTCTTCCGCTCCAAAAAATTTTGTTTAACAATCTTAAGGACAACTGCTGAGCCTGCTTGTGCATGGATCAGAATGCACTGAGAAGATAAATTTGTACTACCTGTCCCAAAATGAATGACCAAAAAAATTTCAAATTTGCACTTGATCATTTTGGGACGGAGGGAGTAAGAGAGAACATGTCGCTAGCCATCTGCATAAAGGGCAAAGGGCAAACCCCGGTGCGCCAAGCGCTCCCCGCCTTACGGGGGTTGGGAGAGGGAACCATAAGGAGCAACTTAACCGTTGCGCCAAGGCTCGTCCTCTTAAAGGGCAAACCCCGGTGCGCCAAGCGCTCCCCGCCTTGCGGGGGTTGGGAGAGGGAACCATTTGCTAGAGCCTTCCCCTGACAATTGCCAAGAGGCTGTTCGCCAAGGTTCGAACCCGTGACCTTATGGTTACCAAAGAATGCATAAAATACATTCTAGAAACAGCCGAGGCTATGCATACATAATGCAGAAAGATAAATTCGTCAAAGAAAGAAGGTATCAGTAGCCATTTGCATCAGTATACAACGATAGATAACAAATCTTCTTCAATAAAGTTTCATTTATGAGCTTAACAAAGGCTGGAGGTCAGAAAGAAGAAAACGTACATTATTAGGAATTCAGGGTCCAAAGGACAGATCGGATGAATGTTGGAGAGAGAGAACAAATTAGTTTCATGTATATCTAGATACAAAGAGCAATAACGGCTACACGCTCTGATGCTCGGACTCTTTGGTTTATCCCGCCGTACCCGTGTCGGACCCTCCGATTTTAGTGTTATAGACAAGTGTCCGGCGGGGTAAAACAGCGAGTCCGAGCATCATAGGCTACACGCATATTCTAGACTCGTTCATCAGTCAAAGTGTCTCAGAAGTGATATGAACATGCACCAGTGGCAATTAATTTATCTTTCATAAATGGAATGATAAAAAACACAAAATTATGGCTCAAGATATGGGTAACTTCAGATGTAAGAGACACAAACAAAATAAAAGATGTTACTTGAGAATAGGCCAAGAAGAGGCATAAAAAGTACATATGTATCAACTATTAATAGAAGTGAAATTTTTAACAAACCTTGATCAAATAGCAGCTGAAGTAATTCTGGTGCCTGCACGAAGATAAAAATGATTAGTCGGAAAAATCAGTTCACAGAAGCAAAAGTGGGACACAATAAGATGTGTGACTTTATTCATTTTCTTTCTTTAAGGATTCTTGTTTAATTTATGGGGATACACAGTGAAACATAGAAAGGAAAGAGTTTACAATAATGATACACGGTTCTATTTGGAGGTGGTGTGGTGTGGTTTGAGATAAACTAAAAGTTCGTTGACTCGGTGCAACCCTGTCTTCTTATCAATGTTATTATAGCTTGATCCACAGACCAGCCATTCATAAAAAATGGACACTTTTTATCAATCCGTTTCTGCTTCTAGAATATAAAATCTCTTCCTATAAACTTGGACCAGAATGGAAATTAAGCACGTATCTTACCTTAATATGATCATCAATTTCCAGTTTTTCATTAGCAATAACAGGACCAGCATCCAGTGCCCGGACAGTGAACGCTAGAGACACCCCAGTTTCTTTTACACCATCCTGATGAAGATTGTTAGTAATTATAATAAACTTACAAGGAACTAATGCATGAATTAAAAGTTAAAACTAAAGACAAATTTTTATTTTTTAATTCTTCTTGAGGAAAAATGAACCTGCAAAGCTCTCTGAACAGGAGCTGCACCACGATACAAAGGCAGTAAGCTTGGGTGTATATTGACTGTCCCTGAAATCATATAGAACATGATGAGAACTGCCCAAGGATTTAACCTTCGAGGCACAACACAATATTTGAATTGTGATGGACTAAAGCCTCTTCATCAAATGCTAGCAACTTGGGATATAAAGTTTATTCATTTACTGAATGGAAGATATTTTAACTAACCCAGTGAGGGAACTTTCAGAAACTTGGTCGGTAAAATATTCCCATATGCTGCTGTAATGCAAAGTTCTGGCTCGAGAGCTTTAAAGTTGGACAAGAATGGTTCCTGCATCGTAATAAATGGTAATTGAATAACCAACGGTTAGGTTATTTGGAAGAAAGAAAGGAAAAAAAAAGTTCCAAATGTTCAAGCAATTAGGTTGCTCCATCACCTGTCACATATTGAATACAGTGATTCATAAGATGCTAGTATTAAGCAAATCATATAAATGTTTGAATCTAAAGGAGATAAAATCACCGTACCATAACTCATACTAAATTCGCCTTTCACCTTTTCTTTAAAGTGGGATCCAACTTATACATGCATCCTAACCGACACAAATATGTACTTTAGGAATTAAATGTTCACTTTATTGACTTACGTCTGGGAAGAATTGAAAGGAATAGAAAAGTATAAGAGTGTGTAAAACGAGATGCCATAGTTACCTCACCAGCTCGCACGGGGGTGAAAATCAAGTCAGGAGGGAAGCCTCTATCTAGAGCAAGCTGTGCAACAGGAGAAGGCATCACCTTTTTTCCCCGATCTCTTCCAGAAGGTGGTTGAGTAACAACAGCTGCAACCTAAATCACAAACATAAGCAACGATGCCAGCCAAAGATATCTTTGTCCACAGCTCAAAACAAAAGTTACATAGATTGATGTTCCCAAGGAACTTATCTTAGTAGTAATTTCCCTTGCATCATAATTCCCAGTATGAACACACTCAAAAACTTGGATGTGAAGGCAGGGATTGGGGGGATGAGGGGTGGGTGGGTTAACTCAAAGATAAACCTGTCCGTATAAAGTAAACTCGTATGCTGACAGAAATACAAGCATACCCATATTTGATAATATGATGATCACACTTGCAACAATGTGATAATAGATACGGTATATAATACTCCTACATTAACATTTTCTGAAGATAAGCATTCTGAGGTTATGACATCTACTTTCACAATTCAACTTCAATAAATCAAATTTAAGTAAAACTTCTCATTTTGGAACTAGATAAAAACTCAAATATGGTGACTCTCAATTTATGACAAAAATAGCACAAAGTTAAAGAAAAGACCAGCTGAACCTCGGTGTAAAGTTAATGACAGACAAGAAAAAGCTAGGAATTACTCCCTCTGTCCCAAAATGATCTTCCCTCTTTTTCTGTTATTACTATTAATGAATTTTGAGCAATTATTTTAGGTTGATTTAAATATCCTAATGAAATTGTAAGACTTCTTATTGATAGTATTGTTGATGGTGTATCAATTACATGTTTTAGACTTATATTAGTATAATCAAATCAACCTATAATTATTGCTCAAAGTTCATTCGTAGTAACGGCAAAAAAAGTAGGAAGATCATCTTCGGAAAGAGGGAGTATAAAAAGATTGGTGAGTAGGAGAAATAGGGAAACCAGGCTTTATCCCATAGCCTAATTGGTACTGCTAAAAGAAGACAAATTACTCCATCCAAAAAAAAGTGTCCATTTTGACATATTAAGAAAAGTAAGGATGTTGAATTTAAACCCATCAATATATCTTCATAACCACTCTTCACGTCATCCTTATACCACACAACTGCACATCAGGAGATAGTAGCAGAAAAAAGGGAAATTTGGTACTCCCTCTGTCCGTAAATGAGTGTATATTTTTTACGTTGAGGGAAATTTTAGAGAGTTAACATTTACGCACTTTTAGTACCATATACACAATAACAGAAGAGGTAGCTTCATTTAAAAATGAACCCTGATTTAGGACAAAGGTTCTTTCAGAAACGGATAGACATTTTTTGACAGAGGAGGAACTAATTGCAACCTCAACTGCATACAATGTAGGTAACAACTTAGTGACACAGACTAAACCATTCCTAATTAATATACTTTAAAGACCATAGCATTGCAAGTGTGCATTGGAATATAAAAATTTTAAGGGTTATATAGTACTCCCTCCGTCCCAGTTTAAGGTTCGTAGTTCTTTTGGTGTTTCTCTGAAGGAACTTTGAGCAATAATCATATATTAATTCAATTATCCTAATGAAAATCTAAATCTAGTTATTAATTGTAGTACCTGAAACGAGGAGTCATCAGCAGACGATGCATTCAAAAGGGTTTCAAGAACAGAAGCAGATACCTGTATAATTACAATCACCCACTCACCCATTTATCAATTCTGCTTAAGATGCACAATTTTGAGAAAAGTAAGAACTAATAATAAGAGCACAAATAGAGTGTACCAGAGGAGAACCCAAGAAGACGACTTTCTTTTTCTTGGCTGCTGAAGAAGGAGGAGAGGTGGTGGCGCTGAAGCAACGGAATCGCCGGACAATCACCGACGACGGTGACTTCAGTGTCTGCATTTCTTTTTCCCCTCTTTTTATTTCCACCCAGTATTGGGGGAACCTTACCTCTCCAGCTCTCCTTCCCTCAACGCTAAGCTTATCAAATGCAGGTGGGTAATTGTTTCGGTTCAAATTGCCGTCCGGAATCAAAAAACTATGCGGTTTAATTTGGTTTTCAATTAATATTGGTTTAGTTCGATTTCAAAAATTGTTAAATTGTATAGTTCGATTTGGTGTGCTATCTATACCCCAAACCAAATCATGGTTCGAGACCGTGAATCGAAACACCAAACTGAACTGATAAATCAAATCACCAAACCGTTCAATATTAAATTTACATATTTATATCTTTCATTCGCACCTCACATTTAAATTTGAAAACTCCTAATTTTATTAATGAGTTTTAGCCCATAACATTTTTTTCTTTTGGTTAATCATTCTGTTATAATTTTAATTCACTTTTTATCACATATCATTACAAATATTCAAATGACATGTTGATATCATAAGCATTAAAACACAATTTCAAATTGTATTTCAATGCTGAATCTTTTATCTATGTTATGTCTAAAAAATTCAAACAAATGACAATTAATTGTATAGTCTGAAATCATGTACAATTCCGACCACCAACGCCGGAAAAAAAAATCAGATTTGAAACATTCTGCATCTTCTCCTCACTTCTCCGGCGCCTTCCCTAACCTATTACTCCGATCTGTGACCCCTTCTCTCCTCCGCGACCCCTCCCACTTCTTCGGCGAGTCATCCTCTCTCTTCATTGCACGATTCTGACCGCCGACACCCGAAAAAAATCAGATCTGAAGCCTTCTTACAAGTTAGCAACAACTTCAACATCGCTTCCTCACTTCTTTGGTGCCTTTCCCGCTTTCCTCCGCCAGAAAAATGTACACGAAAGACACACACTACTGCCTCTCTCCCTCTCTCTTTACCTTCTCTCTCTCTACCTCCCATCCCGATAACCCCCTTCTCTCCGGCCATCTCTCTTCGCTGGACCGAAGTAGTTCCAGCCAAATCTGGATCTCTTCCCAGCGTCTGAAACAAACAAATGTGGTTGTAGATCAATTGTGGAGATGTGGAGACTGAGATTCTATTTTGAAAAATGGAGCTTCACATTGAGAGAGAGAGAGAGAGAGAGAGAGAGTGAGAGTGTGTGTTATAGGAGGCTGTAAGCTATAGTGAAAGTACAGGTTGTAAGCTAGAGTGAAAATACTTTTTTACTAGTACTCTCTCTGTCCGTGTCAATGGTACGGTAACAGGACGAATGGTGAAAGTATATACTCCCTCCGTCCCGCTAATATTAGCACAAACACTGTTTGCGCGGGAATTAAG
The DNA here is from genome assembly GCA_022495995.1 of Adenophora triphylla var. japonica. Lineage (NCBI taxonomy): Eukaryota > Viridiplantae > Streptophyta > Magnoliopsida > Asterales > Campanulaceae > Adenophora > Adenophora triphylla. Next base: position 59,521 of record JAFEMH010001790.1, on the reverse strand, counting down.
GAATATGATATTTTAATAAAATGTTGTGAGTGTAAAAGAATGAGTGGAGAGAGAATGAGTGGAGGGTGTAATAAATTATAATGGTGTTGTGAGTATTAAAATAATGTAGGAGAGAGAATGAGTGGGGTTGGGTGAATATTTTATTAATATAAAGTTTCCTTTTTGGGAGTGTGCGGATATTAGCGGGACGCCCAAAAAGAAAAGTGTGCTAATATTAGCGGGACGGAGGGAGTACATAATTGATCCTATAAAAATGTACGGTATTTTGTGATTGAGAGATCGGAAGAAGTCAATTGCTATTTCGGTATTTACAACGCCCCCACCCCATTCAAACAAATAAACGTCATTTTATGTAAATTGCAAAGTGGACAACAATGTATAACTCCACTTAAAAAAATCAAAACTATAGACCGGTAATAAATGACATGCTGCTTCTAAAACCTTTTAAGAACTCAAGCCAAAATATACTTGAAGCCACATTTAACTCTAGCACTTCACCTCCTCTAACATATTCACCGACCTAATATGTATCTATAACTATCTCGTTTCGCAAAACTTGATATAATCCGTCTTGACATTTTGATTGCCAAGATTATATTACCTCGAATTTAATTAAATCTCCAAAAAATTGATATAATCCGTCTCGACATTTTGAAAAGATAGAACAAATTGATGTTTTCTATGGAGTCAGGTTTTTCCCTCCCCCCTCCCCAATTTTCCTTGTGTTAAAGAGGTCAAGTAGAACAAATATGAAAAAAGAAAACATTAAATTTGGAACTGTGAGTAGAGAAAAAAAATTCAGATACAGATTCAAGTAAACCATGATATTCAGAAAGACATATACTAAAATATTTATTTTTGTTTTTGCTCTCAAGAACAAATGCCCTATTAATTTTTGGTAAGGTTACATAACTCAAAATTTTCACATAAAAAGCGATTAATTCCTCCGTCCCAAATTAAATATTCAATTTTGTTGTTGAAACAAATTAGAGTATTCAATTTGGGACGGTTAAATAACTCCAAATTTTACTTATATAAACCAAAAGCTTACATGTATTCTCATGGAATCGCTAAGACTTTATTTCTTAAAGAGATCATCCCATTCTCTCACCTCCTCTTAATATCTAGCTATATTACTGCAATGCAATTGGTAATGCCACCATTCGTACTCTCACCTCCTCTTAATATCTAGCTAGATTTATTAAAGTTGTTTTTTTGCAATATCATCATCAAGTACGAATTGTTTGCAATGTCCTCACTCTGTTAACTTATTCGTCAATTATTTAACAGGTGATGGTCACATGCCATCATGTGACTATAATCCGTTAAATAATTAACGGGCCTATCAATAAAAAAAAAACTAAATTTTATTAAAGGATTTTGAGATACAAATGACTAATAAACCATTTGTCTTCGGATTAATATAGTCCCATGTGAATTCGAAAAATAAATGTGGACATTCTAACATGGAATGAGTATAATTGTATAATAAAATTACTTTTTTGGTGGGATTTATTTTGTTTCTTGTATAAGTTGAAGTTAGAATCTGAATTGCAAGTTCATTTTTCAAAATGAGACTCTTTGAGTGAAATATCCTTTAAAAGGAACAACGACTCCTTGAGTGGAATGGAGGAATTATGTAACTGCCTTGGGAGTGGGTAGTTTAGGTTTACTTAAGGTCGTTGGATCAATTTGCTGAGAGTCAATCCTGATCACCACTTATGGGGGGCTAAGAGGTGGTTAAAATATCCCTCTATTGTATTATAGATTTTAAGTCAGAAGAGTGCTTATCTTCGGCAATCAATTGTCACCAAATTTCAATTATATGTACATGCACTGTACCTCCCATTTTATGAAAATCTTAAATAATTACTTTATAAATTCAATTATAATAATATTCAATATAATATACATGATGTATGTTGTTGTTTCATGGAGTTTGACTATTGATATTAAGTTTAAGATTAAATTTTATTAAACTAAATATATGTTAATAACTTTAATATATATAAGGCTTTGTTTTAATATATTAGTGATATAAATTAATGTTTTTGTATCTTAGAGATATAAATTATTATAGATATATGTTAAATTTATAACTAAATTCTCGGCCCCGCCGATGCGCTTTTAGGCGCCTAGACCCGGCTCTAGCGCCTAGCAAGTTGGTGGGTCGCCGTAGTTGGTGTTATTCGGAGTTTATCGTATTTTTATTAGTTTAGTTGATAATTAAGAACTTACTAAAAAGTTCTCAGTTGTTTGGCCGCCGGAGTTAATCGTGTTTTTAATAGTTTCGTTGACAACCGAGAGCTTACTCATAAGTTCTCAGTTGTTTGGTTGCTAGAGTTTGAGGTCGCCAGAGGTGATAGTGTTTTAGAATAGTATTTAAGTTGACAACTGAGAACTTAGTGATAAGTTCTCAGTTGTTTGGTCATCGGAGTTGATCGAGTTCATAGTTTAATTGACAACTGAGAACTTAAAATGAGTTCTCAGTTTGGTGATCGTCGGAGTTGATCGTGTTCTTAGTAGTTTGGTTGACAACTGAGAATTTACTAATAAGTTCTCAGTTGCTTGGTTGCAGGAGAGGTCGCCGAAGTTGGTGGTCGCTGGAGTTAATCGTGTTTTTATTAGTTAAGTTGACAACTGAGAACTTACTGATAAGTTCTCAGTTGTTTGGTCATCGGAGTTGGTGATTGTCGGAGTTGATCATGTTCTTAGTGTAGACAACTGAGAATTTACTGATAAGTTTAAGTCCTCAGTTGTTTGGTCGCCGAAATTGATCGTGTTCCTATCAGTTTAGTTGACAACTGAGAACTTACTAATAAGTTAAGTTCTCAGTGTTTGGTCGCCGGAGTTGGTGGTCGTCGGAGTTGATCGTGTTCTTATTAGTTTAGTTGACAACTGAGAACTTACTGATAAACTAAGTTCTCAGTTATTTGGTCGTCGTAGTTGATCGTGTTCTTAGTAGTTTAGTTGACAACTGAGAAATTACTGATAAGTTCTCAGTTGTTTGGTTACCGGAGTTGGTGATCGTTAGAGTTGATCGTGTTCTTAGTAGAGACAGCTGAGAACTTACTGATAAGTTAAGTTCCCAGTTTGGCCGCCGGATAGGTCGCCGGAGTTGATCGTGTTCTAAGTAGTTTAGTTGACAACTGAGAACTTACTGAAAATTTCTCAGTTGTTTAGTCGTCGGAGTTGATCGTGTTTTTAGTAGTTTAGTTGACAATTGAGAACTTACTGATAAGTTAATTTCTCAGTTGTTTGGTCGCCGGAGAGGTCGCCGAAGTTGATTGTGTTCTTAGTAGTTTAGTTGACAAATGAGAACTTACTGATAAGTTAAGTTCTCAGTTGTTTGATCGCCGTATAGGTCGCCGAAGTTGGTGGTCACCGGGGAGGTCGCCGGAGTTGGTGGTCGCCGGAGTTAATCGTGTTCTTATTAGTTTAGTTGACAACTGAGAAATTACTGATAAGTTATGCTCTCAGTTGTTTGGTCGCCGGCGGAAAAAAAATCGTCGGAGATGATGGTTGTCAGAGGTGTTGACTGGAGAAGATGGGGAGGGGGTGACCTAAGGTGATGGTGGTTGAAGAGAAAGTAAATTAATAAAAAGGGTGAAATTAATAAAATGATAGGAGGGTGAACCTAGTAAAATGATGGGAGAATGTACTTATTAAAATAGAAATTATATGTTTAGATGAAATATTGCTTGTCTTGTAAGATAAAATTGATAAGTTTGAGTAATTATATGATAAATTCCACTTTGGGGAAATATGACATTATTATTTTTTTCGTAATTAGGGATCGGAATTAACGGTAATTTCATTTATCCTCTATTAACATTTAATTAGAGGAAATATGATCAAAATTAAATTGTCATCAATTTTTAACATAATTACTTACTAGAATGAATTAACGGTAATTTCATACGTACACACGTGAATTAATTTTGTCAAATAATAAGCATGCTGACTAAATATTTCACACATATATTACTAATTTTATTAATAAAAAGATAATTTCTCTTTAATTTATAATAATTATTTAATTAAAATTTATTTAATCTATAAATATAATTATCTTAGTAAAATTATAATTTTTTTAATAAATTGTTATTGATAGTATTTTAATATTGCATTATAATAAATTTATAAGATTTTTTGAAATTGATTAAATTTTCACATGATGATGTTGATAAAAAAACGATTAAATTAATGTCTATAAATTAATTAAAATTAAAAGTAACCTTCACTCATTTATATCTTTCCTAATTCCTAAATCTGTTCTAAAGAACTCACAATCCACGCCTCCTTTCTTCCGTGACAGTCCCCACCCCAAATGTCACCATCTCTAGCCCTAAATTTATACCAATAGTTAGAGAATTTTAGGAGGTCCCTTTCAATGGCAACCTATTTCCCCTAATTCAATGTTCATACGATAGTATATGTGCGTAAAATGAAGTTGAGGAGTATATCTGCGTTTGCAGTGGAAAAAATATCATATTTTCCGCTGTTGGCTTTCCTCTTCCTCTTGTTCTTTTCCATTTTCACTTGCATGTTCTTCTCGTTGGGTCCGTCTTTTCAGCCCTCTTTAACCAGATCCAGGACATCACACACGCCGACTTCTTCTAACTCAACTCAAGGCAAATGCATCCAAGACTCTCAAATTTCAATAGTCGAGATTAATTAGGCCCAAAGTGGGAAAAAAATCAATAATTCATCTCAGCTCTTGAAATGTAAACAGGTTAGCCATGGCTACATCATTTTGGGACGGAGAGAGTATTTTACTGGGTAAACAAGTTAAGTTAAATAATTGTACAGAAACAGGAATAATTCAGGTGGGGTGGGGTGGGGGGGGGGGAGAAAAAATCTTTAATATTCTACATTTTACAAAGCTGAACAAATACATAGTTGACATAACTCCAACTAATCTTATTAGGAACTGCCTGGTCTTCAGATGCCTGCAGGATTTTCACTGGGCCTTCTTATGCATACCTCAAGCTTAAAGAACGCAAGAGCTCCAAAAAAAATACCAAATGATTCAAATTCTCGAGGAACGACAAGAAATGCCTTTTTAGGAATATGCTCAACCCAATTTGGCACATTCTCCGTGACAGAATGTAACACAACAGAAGTTTCCCCTTTTTTTGCTGTAAGATCATATGAATATCCTCTCTTTGTTGTGGTCGGTCCAATACAATTGACATTGACCATAGTTCCAAGATCATCACGGAAAATATTGAGAATAAAAATTACGCCGCCGCCTTCACTCTTTTCCTGAAGAATCTCATGCATATAATCATCCCTCGCCACGTCAACAGAAAAGACATTGTTATAGGAGAAAAGTTTGGAACAATAGAAATGCTTCCTACTAAAATGTTGGTACAGTTTCTTGGAAGAGCTAATGAAAGTACAGCCAATATTAGGGCATGAAACTGGTGCATGGAGACACACGTGTTCGTGGTCATGTTTTCTACTGTAAGGCACTGTTTCTTTGCACCCATGTTTCAAGTTCTGACATGATATTTTGATTGATTCGATGACCTTCTCAATAGCCCGGCACCTGTTATAGCCAATCGGCCCACAGCAAGTGGGACACGTGTTCTTGAGCTTCTTGTTGTTGCAGCAACAGTTGCATGCTACATGCCCATTTTCGCACTAAAATTATCATTCACCATAAACAGAAGCTATCAGAGTAAATTTTCTTAGGTGAAAGAAGATGATGTAATTTTGAAGAAAATATCTGAAAACTTAAATATTCATCAGAGCACTTGTATCATTAAGCTACAAATAATATTTTATAAAAATTAAATCATTCAAACAACAATACGAAATTCCAAATGACAAGGCCAATTAGAACATGCTGCCCATGAAAACAATTTAATATTTCCAACCAACCTTTCACATGTATCAATTAAAATGAAAACCAGAGTCCATAATACAATAATAATAATAATAATTAAAAAAAAAAAACTCAAATCATGAAGTACAAAGATGACCATGTCAATCTTGAAAAAACTATGATGATCCGAGTCATAAGTGTATCACGTATAACCCTAAAATTAAATACCCTTATATCAAAGGTATAAGGGTATTTAGTTATCAAAGGTATCATGTTATCAAATGGAGAAACATGGAGAATGTATACAAGGTAAGGTATCTGGTGAAAGAAGAGGTCAAATGCTCATGAAGAAAAATCGTTCTTCAAATCACAATATTCGAAATTCCATTGGCCATCCCGAAAGAAATGGGTATTACAACTGTTACTGAAGTATAACCCAGAAATCCAAAAACTGGAGCTAATTGTACAGCCAAAAATTCATCATTTGAACAACGAATACCGTGAGCAAAAGTAGGACGTAAAGGGAAAATAACTTAACGTCCAGAAGGCAGCAAGAGCGAATCATCAACTATATAACAAATCAAAGAACACTGCAACCAAAGAGTAAACCTCTATAGTCCATAAACCTATAATAAAGAATGCATGTGCTCTTATACACATGGAATATACACTAGCAACAGAAATAATTGTCAGCATAACCTCTATAGTCCATAAACCTATAATAAAGAATGCATGTGCGCTTATACACATGGAATTTACACTAGCAACAGAAATAATTGTCAGCATAAAAAGGAAGAAACTGATCATTGAACATCATGGAAATCTTCAACATCCAGGTGCAGCAAACCACAGAAAAACGCTATTGTCGTGACTGAATCGACAGAACCACGCAATCACCTCCAAAACGGATGTATGATAACAACGTGTTTCGATACTGCTCGTACATTATACTATTATAGCGCATTAAGTGAAAGTATAGTTGTTTCTAGGCAATAAAACAAGCCTGGGCTCAATTAACATACTTGGACAGAATACATGATAATCAAAAGGGGAATGAGATAACCAAACCAGGAAAACGAGGATGGCCAAGGGTTCAAGACATCAGGGTCGGATAATATCAAGGAAATGGAGTGTTCAACATTGGAACTACTCTATCATTAATCACTCCATCCCAAAATAAGTCGCAGTCGATTTGACAATGTTTATAAGGAATGTGCTTTACTTATTTGTGCATTGCATGCACAATGGTAAAATTGCTCTAAGACAATTTCCTAATTTAGAAATGCGACATTTATTTTGGGAGGACCAAAAAGAAAAGTGTGACATTTATTATGGGACGGAGGGAGTACCATTCTGTGAACCCTGGCTTCTCTTCGGAATAAGTGCTGCATATTGTTGGTTTTATAAATACATACTATGCAACTGGCATTAGTCACATCGTCAATCAAATGAAAAGAAATTTGAAAACATGGTCGTGTAAGTTAAATTGCTTTCGGAATTTTTCAACCACTTCGGAGGGGCTAGCGCCCTCCAATAAATCAGCTTCTTCGAAAGATGATTTCCGAGAAAATGAGGGTTCTTTTTGCACAAAAAATCATAAGCTTAGGCCTATTTAAGTCCTAGTTGATACTAACTATACCAAGAATCCCGATCAGACCAACCCTGCTACAAATCAAAACCTTAATTCAAGTGGCAGTAGTTAAGTCTCATTTCACAATAACTGATTCCCATATTATTTTTGACCAACAAATTAAGCAAGCAACAGTTCCAGACACCCAGAAAAAGTTATCCACATGACGACAGACCTATACTCCTTTGATATTAACATACACCAGCAATAAAGAACCCATATTCGGTGATGTCAGTTAATCAAAAGGGTAGATCTCGACCAAAATCAGACCGAGACCATCTCCTTTCTCCTACTCCTAAGATACTTTGAGACCTAAGAATTGTATAGCAGGTTCTCAACAGAACCACAGGTATACCTTATACGTCCTACTCATTGGTGGCTGTCAGCCTGAAACGAGGCAAAGAAATATAAACCAGGCCTCATAACTAAATTGCATAAGTTTAGACAAATTATTCATACTCATCATTTTCAACTTGTATAACTGATGGCAGATCAAGTACCTCCTAAATAAACCTCAACCAAATTGCATATGTTTAGACGGATAATCCATAAACGCGGGGGAGAGAGAAAAACAGACCTGGAAAACAGGGACGGTCAATGGTTCAAGGCAGATAGGGCAATCCAATACGTCAGGGTCGGACAATATCACGGAAATGGCGCCATCTCCGGCGGAACGAGCACTCTGTGAACTCTCAACCCCCTCCTCTTCCTCTTCCTCGTCCTCTTCCACTTCCTCTTCCTCTTCCTCCTCCTCCTCCTCCTCCTCCTCCTCCTCTTCTTCTTCTTCGACTTCCTCCTCGACGCGCTCTTCCACTATAAAATCTGATTCTGATTCTTCGCCGCAATCGGAGAAGAGTGAATCTAGTAAGTTTCGATTAGGGTTTTGTGGCGGTGGTGTTGGGCAGCGATTGGTGGTGGTGGTGGAGGTACGATATCGTTTGGGATCGGGAAAATCGTCAGAATCATCATCTTCTCGGTCGAGAGAAAATCTCGCCATCGCAGACCCAAATCAAGATGAGTTTGATAAACTCAGGCGTGTAAATCTCATGAATGAATGTGTTTCATTCAATTTCTGTCTGTCACGTATTAATGTTTCTAATTTTGACTTTCTCTAGTTCCACACCAACCGCCACTTTATTCCTTTCCACCCGGGCCGGAATAGCCCTTTTTGATAAAATGTTTGATTTAAAATAATTATCGCTTTTAGATGGTTGTTAGACCCTCCGTCAATGTTAATTCTCTTTGTTGTAAGAGGATGAAACCAAAACGATGAAGTATCTATATTATAAATGGCAAGTGAAACTTGTACTTGCTACAGTTGAATGAACAGTATTAATGGTCAAATTTTTCATTTTGCCTTCATTAAGTTATTTCTTTCCCATTTTACCCTTAAAATTTTTTTTTTAATTAATTTTTTTTAAATTAAAAAAAAACACGTATCCTTAAACACGGGTTTACGCTAGTTACTAATAAATGCGGAAGTAGGCAGGAAAAGAAATACAAAAAATTAATAAATGCGGAAGTAGGCAGGAAAAGAAATACAAAAAATTTGTTTGTCATTTCTTAGGACAAGATAGGGCAACGTCGTTTTTAAGCAATACTATGTTAGATATGCTTGCTATTTTTTCAATGACTAACACCCAAAAAGAAAGTTGGGACATTTCTAGCGGAATGGAGGGAGTAAGATTTTGTATCACCTGGGAATGCATTTTATTCTCCTAGTACGTGTAGCACAATGGAGTACAATTACAGAAAAATAATACACAATAAATTGATAAAAAACAGAAAAAATAAAAAGGAGAAGTTCTTGAATTTGCTGCACGAGCCCAATGAAATCACTGTCTCCTTAAGACATATTCGATCCCTCACCGAGTGTGCTTGAGTTTTTCTTGGATCGCTTGTCTCCCAGGATAGAACGTGCGACCAGGGGCACATTGCACCTAAGTTCCCGGCGAGTTGAATTGCGCTTGGACTAGATCACCTTTTCTTTGTATATGCAATAGAGGAGGCCAAGGAAGATGATAACAATATGCACCAAAGAATATGGAGGAGGAATTCAGAAAAATCAAGTGCTTTTTCTCTGTTGGGTTTTTTCAAGTTGTTTGTAAAAGTTCTCTCAAATGTTGTTAACAAACAACTATTTAAAGATTTCAAACCAACCAAGAAAAAACTGAAAATCAATGATTTAATTAAGTAATAAAATGTAATAAACAACTTTATTATGAATATTAAACCACCATCAAACCAAAATCATTAGCCATAATGATTTTCATTTCAGCTTTTCGCATTTAATATTGGCCGCAAATTTCGCGCCAGGATCTCGCTCTGGCCGAGTCTTAGCCCGCTTCTGGCCGAGCAAGACATATGCCTCGGCCGAGCATGGCTTTTCCAGAAACTTTATTTTCTGCCATGCTGTGCTCGGCCGAGTTAACACTCTGCTCGGCCGAGCACCCCAGTAAAAATCAAAACCAATATATTTAATATATCCAAAAGCCATTTTGGACAATTAAATATTTTATTTCACAACCACAAATCCACTTGAGTAATTTGACAAAATTACCCTTTAGAAATTAAACCATTAATTTCCTTCAAAACACATTATTTTTCCAACAGTACGTTGATAGGTTTTGAGTAAGAAAGATAAATCTAACCAGCAACCTGAACATGATTACTTTTGAATACTCCCTCCGTTCCATGAAAATGTGCATTTTTTGGCTTGATACGAGAATTAAGACAAAAGATGAAAAAGGTGATGTGTTATGAGTGTAGATGGTTGAGTAGGGGAGAGAAAGTGGAGTAAATAGATAGTTGTTGTGAGTAGAGACAAGTGGGTCCCATTTCCATTTTGAAAAAGTGCAGATTATTGTGGGACATTTAAAAAATATCTTTTTGCAGATTATTGTGTGACGGAGGGAGTATTGATTTTATGATAAGTAGAGTTTTCTACTCTAGCCAACCCTCATAGTTATATGTGCATATCTCTGAATTTATAATTTTTTTGATTAATGGATGACCTATTGAAGGAGTTAACGAAGGATAGGGATTAGAGTGCAAATTATTGAAGGAGTGTGGGTTATTTATGTACAAAGGAATTTATAAAAAAAAATTGATAAACTCAATGTCCTTATAATAAGTAACTGTTAAGTCCAGGGACCCAATAGAAAAATCCCTCTATCAAAACCCCCAAACAAAGAAAACCAGCCCTTCACTGTATCAGAAACCAGATTATTAAACATGGAGATGGGTTGTCTAACATTCACATCACCATCCCTAACTTCCCGAGGTTTCAACCACCGCTACGCCGCCGCTTCCAACCGCCAATTACCCCTTCCGACCACCATTAGAACAACAACAACAACAAGAAGACGACCTTTATCCGTCAGAGCTTCAGATTGGGACAAGGCTTCCTCACCCATCACTAGACAAACCTTGTCCAGCAAATGGAATGTTTCCAATTACACATCTCCTTCTAAATTCCCCACTTTCGAAGAACTTGATGCCACCAACATGCTCCTTCGCCATCGCATCGTCTTCCTCGGTTCCGAGGTTTCTATTCCTCTTCTGGGTTCTTTCCCTTTTGCTTCAATTCTTCATTATTCGGATTTTCCATCCTTAAAAATCACATCTTTTTTTGGGATATTTCTTGTTCAAATCTTTATATTCCTTACTTCAATTTTGAATATTGGGATAGTTTAACACTTTAATTGCTGTCTGATTGATTAGTCCACTGTTGAACAGTTTAATAGAGCTTAATTTTTCCATAGGGATTCTTTATGTATAATATTCCAAAATTGAATTTTGGATTCTTTACATGGAACTTAAGGAAATTGTGTGTTTTACATGTTCACACAGTGGATAGCATTTGGTCTGATTCTAATTGGGTGATAATGGTTGGGCAGGTGGATGATACGTCTGCTGATTTCGTCATCAGTCAGCTCTTACTTCTTGATAAGCAGGACCCAACGAAAGACATCAAATTGTTCATCAACTCTCCTGGGGGTTCTGTAACTGCTGGTATCCTTTGCCTATGCATCCTTTTATTTCCATTATTTGTCCTGTTTATCCAAGTGTGTTGACTTGTACGGAGTATGTGATAACATCTACTCTATTATGTCAAGATAACAGCTTTTAAGTTTGTTTTCTATGGGGTTTTCCTATCCGAATGCAGAGTCTTTTTTGTTTTTGGATATATCATATTATAATCGATTTCACTTATGTCGTGTTTAGAGTTGTGTCCATAGACATAACTGACCAAGCACGGCTAAAGGAGGCATAGGAGCCTCACAGCCAGCATAAGCATGTGAGATAATTTGTGGAGCATCAATCTTACAAATGTTAGTGAGGCTGAAAAAGAACATCAAGATGGATGGTAAAGTTGGCAAATATAATATCTGGAGCTACCACATTTATGAGATTGGTGGCACCAGTGAACTCCATTATATATATTAGTAAACTGTCAAAAAAGAATACAAGAAAACACGTTGCTGTTGCTAGAAAGTTTTGACACACTTAAGGTAGAATCATTGACCGATGTACACTGATTGGAAAAGTTATTACTGTTAGTGTCAATAACTGTGCTGGAGGGAGGAGAAGACCAAACCTGCAACAAAAAGAGATCATTAAGAAGGTTTTGGTGATGTCTTGCCTTCAAAAGGTTATTTGGAAAAATTCAAATGACTGGAAAAAATACATCTAGTGGAGCCCAAGTAGTTTTATTTAAAGTTATAGGTTAGTGGTTGCTGTTGTAAAATATTGCAATTACTCTACGATTGTTTTTTTTTTTACCATAGATCATGCTAATTTGACACTCTGGAATGCATTACTCCATAATCTTTTCTTTATCATTTGCTGATTTCGTGTGCTTTTAATGTTGCATGTAGGACTGGGTATATATGATGCTATGAAAATGTGCAAGGCAGATGTTTCCACTGTTTGTGTAGGCCTTGCTGCATCAATGGGTGCATTTGTTCTGGCTGCTGGTACTAAAGGAAAGAGGTTCTGTATGCCTAATGCTAGGGTGATGGTCCATCAGGCACGTGGTGGTGTTGAAGGAGACGTAAGTTCTTCTTTTGATTCATTCTTTACATTAACTTGTGATTATTGCATTTTACATATTATATTTGTTTGTGTCCATTCACCCATGTGCATTGCTTTGTTTACTTACTATACACGATGGGTCAGAACTCAGAACCTACCACAATATATGTTGTCACACTCACTTTTACTTCTTCTTAGGCTTCGTTTGTTTGCCCGTAAAACGTTTTCTCCATTTTCCGGTGTTTGGTAAGTACCGGAAAATGGGGAAAATATTTTTCGGAAAATGTTTTACGCCCTTTTCGGCGTAAAATGACTTGCGGATTTTTCCTAAGTAAAACATTTTCCGGAAAATGGCAACAGCCAACACCCTCACACACCCCCACGTTACCCACCCCACTCGCCACCACCTCACTCCACTCACCACCACCACCCCTGCCCCCCTCCCCCGGTCAGGTCAAAAAAAAATTTAATCATTTAAAATTTATTTTTAACAACACCCCACCCCACTCCACTCACCACCACCACCCCTCCCCCCCCCACTCAAATTGTGTTTTTATCGAAAAATATTTTCATTAAACTCATGAAATTTTTTTCGGAAAACATTTTCCTTACCAAACAGCCGAAAACATGTTTATCTCATTTTCCGGAAAACATTTTACAGGAAATTCATTTTCCGGAAAACATTTTACGAAAATCATTTTCCGTTGAAACGTGTGTTACCCGGACTCTTCAAATATGTTGAAGTACCCGTGTCCGACACGTGTCGTGACCGACAAGACACCCCGACACCCGCATTTTCATTCGGATACGACAAGAAAAATTAAAAAGAAAAAAGGAGTGAGTTGACTTCATTTATAAAAAATTTACAAGTTTTAATGTTTTACTTAATTATACATTATATCTTAGCAAAAAAAGAGTGATTTGACTTCATTTATAAGTAAACTATATAAATAGACTCAATATATTTTGTTATTAATGTGTTCCTGTACCCGTATCCTAATTTTAGGACAGTGTCCCCGTGTCCAATTTTTTGAGGAAAAGTGAATCCGACACTAGGATCCGTACCCGTGTCGGATACCTGATCCCGAGTCCAGGTAACATAGGTTGAAACAAACGGAGCCTTAGATTGAAAGTATATTGTACCAAATAATGTAAAATAAATTTGAGGGGGTAACTGGGCATATATATATATTTTGTAAAATTATTGTTACACACCCCAAAAGTTGCAGATGGACAAACAACCACAGGCAGTATATTCTTCATCTACTTCTCCATCTGATAGCCGAGCAATGACATGATGATTGCTCAATTGTACAACCTGTACCTCTCAGCTCTTTAGTCTATCTGAAGTTAAGCTGTAGGTTGACTGAGGTCAATGTTCACGGACTGTAATAATGGGATATAAGTCCATCTTTCGGAAACATTTTACTTTTATAGCTGTTTTGATTCACACATGCTTGGTAACATATAATAGAAAGACTGTATAATACATACCTCAATGGGAGATGAGCGAATGCACGAAAGTCAACTAATATGTTGATCATCTTGTTTCTAGCTTCAGCTCCTCTCAGTCCTAGATTAGATCCAACAGTTGGTGTTTACATAAAAAAACATGGGGATCTCTTGTTGGAGTATAAGTCATAGTCATGTTCTCACTGTTGACTATTTTCTTGGTTCTCCTAAAGAATTCAATTATTTAGCTTTCTAGGCTGGAAATGTGTAATATCTTGTTTCTGATGTATATTTTGATGCCTCCATAATATCCTTATAGCTTTTCTAGGTTGGAAAGTTGTACTCCCTCCATCCCTAAATAATGTCCCCCCCCCCCCTCCGATAAAGTTTTTGTCCCAAAATGAATGTCCTAGTTTTGGAGAAGTTACTAAACCCTCCCTCACGAAACAACAAGTTCTAATTCACACTTATGCTCATGATGTAATATGTTGAGGTCATTAAGGATTTTTATGTACTTATACTACTAAACATGCTTAAACTTCATCTCTTCTCAATTGTCCCTCAAAGTGAAAATTGGACATTCATTTAGGGCAAAGGGGGTAGTATACTCCGCCCCATTTAATATCGAGGTGAAGGTCTAGCAATCTGGATTGCATATACCTACCCTTGAAAGATTTGCATCATACTTGGAAGCTACTTACTTAGGGTAGAGCAGTTAAAAGGATGGAGACTCATAGACAAGCCACTACAGGTTCATTTGTGACTGGAAGATGGAGTGGGGGCGTTATTTTGACCAGCAACGTAAATGTTTTTTTTTTGTTAGCCTTCCCCGAACCCTCGTTGCGCGGGAATGTTTTGTGCATTGGGCTGCTCTCTTTTTTTTTTTTTTTGGAAATATCTGCTGACCTGAAAAATAAAGCAAATACACACAAGACAAACAAGACTTAATTGGAATCATAACTGATGATGCAGATCCTATATTAAGCCCTTCATGAGCTGTGTACAAGATTGAGCCTTGGAAGCATCTCGTCCTTGATTTTTTGTGTCAAAGATAATAGCTGCATTGCTACTTCCCTAGCTAGTCGACTCGACAGGTGAGTGAGTCAGCCAATTATTTGGACCAACGTTGAAACTGTGCATAGTTAGCCATAACGTTAAGCGGACTTAGACTGGATTAAGTGATGGTTAATAGAACCGGTTCTACGTTGGGCAAGTGTAATTTCCAGTGGGATTTCCAAAGAGGAAAGAATTGTAATTTCAAAGACGCAGCCATCACGCAGGGTGTATGGCATATCTTCTGGGTGTAAATGAGTGTCACTTCACTCCTCAGCACCACCCTCCCTCTTGCGACATTAAAAAGGATCAGCTAGGTCCATGGTTTATAATTGGCTCTTATATACTCTCTAAGATGATACTTGCTTCACTGGAATTGATGGTAATGGAAGGGGAAATTTTTGTTGGCCAATTCTTTGGCATATTTGGTTGATTTTTCATGCTGAAATCTCATTCCCTAGGAATGCTTATCAATCCCATGGATATAGGAATTAACAAATCCTTAAGAGAGGGGTATTGTCAAATTCCATCAAAATCATTTCATAGGAATCTAAGTTTATGATCAAATTATCCTCGTCCATATCTTAATACACCTAAAGTGCCCGTCACTAGCCTTCATCCTCCCTTGAATTCCCTCGTCCGTCCTAGCCTATCTCCAAGATTTTTTTCAGAGTCAAATCCCATTTTATTTCAAATAAATTACACACAAAAACTAGATGACATTACGTACAAAGTGCATATCCTTGAATAGCTACCCGAGCTGGATGAGACAATTCCCGACAGCAATGTTAGCAAAGAGGTTGATCAAGGATTGAAGTTTGGACTTTGTTTATTTGCTTGTGTTTTCTGAATATCTTAACTGGTCACTGCCACTTTTCTCCATCACACCAACTTTTGTCACAAGATGTGAATCTGACTTAAAACACATTATTATCGGATTGCAGGAAACAGAAGTGATCGTACAAATAAGGGAATTATCGTACCTCGCAATAAAGCTGAACAAAATTCTATCAAGAATCACAGGGAAATCTTATGATGAGGTTGATCATTCAGAAATATATTTATTCTCACAAGTTTAATAACCATATTTACTCTTTTATTGTCTTCTTGATCTATTCTTTCTGCAGCTTGAACAGGACACTCGACGCGATCTTTTCTTGAATGCGTGGGAAACAGTGGAATATGGTTTGGCAGACGGAGTAATTGATGATGGAAAACCAGGTTTAGTTGCACCACTCGTAGAAGCTTTACCTCCTCCAAACGAACGCATGTTGGATTTGCTTACCATTGAGGAGGGCTGGGTAGGTGGACAAGAATGGCCATCGGAGGAAAAGTTCTTACAAAAAGGAACGGACGCAATGATAACAGAGAAAGCACATTCTCCCAAAGACTCAGAAGTTCAAACACCTTCTAAATGAGCTTGCTTTGTGCCTTGTATTGTCAGTATAGCGAAATCGACACGGAAAATGAAATAGATAGATGCTGTGGTCAATAGGGCTATATTTGGAATGAATTATTGTCCAATTGTTGTAGTTGCTAGACTGCAATCAATCTCAACCTTCTGCTCTTGTTTAAAATGAAATTTAAATCCAACCTTCAGTTATCAAAATTTTCACTTGAGCCCCCTATGTTAACTTATATATAACGTCGTTAGAGCTAGGGACCAATAGCGTGCCAAAAACGTATACTTTGGTCAGTGACATGCAAAGTTTAAATATAGGGACTAAAGACAGAATCTTGAAAAGTACAGGTACCACTGACAAAGTTATCCCCAAGTCATAATACTCCCTCCGTCCCGGCCGAAGGGCAAAGTTGTTGCCTTGCATGCACGGAAATTAAGAAAAGTGATGTATGAAAGAGAAAAAGTGTATAGTGGAATAAATGTTGTGAGTATGAAAAGTGATGTAGGAAAGAGAAAGTGGGGTAGGAAATAATTAGTGGATATTTATTGTGAGTATGACAAGTGGGTTCCACAAATAAAGAAGTAATAAAAAACTTTCCATTTTTGGATTGTCTCCTTTCAAATGGGACGCCAAAAAAGGAAATTTTTCAAATGGGATGCTCAAAAAGGAAATTTTTACCCTTTCGAACGGGACGAAGGGAGTATAGTGAATGCAGAACTCTCTGACAACATAAATATACCCACAGTTATATATTTTCAATAGAGCATTAATAAGATTTTGCTCAAATATGCTTTTCTTTAAAGATAAATATTGAATGGAATGTACAAACCATTAACACGTACAATAAATAAGAGTTTCTGAATTACAAATTCCGGCGAATTTGTTCAGTCAATGTGGTATTATTTGTGGTGTGCCTCTCAAATAGAGTTGATTGAGTCTGCATCACTGCTCTCATTGTCACTACTGCTGCTGCTGCTGCTGCCGCTCCCACTTCCACTCCCGCTATCACTTGAGCTTGAACTTTGGTCCTTTCTTTCCTCTGCATTCACCTGAGCTCGAAGGGCTTCTGCCGCATTGGGGCCCCTCTCTGCTTCTTCATCATCATCAATGTCCACCTCAGCAATTTCATCATCCGTGTCATTTTGGTGTGGCATGTTAATATCAATACCAGTAAAAATTTCTTTCTCGATAGTGTTCACTCTGCTGTCAGCTCCAACAATATCATCGTCATCATCATCGTTGAGTATATCCAATTCTTCTTCCAGGTCATCGTCTTTATGATCTGGTGATGGATATGATGGATTTGGAGGAGTAGATTGATGGTCCACAGGCTTCTCGTCTCTAGGCTTCGTATCTGGGGCATGAAAACCATTGTTCAGATCAGTGGCAAAGTCACAGAGAAGGGATGGGGTCACTCGACCCCTCGACATTTGAAAAATGTCATTTGAGTACCTTTAAATTTTAGAAAAAGACAATTAATATTATTTTTGTTTATTTCAACCCTTTATTTTTGGTCAAATTTATACTATGATATCATTTTGACCCCCTTAATTCCAAATTTCTACTCCTCTCGTCCCATAATAAATGTTACTACCAAATTTGAATGCGCGGGAATTAAGGAAAAGTAATACTCCATCCCAAAATGAATGTCCGTAAAAATTTCAATTTTGCTCTTGATCATGAGCAAATTTGAAAAAAAATTGGACATTCAATTTGGGACAAAGGTAGTATAATATTTATAGTGGAGTAGATGTCATATGAAAATTCCGAGTGATACATACCAAAGCTTTTGAAGTCACCAATTTCAATTCGTTCCACCTCTGCCTGTAGAGGGAAAAAAGGAGTTTTCAGTATGCCAAAATTTAAAGAACAGGCCCTCACAACTACAAACCATCAATATTAGAAGTAAAATGCATCCCTACTCTCTCTGTTAATCCAAATGAAGCTATGCACATGGTATATTGATAATCTCGAAAACAGAAGCATAAGGCTTTACCCTGATTAAGCAGATGAAAACGTCAAGCTACAAGGCACTACTTTACCCCAAAAGAATACTCCAGCCTTACATAAGGCCTCAATTCTTGATTGTGGGTAAAACAAATAAGCCATGTTCATACAATTCCAGAACACTAAGTCAATTAATTGCAGCAAAGTTTAGAAACCTTTACAAGTTATTATCCTCTAAGAAGGTAGCTATGTTGTTCTCAAAGCATGGTACAAAATCCACAACTTGAAAATACGTAACTTGAACCTTATTAAGAGCTTTAAACTGAATTAAGATGTTCAATCATTAGCCACCTCAAAGAACAAATCGGCACCATTAAGATGCCAGAACCTTTGTTTCGATAAGGTACGAAGAACAGGATCAGGGTTACAAAGCGCTTTAGGATCATCAAGGGGAATCATCATATCCAATAATATACCTAAGTGCAGTACAAATTTACCAATAAAAATCATGCATATGCAATGTAATTGTGGAAAAGCAGCATTCCAATTTTCAAATTGATATGAAATACCCAATTTTCAATCAAACATTATAAACTAAAATTAAGAGCAAGCCAAACGTGCCAAAAGGAGTATGGTTCAAAACAAATCTACTTTCTCACAACTAATTCTTGTTAATGCAAGCCAAAGCAAAATAATAAACTTCAGGAAAAAACTTACGGGCAACTGATAAATTGGGGCTTTATTTGAAGACTGAACTTTAGGTGCTTTCCCAGCTGGTGATGAATTAGACTCTGGTGGCAGACCAACGGAAGCAGCAGCAGCAGCAGCAGCAGCCTCACCAGGCTGTCGAACATGCCTCAACCGCTTGACTGCCCTATGCAACCGCTCTAACCGAATTGTCTCTCCATCATAGAACAAAACAGCATCATTATCCTTGTAATCCTCACCAATACCCTCAAAGTGCACATTAGGTTTTCCAGGTTGGTTATTATGAAAATCAACAGTAACCTTATTATCCTTGCTCTTATGTAATCTTCCCGGATGGTTCTTATCAATCGAAGCCGGCTTAAATTCATCTGAATTAACATCAAAATAGCACTCATCAAGGAAAAAGGAAGTCATTTTGCACAAATTGAAACAAAAATATACATTCTTCGATATACAATTTTTACAGAGAAAGAATTTAGAGGACTTACAGCGTAAAGTGCAGTACTTGGAGGTGGGATGGTCATCTTTGAAGGAGGAACCCAGGGTTAAGTTAATCCACCGATCCGACGGCGGCGGAGCTGTGCCGGATTCTTCTTTAAAGCTGTTCGTCATTGATGAATAATAAAAATCTGGTTTTGATTTCAATCAAATCAACAAATTTTGAGGTTTTGAGTCTTAAATTATTCGAACCCTAGAACTCCACTCAAAGGGAATGGTGACTTGATGCGTTGGTTTACGAAGAGGGTAATTTCGTCTTTAAATTTAACTAATGTGCGCTGCTGGTTACTCGTTAGGCTAACGTGCGCTTGCGCGGGTAAAACTCAAAAATTATTTCCTTCCCCAATTCCAAATCTTCGCCTCGACCCCTAATTTTTTCCATGAACGGTAAAATAGCAACATACTCCCTCCGTCCCATACCTACGTGCACACTTTCCATTTTGGGCGTCCCAAACCTACATGCACATTTCCTAAAATGGAAAGGAATCTTTACTATTCCCTCCACTCATTCTCTCTCCTACATTATTTTAATACTCACAACACCATTATAATTTACTATTCCCTCCACTCATTCTCTCTCCTATTTTGTTTCACACTCACAACACTTTCAATATAATACTCTCTCCTTAATTTACGTGAAAAGTCAAACCGAGCACATAGGTCCGGGACGGAGGGAGTATTGGATTTTTTTCCCAAAATGACACTGTTTAAAAAAAATATTTTTCAAAATGTCACACTTTTAAAAGTATTAACCAGAATAGCCTAGTTTTTAGAATTCGCGATTGGCAACTGCGTTTTCATTAATGAATTCGCAGTTGGCAACTGCGGATTTAAAATTTTTCTAATTTTTTTTTTTTTTTAAAAACGTGGTTGGCAACTGCGAATTCAACTTTGAAAACGCAGTTGCCAACAGCGAATTTTAAAAACTAGGTTATTCTGGTCAATACTTTTAAAAGTGTGA
The DNA here is from genome assembly GCA_022495995.1 of Adenophora triphylla var. japonica. Classification (NCBI taxonomy): domain Eukaryota; kingdom Viridiplantae; phylum Streptophyta; class Magnoliopsida; order Asterales; family Campanulaceae; genus Adenophora; species Adenophora triphylla. The sequence goes on along the minus strand of JAFEMH010001790.1, from coordinate 38,999 downwards.
CATTTTGAGAAATACTTTTTGAAACAATGTCATTTTGGGAAAAAGTTCTATTGCATATTGTCGTTGTTAGGGTATTGCTGCCGGAAATTGAGAGGCGGGTTAGAAATGCAGCCCTTGATCGGACGATCAACGGTGAATTTTGGCGGTAATCATTTTCATCTATCACTTTATAATTTCAAAGTGATTCATTCAATAGATTGAATTCTGTCAAGATTTATCCTACTCCCTCCCTCCCTGAAAGATTGTCTTGTTGTACATTTTACAATTATTAAGGAAGAGCTTCACCTTTTTGTATCTTAGTAAATTTGCACTAACATTCATGTTTAAGTTTAGAAATGAGACATACTTTTTGGGACAAGTCAAAATGACAAATGAGACAATCTTTCAGGGACAAAGGGAGTATTATTTTCTCGATTAATTGTTAATTCCAACCATTTCATTCAAAGAGTGCTTGTTTGAAAAGTCAAATTTCGCGGCTATCCACGGAAATTAAATCCGATGGATTACTTGATTTACTAGGTTACCTGATTTGAGATTTTTTTATGGATCAACCCAAAATTTACTTTAAGTTGCAAAATACTCCATTAATCTTCTTCAATGGCTGATCCCAAGGTAGGAGGAGATGTAAAAACAGGGCATGAAGAAGGCCTGAAAATGGCCATTTCAATTCTTGAAGAGTTTGGGCTTCCATTGGGCCTTCTACCTCTAGAAGATGTTGTTGAAGTGGGCTTTGTCAAGACTACTGGGGTCCAAAAGAAGAGAGTTGACCATAGTTTCAAAACCATTAGCAAGCTGGTTAGTTATGATGTTAATGTAACTGGGATTGTTGAGAAGAAGAGGATCAAGAAACTCAAGGGTGTTTAAGGCTAAGGAGCTCATGTTGTGGCCTCCCAGCGAGATCGTTCTCGTGGACCCGCCAACCGGGAAGATCCAGTTCAAGAGTCTCGCTGGAATTACCGATACTTTTCCGATCAGTGCATTTGAAGTTGGACGTGATAAAGATCTAAAAGATCTTTCCTAATCTTTTCTATATTGGTTTCACAATTATATTAGGACTCGTATTTCTCTTTCACAGTTATATTAGGACTCATATTTCTTTCCCAAGTTATGTCACCTACTTGTATAAATATTCACAATTACATCAATAAACTTTGAGATTGTTTCTGTATTATGGTATCAGAGCTTGATCCGAATTTTTCCAATCACAATGACCGGCGGTGATTATGCTCTCCCAAACCCAGCAGACCCTAACCATCCTTTGATGGTTGTCTCTCTCACTCACGTTCTTCGCCTTACACCCACCACCTATATTCCATGGAAAACACAAATTCAAGCCACCCTCATCAGCCATGATTTTTTCAAATTTCTGGATGGCTCTCATCCACAACCACCAGAAAACACAACTACCACCACCACATCAGCTACTACAACCCCTTCAGACGGCACACCTCCCACAAAAACCCAGACCACCACAACCAAACCTAATCCTGCACACAATTCTTGGTATCGACAGGATCAATTGATCTTGGAGTTGTTCAAGAACTTTGTCCACTATATCTTCAGAATCAAGAGGACGTCCAAGAGAAGCAAGTTGATCCGTGCATGATTTGTTGTCATGCATGTAGTATGTGATTGAACGAGAACCTTTGGTGATATGTCGAAGGTGGTCTTTGATTTGTTTTACATGGCCTCGGGTGGGATTGGCGTAGACCTTGGCTAGGGTTTACCAGTTAATCGCCTTTCTCAGTTCATGCACTGTCCCACGGACCTTCATTGGACAGCCTTAAAGTGAGTGCTCTGATATCTTGCTGGTACAAGCTCTCATGGGTTGCTTCTACATCGTGATTCTCCACTTATCTTGCATGCTTTCACAGATGCTGATTGGGCAGGAGATCGTGACAACTATGTTTCGACTACTGGTTATGTTGTTTATCTTGGCAAAAATGCTATTTCGTGTAGTTCTAGGAAACAAAGGTCACTTTCTCGCTCATCTACTGAGTCCGAATACAGGGCAGTTGCAGCAGCTTCGGCTGAGGTTCTTTGGGTAAATAATATACTTCGTGAAATAGGAGTTACTACTTCACAAATTCCGGCAATTTATTGTGACAACTAGGGGGCAACATATGTAGCTGCTAATCCTGTTTTTCATTCGAAGATGAAACATTTGGGTCTTGACTATCATTTTGTGCGTGAACAGGTTCAATGTCAGAATCTTCGAGTGGTTCATATCTCGGGTTCTGCTCAGCTTGCAGATGCTTTGACTAAACCACTTGCTAAGGCAAAGTTTCAGGATTTGGTGTTCAAGATTGGCCTAACTGACGGATCGTCCATCTTGAGGGGGCATGATAAAGATCTAAAAGATCTTTCCTAATCTTTTCTATATTGGTTTCACAATTATATTAGGACTCGTATTTCTCTTTCACAGTTATATCAGGACTCATATTTCTTTCCCAAGTTATGTCACCTACTTGTATAAATATTCACAATTACATCAATAAACTTTGAGATTGTTTCTGTATTAGGACGGTGAGAGTCATTTTACGGTTACAATTAATGGTTAACACTAAAGCAAATATGCTCATAGAAATAATAAAAAGAGAATTGTTATTCATTCCCGCGATATGAATACCCTCGCAATCGCAAGGTCTATTTTTACAAAAATGTCATCATAGAAAATGACCATTATAACCTCCTCCCCAACTCTTTCTTTCTCCCATCCATTCCTTCCAAGTTTCCACCCCCTTCCTCCCCCAAATCATCACCTCCCTTTCTCTTTCTCTTTCTCTTTCTCTTTCTCTTTCCTTTTCTCTCTCTACCTCAACACCCATACAAATTGGTTTTGCCATTTTCAAAATCCAAAGTACCCACCTTTCTATTCAAAATCTGAAAAGCCAAAATTTTCACCTTTCAAATCAAAACCACCACAAGGACAAAGACCAAAGTCTTCTTTTCCTTCAATTTCCTACCGTTAACCCCATTTCCCTCTTCTTGACCTTCACCTCCATTAAGAAATACCCTACCTTACAAAATTATACCTCAAATTTCAAAACTATTTCAATAATTAATCACATTTCCAACATAGACTTTTCGGAGCCTCCCAATCGCCGCCTTATTCATCCTAATTTCATTGTTTTTCGTCCGGTCTTAGGCCCAGCCGTTTAGCTGCATCGGCGCCACCCTCTATAACTCTTTATGTAGGCCGGAGAATAAAGGGTAAAATGGGAGGGTGTGTGGGTGTGTTGTTAATTTAGGCGTTTAAAAAGGATAATATAGAAATAAGGCTTTGTACAATGGGGCGATGAAACCCATTTCATCCTGGTTGAATTGCTGCAATGGGCAAATGAAACAAGGTGGAATGAAATGACTATTTGAAAACTTTTATCCAGCTGAAAGTTTTAATTTTATTTTTTTTATCCGCCACATGTCAGCGTGTAATTGGAGGAGGTCAGGCGCGTGCGCCCCACGCCCAGGCAAGACGCGTGAGTCGCAAGGGTTTTCCTTCTTTTTTTTTTCTGGTATTGCCAAGTGTCAGCATGTAATTGGTCCTTTGAATTTTCGATTTTTTTATCCCAAATCTTTGAGCTTAATTATCACCTAGTAAATTACTCCCTCCGTCCCAGACCAAGGGTTCATCTTTCCTTTTTGGGATGTCCCAGACCAAGAGTTCATTTCCAAAAAAGGCAAGTTTTTGAATATATTAATACCCTTATCATTTTCATATATTTACAAAAAAACCATTCATTATATCCTTATACATTCTCTCTCCTATTTCCTACCACACATTTAACTACTATTCCTCCCACTCATTCTCTCTCCTATTAAATATTTTTAACTTTTACATTCTCTCTCCTATTCCCTACCACACATTTAACTTTTACATTATCTCTCATATTTCCTACCACACATTTAATTACTATTCCCTATCTCACATTTAACTTTTATTCATTTTTTAAAAAATTTCTTAAGAAGCGTGAAATCCCCCCCATATACCCTTGGTCTGGGACGGAGGGAGTATTATTTTTTATTTTTTTTCCACCAAAATTCATCATTTTTTTCCCTATGATATACTCCCTCCGTCCAAGTACATACTTCACGGTTACTGTTCACGCGTGGATTAAAGAAAAAAATAATGATATAATGTTGTGAGTGTAAAAGTAAAATAGGAGAGAGAATGAGTGGAGGGAATAGTAAATTATAATGGTGTTGTGAGTATTAAAATAATGTAGGAGACAAAGTGTGAAGTATGTAATTTGACGCCCAAAATAGAAAGTGTGAAGTATGTAACTGGACGGAGGGAGTAAGTTTCATTTGATTTGGACAAAAAAAAAAAAACACTCATTTCTCTATTATCCTTCTTCATTTTAGCCTTTATTTAAAAAAATCATTATTTTTTTCCTATAAATTGATGCAATATTTTTTTAATTAAGTGTGAAATATTTTTTTAATTATAAATAATAATAATTATTATTATTATTTTACTAATCATAAAAATAGAGAATATAAATAAAATAAAAGTGGTAGGATATAGAATGATGAGTTGGAGGGAGTTGAAATTTCATTTAAGTTAGCCATTGTAGGGGATTAAATGAAATGTGTAGATGAAATATTAGGTGGATGAGAAAAAGTGTAAAAAGTGTTAGATGAATTGGGGGAGTGAGTTAAAAAAAAACCATTATGGATAGTCTAATGGTGGTGTATATAGCGTCGAATGTTTAAATTTTTTGATAAACTTAGTAGAGCGAGGATATTCAGAAATGTTGCGAATGTGAATAACAAATCTCGTATAACAACAATTATAAATACCTACAAAAACTATTTATTTTAAAATTAGAAAAAACACTTTTTTTTTCGAAAGGAGAACGGTACCTCGCTATATATTACTCCCTCCGCCCCCGACCAAGGGTCTTCGAGGGGGATTTCACGCTTCTTAAGATTTTTTTTAAAAAAATGAATAAAAGTTAAATGTGAAATAGGAAATAGTAGTTAATGATTGATTTTTTTTGTAAATATGTTAACTTTATAAGGGTATAATGAATGTTTTTTTTTATAATATGGGGTAGGGAATAGTAGTTAATAATTGATTTTTTAATATGAGAGAAAATGAGCGGGAGAAATAGTAAGTTAATGATTGATTTTTTTTGTAAATATGTTAACTTTATAATAGTATAATAAATGATTTTTTTTGTAAATATATTAATTATAAGAGTATACTCCCTCCGTCCCATTAGTAATGGGAAATTTACTGTAGACACGGGAATTAAGGAAAAGTGAATTATAGTGGAGGGAATAGTGAATTATAATGGTGTTGTGAGTATTAAAATAATGTAGGAGAGAGAATGAGTGGAGGGAATAGTAAAGATTCCTTTCCATTTTAGGAAGTTTGTGGTTTGTAATGGGACGACAAAAAAGGAAAGTTTGTGATTTGTAATGGGACGGAGGGAGTAGATATATTTAAAAACTTACCATTTATGAAAAAGGACTCTTAATTTGAGACGGATCAAAAGAAAAAATAGGACTCTTGATCTGAAACGGAGAAATTTAATTTATTTTAGTTTTTCATGATTAAATTGTGCATAAGGATAATAGGTGGACAAACAAGATAAAGATAAAATGTGAAATCTTGTTGCTTGGTGATTCCATGTGGAAGAATGGTAAGGTCTCGACTCTCATGGGAAGTGGGGGCTCTGGATTTTGATGGCACCATTAATGTCCTCACAAAGGACAGACCACTTGATGTAACATTTTTAAAACATAATCTGACAAATCACAATAAATATCAACTAAACAAATGCCTTCTTCTTCCCTTTCTCCAATCATACTTATTCATTTCATTATTTTTCTTCTCCAGGTTGTTCGAACTCATTTGTGTTTATCATCTCTTGTAAGTTTGTCCTCTCCTTAGTCCTTTCTTGCCAATTATTCTCAAGTGTTTCCTGCCAATCATTTTCGTTAGTTTATCATTGACAATCGATATAACACAAGGGATCATAATCTGGGAAAAGATCTACATTCTGAACTGGGTTTAAGGAATTTGAACTTATTATAACTACTGGGGTTTTAGATTTGTTGGGTTGTTTTGAATTGGGTTTCAAGGAATTAGTACTGGGTTTTTGGAATTTCGATTTTCTTGGATTTGTTCATTGACAAGTTCCAAACTTTGATTTCGGAATTTGGGGTTTTCGGATTTTCCCGACTTCTCCCTCCCTGTACATTGTTCATTCAGTATGGATCTTCTTCTTCATGCTGTTCTTCCATTGCTAAAGTTGCTTTGTCTAGCTGTAATTGGTGTACTTCTTGCTAACCCCAATACCCAACTTGTCCCAAAATCCACTTTCAAGCTTCTTAGCAAGCTAGTTTTCGCCCTTTTCTTGCCTTGCACCATTTTTATTCAACTCGGAGAATCCATTTCTCTCCAGAATTTCGCCTTATGGTGGTTCCTCCCCGTAAATGTGTTTGTCAGTACATTCATTGGTTGTCTATTAGGTTTACTGGTGGCGTTTATCTGCCGCCCCCACCAGAATACTTTAGATTCACAATCATTTTCACTGCATTTGGGAACACGGGTAATCTCCCAATGGCTATTGTTGGATCTGTATGCCATAGTAAAGATAACCCGTTTGGTCCAGATTGTTATAGGACTGGTGTAGCTTATGTTTCAATGGCTCAATGGGTTTCAGTCCTCCTTGCTTACACTTTCGTTTACCATATGATGGAGCCACCAATGGAGTATTACGAGGTTGTAGATGATACTGCTGAAACCGATATTATGGAGCAGCTACCTGTTTCTGATCTCAGTAGGCCACTTCTTGTGGAAGCTGAGTGGCCTGGTATGGAAGACAAAGAAACCGAGCATTGCAAAACACCCTTCATAGCAAGAATTTTTGCCAACGTTTCCAACATTTCACAAACTTCTATCCCAGAACCAGATTTCCTCGAAGAAGGGGCCCCACACAGTCCAAAATCTATTAGGTGTTTGGCAGAGCCACGGATGGTTAGAAGAATAAGAATTGTTGCTGAGCAAACACCCGTTCAACATATCCTTCAGCCCCCAACACTCGCCATTCTCTTGGCCTTTATAGTCGGCATGGTTCCTCCAATCAAATCTATTGTATTCGGAGAAGATGCTTTACTTTCGTTCATAACAGACAGCTTAGACATTTTAGCCGGAGCTATGGTGCCCTCTGTAATGTTAGTTCTTGGGGGTATGATTGCCGAGGGACCCAATGAATCTAGGCTCGGATTACGAACTACATTGGGTATTATAATAGCTAGGCTTTTGGTACTTCCGTTGTTTGGAATAGGGGTCGTTTGTTTTGCAGATATGTTGAATCTTTTGATACGAGGGGATCAAATGTACAAGTTTGTGCTTCTGTTGCAGTATACCACACCTAGTGCCATCTTGTTTGGGGCAATTGCTAGCTTGAGGGGTTATGCAGTTAGTGAAGCATCGGCACTTCTCTTCTGGCAGCATGTCTTTGCTTTGTTCTCTCTTTCGATGTATACTATTGTCTACTACAAGTTCCTGCTTTCTTATGTATAAGGTTTGTTTTCAACCTTTCGTGCTGTCATTTATTACCAGTACACATTACGGATCATTTTTTTCGTTATTTCTTACTATGAAGTGTTAAGCAACCATCAGAATGTTTTAGGATTTTACGACATTTCCATAGCTCGATGTCTTGCAGCATCTGCAACCGTAACTCTGATTGATTCAACTACGTTTCCATAACTCGATCGCTTAGCCATTGAATTGTGTCAATTTTAGCACCTTTAATTTTCTGGCTTCATCACTAATTTCAAATATGTAAAAAAAAAATATGTCTTGTGATGATGCAGGTTGAACTATTGGAGAAATGGATTCAAGTGTGAGCAAGGAGACAATAATAATGGAGGTTGGTAGTTGCCCCAACCCAACATGTTCCATGATGCAACGGATGCATGTGTACATTAATTTTTGCTACTCACTCCGTAAAAAAATGATTAAAAGCAAATTTGAAATTTTTTTGGACATCATTTTGGGATAGAGAGAGTACTGTTTCCTCCCTCCCACCCGATGGGCTTCAAAATATTTGTCCTTCTTAACAAATTTTCGATTATTCCCTATATACAGAATGATGTAGCGTGCCCAGACAAGGTTTCTGCCGTGGGAGCACTGCTCCCAAGACGCCAAATCCGGTTGCAAGTTTACTGCGTGGGGAGCGCCCGCTCCTGGGGAGCGCCTGCTCCCAAGACGCCAAATCCCGTTGCAAGTCTCTGGAATAAGGGAGCGTCCGCTCCCATAGGGGGGGGGGAGAGTCCGCTCCCATGTCGCAGCAACACGATTTTAGTTTCCTTGTCAGATTTGGTTTCCTTTTGTTTTCCTTGCTATTTGTTTTGGAATAGGTTTATTTGTTCCTTTTTTATTTACTGCCTAGATTAGGATTCTTAATTATGGTTGGAACTATAAAAGCTTTTGTAGGATTATTATTTTCACAATTTTTTAAGAATAAACAATTTATTTTCTTCAAGGGTTCTCTTTTCTTTTCCTAAGAAAACTAAGTCATTCCTTGGCTTGAAAAGTAATCTTATTCGTTTGATTACTAGGATTTTGTCCTTTTGCGAGGAGTAATTCATATCCGTGTTCGTTGTTTGATTTTCAAGGTTTTTGTGTTCATAATTCTGCTGCATTTTCTCTAGTTGTAGATTTGTTCTACATCAGTTGGTATCAGAGCTAGACGATTCTTGGACGATGGCTAACGACGGCAATGTTGATCTCCAAACCACTTTGGCCGCTCTCGCCACCAGCATGACTGCTTTAAATACTTCTATAATGTGGATGGATGAACAAGCTGACGCTCGCCATGCTCAATTATTGGAGGTTTTGAATCGTCGTAATAACAACATCGGAGGTGAACGGGTTGCTCGGGTTGAACCGGTCGCGGGAGCCATTGGCAACGAGGAAGCTCGTGCAGTTGTCCATCATCCCAAAATAAGGGCAGATATTCCTAATTTTGCGGAGTGTTAATGTTAGATCATGTGTTGTCATGAATGTCATCCCAAGTGTTGCAAACCAGTGTTGCCACTGGTGTTGCCAAAAGTGTTGCCATTTGGAATTGGCGACACTGAGTTAGTTACTGTATTTTTCACAAATATTAATGGGTAAATTAATGTTTATATAACAGTAGTTAGTCACCTTAAAATGAGCTTAAAATCGGCAACGAAACGGCCCGGGCGTTAATCACGAAGAGGAGAAGAAATTAACAAATAAACATGTGTTTATTTGTTTAATTGATGACCAAGCCGGGAGATATTTTATTCGGCTAATGCAGGGGAGAACAAGTCGAGTACAAGGCAACCAAAGCTAAGAGGTACAAGCAAGAGAAGCAAGAAGACTAGGTCTCCTACAAAAGGCGAGTGGCATAAATGGAGGAAACAAACTCCAAGCATTGGGCGATCATTTGAGTAGGCTCCAAGACTTTGTGGCCTATAAATAGTGCGGTGGATCTTCATTGAAGATCATCCAATTGAAAACGCAAATCTGCACAAGAAAAGTAGAATTACGCTCTCGAAGTGTTGCCATTCGGTGTCGGCGACACTTTGTCAACACTCGAATATTTCATATAGATTTTTATATTTTGTGAGGTTTTTGAGTGTTTATTTCTTGAGAGAATTCGTGTATGTTGTTCCTTATATCGGGGTTCGTTTATCATTAAGGAACAACCTCGACCTTGTATTGAATTCATATTATTAATAGAAAGGTCTTGCCTTTTAGGCACCCGTCAAGTTATATATTTATATAACTTGATAAAAATTATATTCTTGTGTATTGCTTTAATATTTCCGCTGCAAATTATATTTATTTCTATTGATTTGTGCTTTTCTAGAATTGGTGAAAGTGTCGTCGTTAGTGTCATTAACACTAAGGACAACACCGTGAGTTTCATCTCACCTTGTGAGTTTCGTCTCATAAGTTCTTAGCCATAGACAATTTCAATTGGTATCGAGCCTAGCACTTGATATACTAAGTGTTTAGATCCTTTTGTCATGGCTTATGATCCTGCAAACCCTAATCAAAAGAGATTACCGGTTTTAGACGGATCTAATTATGCTTATTGGAAGATTCGCCTACGCTCGCATATCAAATCAATTGATCTTCGGGCTTGGCGATCTATTTTAAATGGTTATTCTGTTCCAATGCTTCCTCAGGATGACGATGGTGACGTTCAAGTCAAACCTGAATTCAGTGGACAATTGAAGAGAATAATCTTGCTAGTTTCAATGAAAAGGCCTTGAATGCCATCTATGAATGGGTTGACATGCATATGTTCAAACTCATTCAAAATAGTCCCTCTGCAAAAGATGCTTGGGATACTTTACAAAGATTTTGTGAAGGAGATGGCGGTGTCAGAAACAAAGCTTAGAGGTCTCACTAGTAGATTTGAAAGATTAAGAATGGGTGAAAACGAAGACATCTCGTCTTATTTTGAAAAGTTGATTGATATTTCAAATGCTTGTCAAGTATTAGGGAGCCTTTTACAAATAAACAACTTGTTTCAAAAGCTATTCGTACTCTTCCCGAGCGTTTTAATATTAAAGTTTCGGCTATTGAAGAGGCCCATAATCTTTCGACAATGGACATCAACTCCTTAATGAGTATTTTGAAAAACTTTGAGTTGAATCTCAATGAACAAACGGAGGCTTCTAAAGGCAAGAATATTGCCTTAAAAGTCGAATCTTCGGACACATGTGTGGACGATGAAGATGAAGTCTTCGAGGAGTTAGATGAAAATACTAGTGTAGCTTTACTTGCAAAGAGATATAATTCTATGGTTAGAAAATTTAACAAAGTGCGAGGTAAAGGCTAAGGACAAACGGCCAAAACCTCTAGTTTTGTGCCAAGGAGAAGTCCTCCTCCAAATCAAAGGATATCCCACCAAGGCGTGCATCCTCGGAAAAGATCCGGTCCGATCCTAAGTACATTGAATCTATTCAATGTCATGCTTGTTCCGGTTGGGGTCACTATGCCAATGAATGTGCTAACACCTTGAGAAAGGCGGGCAAAAACTTGTGGGTATCTCTTAGTGATGGAGAGGAGGAAGGAACGGAGAAAGAAGAACGAGACGGAGCAAGTAGTCATGATGGCCACGGTAGAGGAGCTACCTTCGGCGAGAGTGTTACTTCAAGTGTCGTTCTGATTTGACAACACTTGACACAACATTGGTGACTTCTTCGGAAAGTGTTGCCCCAGTGTCGTCCGGGAATTGGCAACACTTGGCACAACACTCGGCGGGTATGATTCTTTAAATGATCTTAATTTGCATGGTTCAAGCTGATTTAAATTCGGAAGAGATTATAGAGGATGATCTTGATAAAGATGAACTTATTTGTGAATTAAAAAACCTCTATAAATCTCTCCTCGTGGAATGGAAAAAGGAGAATAAGATGGTGGTTTTCTTGAAAAAGGAAAATCGGGATCTTAAGAACTCCTTGACTCGGCTAGAAGCTCAACTCGGTAGGAGAGACTTGGATCTTGATAAAATCAAGGCCAAACTCAACCTAGCCGAATCCACCTTCAAAAAACTCAACACGAGTTCATCCAAATTGGATGAAATACTCAAATTGAGTAAGCCTGCGAAAGGCTGGTCTTGGGTTCCAAGAATCACTTGAAAGTATTACCTCTTCCTTGTTTGATGTTGAAACTAAAAATTGTTTTGTAAAAAGAGCGTGTCAAGGAAAAGGGTAGCACTCTAGTGATTCCTCGATCAATCCAATGAGTGTGAATCTTGTCACAAAATTTGGACATTTAAAACCGGATTGCATTTTCCTACAAAAGAAAATGTCCGGTCTTGAAGTGTCGCCTCGAAGTGTCGCCGGTTTCTCGGGGCGACACTTATGGCAACATATTTGGTGAACGAGAAATCCAGTTTTCAAAAAGGGTTGGTTACCCAAGGAAAAGCGAAATGCTATGTTGTTTATACGGCCTTAAGGACTAACATTGCGGGAACTTGGTACTTTGATAGTGGTTGTTCACGTCATATAGTAGTACAAAATCATTCCTAGCAGTACCAACCTATTCAAGGAGGCTCGGTGACTTATGGTGGTGGAGGCAAGAGTGAAATAGTTGGTAAAGGAACCTTTGGATATTGTTGGTTTTCCTCCTTTGAAAAATGTCTTGCACGTAGATGGTTTACTTGCTAATTTAATTAGCATTAGCCAACTATGTGATGACAATTTGGAGGTAAAATTCAATAAAAATACTGTGAAGTGTTTGATAACACTAACTTTTGTGTCATAGTGGAATAAGATCAAGTGATAATTGCTATACGGTTGGTAATAAATCGGTGTGCAATTTGACAAAACTTGATGATATTAGGTTATGGCATCAAAAGTTAGGTCATTCTCATTATAGGAATCTTGAGAAGATTATCAAACATAATGCCGTCAAAGGTGTTCCTAAACTAGACCTCAAAAACACCGTGATGTGTGGTGGCTTGTCAAAAGGGTAAGCAAACTCGTGTTGCTCACGGTGTTGAACAACACAATGAGCAACACTCGGGAACAACACATTGTTTCGGCTTCTACATATGGACTTGATGGGTCCTATTGAGGTAGAAAGCTTGGGAGGTAAGAAGTATGTTTATGTGATAGTTGATGATTTTTCTAGGTTTACATGGGTGTATTTCTTAAGGAGAAAAATGCGAAACTTTTGATAAATTTACTCACTTAGTCTCTAAAATCAAAAACATGTTTTGTTCTCCTATTTTCGAATAAGATCGGATCATGGTAGAGAATTTGAAAACATCTCCTTTTCTACTTTTTGTAGTAAAAGGGGATACACCATGAGTTTTCGGCACCCAAAACACCACAACAAAATGGTGTTCTTTGAAAGGAAAAATAGGACTTTAATGGAAATGGCTCGTGTTATGCTAATTGCTAGAAATATTTCTAAAGGTTTTGGGCCGAAGCATTAAACACGGCTTGTCACACTACAAATAGAGTTTTCTTAAGACCCGGTACAACTATGACACCCTATGAGATTTTAAATGGAAAGAAACCTACGGTTCACTATTTTCATGTGTTTGGGTGTTTGTGCTACATTTTAAATGGCCGGGAATACTTAGGAAAACTTGATTCTAAGAGTGACAAAGCCATCTTTCTGGGCTACTCTCAAAACAGTCATGCTTATCGTGTCTATAATTTGAGGTTAAAAGTGATTCAAGAATCGGTAAATATTGAATTTAACGATTACTTGAGTGCCAGAGAGAACCGGTGATGATATACCTCGACTCTACTAGAAGAAGTCGAACAAAGGGCTGGAACAGAATGCGATTCGGCCATTGCGGCCACGAGATTCAAGTGTTGCTCCAAGTGTCGCCTGAAATGGCAACACGAGGCAACACGGGAGAACGAAACAGTGGTGGAAATTACGAGAGCGGTGACTCGGAAGGAGAAGATGGATTGGTGTACCATCGAGGCGGGAGAGATCCCCGGCTCGAATTAGAAATTATCATCCCATTACTCAAGTAATTGGTGATGTTAATGAAGGGGTTAGAACAAGGAACAAGGAGCCGGTTGATTACGAGAGATATGGTTAGGTATGTGTGTATGTCCTCCACATACTCTCGGAGTAAAACACTCTGTTTCGTTTCCTCTGTTGAACCAAAAAATGTGATTGAGGCCTTAAATGATAAATTACGGATTCAAGCTATGCAAGAAGAGCTTGAACAATTTACAGTAACGAGGTTTGGTGTTTAGTTCCACGTCCTTTAAATACTAACATTATTGGAACTAAATGGATTTACAAAAACAAATCGATGAATTGGGTAATATTGTTCGTAATAAAGCTCGTCTTGTGGCTCGAGCTATACGCGAAGTGGAAGGAATCGACTTTGTGAGACCTTTGCACTGTGGCTAGAATTGAGTCAATAAGACTTCTTCTTGCTATAGCTTGTTATCTCAAAATCACATTGCACCAAATGGCGGCTTTCTTGAATGGGTACTTAGATAAAGAGATCTATGTTGAGCAACCCCGAAAGGGTTTGAAGACCCATTCCACCGGACCATGTATACGAGACTTGATAAGGCCTTATATGGCTTAAAACAAGCTCCTCGTGCATGGTATGGGCGTCTAACAAGCTTCCTTCTTGAATATGGATTTGTTAGAGGAGAAGCCGATAGGACATTATTTATTCTTAGGGAAAATAAAGAGCTTGTCATTGCTCAAATCTATGTTGATGACATAGTTTATGGTTCCACATCTAAAACATGTTTACAAAATTTTGTGGAAGCTATGACATCTACATTTGAGATGAGCATGATAGGAAGAACTTAATTATTTCCTAGGATTGCGGGTGAAACAATCGAATGATGGAATCTTCATCACTCGAGCAAGTATGCTAAGAGTACGGTGAAAAGATTTGGATTGGAGAGTGCCAAGAGCTCTAAAATACCTATGGGATCATCTCTTAAGGTAACGAAGATCGGGCGGGGAGGATGTTGACCCAACTCTGTATAGATCCATGATAGGTAGTCTTCTTTATCTTGCGCCGGTCGTCCCGATATAATGTTCGGCGTAGGTGTTTGTGCTAGATATCAATCTTGCTCCTAAAATTTCTCACCTAAATCTTTGTCAAGAAAATCATCAAGTATGTATGCAGGGACAAGTGAATTGGGAATCTGGTTCACCAAAGACACTAATACCAACTTAGTTGGTTTTAGTGACTACGATTGGGCGGGGATATAGATGACGAGAAGAGTACTAGTGGGGGTTGTTTTCTTGGGTAATAATCTAGTGTCATGGTACGATCGCAAGCAAAGCTGTGTTTCTCTCTCATTGCTGAATACGAATATGTGGCGGCGGGAAGTTGTTGTTCACAACTAATATGGTTAAAACACATGCTTGATGACTATGGTCTTGATAGTAATATCTTGACCATGTATTGTGACAATTTGAGTGCTATAAATATTTCCAAAAACCTGTACAACACTCACGCACTAAGCACATTGATATCCGCCATCATTTTTAAGAGATTTAGTAGAAAAGAAATTGATCCAAATAGAGCATATTGATACAAAACATCAACTTGCGATATTTTGACCAAAGCCTTGGACCATGAGAGATTTTCAAGTTTGAAAAAATCTCTTGGTCTATGTTTTCTATAAATGCATTGTAGTGTTGCCGTCAGTGTTACCAACACTTTATCGGCAACACTTTGTATGAGTTGTACATTATCTTTAAAATTTAAAAAAAATATATAGTTGTTTAATCCCGAAATGGGGGGCATTTCTTGACCTTTTTGTTCTAGTATGTGTACATTCTTAAGGTTAACATTTTTTTATAAAAATACCCCTTTGTGCTAAAAAGTGACAAAGTCACTCATATTGTTGTTGATATTAAAAAAAAAAAAGGCAAAGCTTGTGAAAATTCCCAAAGGGAATATAATGTAGTGTTTTATATTAAGTATTAGGGACATGGAGCTCGCTACTACAGTGTACCCTACTTGAAAGGTATAAAACTTACTAATTGTAGCTTTACACTTTAATAAAAAACTCGGGGCACGGAGCTCGCTACTACGATGCTTCCTTGTAAATAAAGAAAGTGTAAAGTGTGCTTATAAATTGCCTAAGGAATGATAAGTTATATATGTTGAAAAATATCAAGGGGATTTTATTTAAAAATGTTGCCTTGTGTGTCACGCAACATTGCTAGTAACACATTAGTAGATGCTACATTAATTTTTTATTTTCTTGTTTTTGTTTTTGTTAATTAAATTTTAAATTTACAAAAGTCTATTTGCTTATATTTAGAGTTTGTGAAATTTAAAAGGTTTTTAGCAAAAATTTTTATTTTTGTCAATTTAAGTGTAATTTTGTAATATCTATTTTTTAAAATTCATCTCTTTGAATTTTGAAAAACACAATTTTATGGATATTACTAAAATTATGTTTAGTTATTATTAAAAATTATAAAAATTATAAAAATTAAAAAAAAAAAAAAATTTAAAAAAAATGTCGGATATCAGCTTGAGTTTGTTGGGATTTTTGAGAGATAAGTGGAGATTTAATTAATTTGACATTGTCAAATCAATTAAATCCTACCACTATTCACTCATTAAAACCCACTCCTAAAACCCTCTCTCTCTCTCTCTCACCGTGTTCTCTCTCTCTCTAGGCGTTGAACAAAACCCTTCCCCTGTTCCCTTCGTCTTCATCATCCTTCTTCAATCTTCCATGGCAAGCCCTAAAAATTCTTCCCAAATTTCATCACCCATGGAGATTTCGCCTCTAGCTCCCTCTAGTGTTGCCTCAAATGTCGCAGTTCCCATGGAAATCTCACCAGCGACATTCTCGGCCACACCCACAACCTCACCATCCTTGGAAATTGTTGTCTATGATCCTTCTCAAATTCCCATTCCCATCAATCTTCCTGAAGCTACCCCATCCATAGAGCTCACCTTCGCCCCTCAGAAGAAGACCCGAAGCGAAAGGCGGTTGATGCCTCTAGCTCTTTTAGGGGTGGAGTGCGTAGACAATCGGAGAGGATCAAAACTCTGTTCGAGTCGAAGATACCATCTAATACGGTGATGATCCGGTGAATGTGGAGGATTCTTCAAGCTCGTCTCTCAACATTTCGTCAGGAAGGTTCGGACCACTGCTTTTAAAGAGGCAAAGGAGCCCTCGTCATCTTCGATGAGGATGAAGAAGCTTGGATGGAAGATGAAGAAACCCTTCTTTGAAGCTTCCGAGTCAAGTTGAAGAAGAAACGAAAATTTACGGTGGTGTCGCCCCAGTGTTGCCGATGCAATGGCAACACTGGCAACACTGTTTGCCAAGACAAGCACGGTCGAGTTCTCCTTCCTATTCTCCTATTTCATGGCACAGGTACACTCTCCTAATCCCTCTCAAGATGAAAAATCAGATTATGAGTCTTTTGGATTTTATGAACGTCCATTTCTTTCGGAAGAATTTTATAGTGATGCGAGTCTTCATAATTTTGTTGAAGATTCTGAGAAGAAAATTCTGAATGAAAAGAATATTTATGTGACTCAATTCAAGGAGTTAGGTGTGTATCGGTTTTGGAGGATAGGATGTTTTTGCCTACGGTGACTAAAGTGTCATGGAAATGCATTGAAAGTGTGGTTAGGAACTTTTATGCTCATCTTAGGGATAATATTGATGATAGGAATACCCCTCATTATGGAAAGATTTTTGTTAGGGGCAATATCTATGATTTTAATCCCTTGATCATCAACAAGGCATTCGGCCTCCCTAATGTCGAAGATGAGAGTTTGGAATATGATCCTAATGCCTTAGCCACCTTTTTAAGCTGGAGGAGAATCACCATTTGGTGCGATCACTTTAGGTCTACCCATCTCACTTCTTTGTTTAGCGTGCTCCACAAGATTTGTATAACAAATTGGCTTCCTACGGCAAACGAGAACACGGTCACTTTTGAGCAAGCTAATTTGTTGTACAAACTAGGCAAGAAACAAAGAGTTAACTTTGGGAGACTTGTATTTGCTCACCTTCTTTGCATGGGCTAAGAAGAAAAAGACTTCCTCCTTCATATTTCCTTCCCTTATTTTCCAAGTCCTCATGTTCCAAAACCTTAAGCCTTGGAATGGTGATAATATCTCGAAAAGCACATTGTATTATCGAATTACCAAGCACTTCTTGAGAAGGTGATAGGCACGGGGATTTACCTTGGGTTTTGGTTACTAATGCTCCTCCAATTCTTGCCTTGCTACCGGTGTCGCCCCAAGTGTCGCCCCCAGGCGCGGCACTTACAGCGGCCTTTGCTCTGTTATGGTTGATGCTTTGCGATGATTCTTAATTTTTCAATGGTCAAGTGAAGCACATTGACTCGTAGTCGGGGATGGTTGGATATGCGTGCGACATGATGAAAATGGTGGATTTAATTTCTTCCAAAATAGGGAGATAAGCCGCGAGGCGTGATGATGATGATGGGTGGGAATGGTCTTGGGCCTAGTGGGACGGTGAGGGAGGTGAAGGAGCTGGAAATGCGGTTTAATGGTGGTTGGTTCGAATGGTTTGTGTTTTTGGTGGTTGGAAACAAAAACAATTTTATTTGTTTTATTTTGGTTTGTAATGCTTAAACAAATTTATTTCTGTTTTTTTCTTTGTTTCAAATTTGGAATTTTCTTCAAAAGATGATGGATGGTTTTTGTTAAATGGTTGGTTGGTTGTTTAGAATTTAATAGTTAGTTTATTTAATTATTAAATTTCGTATTAAGGGGAGATTTTTGTAAAGATTTTGATACCTCATTTGCTTAATGGTTGATGTTTTGGATTGAAAAATATTTCAAAACATTGCACGAAGGTTGATGTTGCCTCTATCAAAATCTCGTGGCATTTTTTGTGGTTTTAGTTAAGTTTGACTAAGCTGTTTTTGAAAAGATCATCACATTGGTATTTTGTGAAGAAATCGGTAACTATGGGGGAGATTGTTAATGTTAGATCATGTGTTGTCATGAATGTCATCCCAAAGTGTTGCAAACCGAGTGTTGCCACTTTGGTGTTGCCAAAAGTGTTGCCATTTGGAATTGGCGACCTTTGAGTTGAGTTATTGTATTTTTCACAAATATTAATGGGTAAATTAATGTTTATATAACGGTAGTTAGTCACCTTAAAATGAGCTTAAAATCGGCAACGAAGCTTGACCCGGGCGTTAATCACGAAGAGGAGAAGAAATTAACAAATAAACATGTGTTTATTTGTTTAATTGATGACCAAGCCGGGAGATATTTTATTCGGCTATTACGGGGAGAACAAGTCGGAGTACAAGGCAACCAAAGCTAAGAGGTACAAGCAAGAGAAGCAAGAGAAGACTAGGTCTCCTACAAAAGAGGCGAGTGGCATAAATGGAGGAAACAAACTCCAAGCATTGGGCGATCATTTGAGTAGGCTCCAAGACTTTGTGGCCTATAAATAATGCGGTGGATCTTCATTGAAGATCATCCAATCGAAACGCAAATCTGCACAAGAAAAGTAGAATTCTGCTCTCAAGTGTTGCCATTCAGTGTCGGCAACACTTTGTCCAACACTCGAATATTTCATATAGATTTTTATATTTTTGTGAGGTTTTTGAGTGTTTATTTACTGAGAGAATTCGTGTATGTTGTTCCTTATATCAGGGTTCGTTTATCATTAAGGAACAACCTCGACCTTGTATTGAATTCATATTATTAATAGAAAGGTCTTGCCTTTTAGGCACCCATCAAGTTATATATTTATATAACTTGATAAAAATTATATTCTTGTGTATTGCTTTAATATTTCCGCTGCAAATTATATTTATTTCTATTGATTTGTGCTTTTCTAGAATTGGTGAAAGTGTCGTCGTTAGTGTCATTAACACTAAGGACAACACCCGTGAGTTTCATCTCACCTTGTGAGTTTCGTCTCATAAGTTCTTAGCCATAGACAATTTCACGGAGTGGTTACCATCAGGTTCGTGTGCGCCCGGGTGATGAATGGAAAACCGCTTTTAAGACGAAGGAAGGATTGTATGAATGGTTGGTTATGCCTTTTGGTCTATCTAACGCTCCTAGTACCTTTATGCGGTTGATGAACCAATTACTTAAGCCTTTCAACGGCAAATTCTTAGTTGTTTATTTTGATGACATCTTGATCTTTAGCAAGACTGAGGAGGAGCATGTCGGTCATGTTGAAGCAGTTTTACAAGCTTTGAAGGAGAATGAGCTGTACATCAACCTTAAGAAGAGTAGTTTTATGCTTCGACGATTACTATTCCTGGGGTATGTTGTTTCGGAGGATGACATTCATGTGGATGAAGATAAAGTTCGTGCTATTCAGGATTGGCCTACTCCTACGACTTTTAGCGAGGTACGAAGCTTTCGTAGTCTTGCTACTTTTTATCGTCGCTTTATTCGTAATTTTAGCACTATTATGGCTCCTATCACTTTGAATGTATGAAAAAGGAGAAATTCCTTTGGAGCGATGAGGCTTCTTACGCCTTTTCCTTGATCAAGGAAAAATTGACTAACGCTCCATTGTTAGTATTGCCGGATTTTACTAAACCCTTTGAGCTCGAGACGGATGCATCTGTTGTGGGCATTGCGGCTATTTTGACTCGAGAAACGCCCGGTTGCTTTTATGAGTCAGAAGTTAGAGGAGTCGAAGCGTAAGTGGGCAGTGTATGAGCTTGAATTTTATGCAGTGGTTCAGGCAATCAAACATTGGGAGCAATACTTACTTCATCGTGAGTTTATTCTTCACACTGATCATGAGGCTTTGAAATATATGAATAGTCAGAAATCTTTGAACCGTATGCATGCTCGATGGGTGACTTATTTACAGCAGTTTACTTTTGTTATTCAACACAAAAGTGGACAAAGTAATAAAGTCGCAGATGCTTTGAGTCGTTGGGCTTGTTTGTTGGTAACCATGCATAATGTTGTCGTGGGTTTCTAGTGCTTGAAGGATTTATATGCGACCGACCCAGATTTTGCGGCTGATTGGGCTCGATGTCAAGATGGTATTTTTCATGGACCGTTCTTATTTCAGGATGGGTATTTATTTTACTTAGATCGCTTGTGCATTCCTCATGGTTCAGTTCGGGAGAGTCTTATTCAGGAAATTCATAAAGATGGTCATTGTGGTAGAGGCAAGGAAATTTGTTGAGTTGGTTACGAGGAAGTATTTTTGGCCCCATCTACGGAGGGATACTTATGCGGTTGTGAAAAAGTGCATGGTGTGTCGGTTGAACAAGGGTGGCGCGAGAATACGGGTTTGTATACTCCCCTACCTATTCCTGAGGGCCCTTGGGAGGATATTTCTATGGATTTTGTGCTTGGCTTACCTCGTACACAACGTGGTAATGATTCGGTCTTTGTGGTGGTTGATCGTTTTTCAAAGATGGCACATTTTATCCCTTGTCGCAAAACCTCGGATGCTTGTCATATTGCGGGATTGTTCTTCAAGGAGGTGGTGCGTTTGCGTAGGCGTTCCCAAACAATCACTTCTGATCGTGACACGAAGTTCTTGAGCCATTTTTGGCGCACTTTATGGGGTTTGCTTCGGACATAATTACAGTTTAGTAGTTCTTTTCATCCTCAAACCGACAGACAAACTGAAGTGGTTAATCGTTCGTTGGGTAATATGATTCGTTGTCACATGTGGGAGTCTCAGAAGAAGTGGGATTTGGTATTGGCTCTGCTGAGTTTACTTTCAACAACATCACCAATCGCACGACAAAGAAGTCACCGTTTGAGATAGTGTACCAACGTCCTCCATCCCATCCTCTTGACTTGGTTCCTCTCCCCAATCTACCCGGTTATAGCATTGCGGCGAAGCAGATGGCAAAAAAGTTTGATGCGGTACAACGAGAAGTTGCTAGGAATATAGAGGCGTCCAATGCAAAGTATAAAGCCGATGCGGACAAACATCGTCGGGTGAAGGTGTTCTCTGTTGGGGATTTAGTTATGGTGCATTTACGAAAGGAACGGTTTCCCCAAGGTACATATAGCAAGCTTCATCCGAAAAAGATTGGCCCTTGCAAGATAGTGAAGAAGATTAATGACAACGCTTATATTGTAGAGTTGCCGAATGGGTGGAATATCTCTCCTACGTTCAATGTATCGGATTTGGCTGAGTATTTTCCTGATGATCCTATTTATACGGACACAAATTTGAGGGCAAATCCGTTTAAAGTGGGGGAGCATGATGTAGCGTGCCCAGACAAGGTTTCTGTCGTGGGGAGCGCCCGCTCCCAAGGAGGGGGAGCACTTGCTCCAAAGACGCCAAATCCTATTGCAAGTTTCTGCCGTGGGGGAGCGCTCGCTCCCAAGGGGGGGAGCGCCTGCTCCCAAGATGCCAAATCCCGGTGCAAGTCTCTGGAATAAGGGAGCGTCCGCTCCCATGTCGCAGCAACACGATTTTAGTTTCCTTGTCATATTTGGTTTCCTTTTGTTTTCCTTGCTATTTGTTTTGGAATAGGTTTATTTGTTCCTTTTTGATTTACTGCCTAGATTAGGATTCTTAATTATGGTTGAAACTATAAAAGCATTTGTAGGATTATTATTTTCACAATTTTTGAAGAATAAACAATTTATTTTCTTCAAGGGTTCTCTTTTCTTTTCCTAAGAAAACTAAGTCATTCCTTGGCTTGAAAAGTAATCTTATTCGTTTGATTACTAGGATTATGTCCTTTTGCGAGAAGTAATTCATATCCGTGTTCGCTGTTTGATTTTCAAGGTTTTTGTGTTCATAATTCTGCTGCGTTTTCTCTAGTTGTGGATTTGTTCTACATCACAGAATAAATGTCGCACCTTAACTTTATTGGTCAACCTAAGTTGAACGAACTTTTATCGAAATGTTATGAAAATTTGATTATCTTCGTACTATCAACAGAAACACTATTTTTAACTATTTTTATGTTTGCATAACGATACATAATTTATTATTAAATGTTATTTTTAGTGAAATATTAATTTAATTTATAAATAAATAAAAGTTGAAGTGATTCTACCACCAAATTTTCCCTATTTGACATAGAACCTTTTAGAGTAGCAGTCTATTAAATGATGCTACTATTCACATTGTCTAATAAATAATTGTCTTGCTTTTAAAAAATAAATGCACTAATATGGTCCCTCTGAATTTTTTCTCAAATAATCCTTTTTTACTTTTTTATTTACCAAAATGACTCACTGTTCAAACTATTGTCCAGATTGTCTCTTTTTTTGAAAATCGCTACACCGTGTAGCGAGTTTGACTTAGGTCTAGTCAAAACTCGCTACACCGTGTAGCGAGTTTATGTTAATTAAGTTTGACCGGTGGGAGATTAATTAGGGCATTTAATTAACATAAACTCGCTACACGGTGTAGCGATTTTTCAGTCAAACTCGCTACACCGTGTAGCGAGTTTTAATTTAACCCTTTCTTCTCAGTTCACGCCTTCAACCAAACAAAATAAAAAAAAACTTACAACTCCTCCATAGCCGCCGCAGGAAGGAAAGGAAGAAGAAGAACAAAGCCTTGATTTTGCCAAGTAAATTCAACCTTTTTCTTAATTGTAAGTTTAAATTTCTATATTATGTTGAATTTTAGCTTTGAGTTTGTTATTTATTTACTTATAATTTATGATTTTTTTTATGACATTGTAAAAATTACACAAATTAGTCTAAAATATGTGACAAATTTGTATTTAATTCCGAAATTTTTTTGATTTTTTTTATGACATTGTAAAAATTACACAAATTAGGGTTATCAGGATTACCTCCTAAGGCATTGATTGAAAATCCATGCCTTACTTGAAAGTACTCCACACAACGGTAGAAGGCAGTTTCAACAATTGTTGTGATTGGCATCCCACGAGCTCCCTTCATCACACCATTGAAAACCTCAGACATGTTGGTAGTCATGATGCCATACTTGTAACCACCATCGTGTGCCAATGTCCATTTTCTGGCATCCAAATGCTGAAACCATGCAATTGTCTCGGGGTTAATTCCACGGATACTCTCTAAGATAGATTTCAATTTTCTATCTTGAGTTGCTCTACCCGCTCTCCAAAACAGATACTTCAACCCTTCCCCTCTATGCTTTTCCAAGAAATTTGCTCGCATATGTCTCAAGCAATATCGATGATGCACGTTTGGCCACCACGTATCTTCAGCTACAGTCTTCAGAATGCCCCAATGACGGTCAGATATCAAGCATACTTCACGACTCTTGATAATATGCTTGCAAACCAGGTATAAGAACCAACGCCAGTTCGGCCAGTCCTCCTTTTCAACAACGGCAAATGCAAGCGGAAGTATACTGTCCTGGGTGTCAACACCCATGGCAATCAGTATTACCCCTTTATATCTACCATGCATAAATGTTCCATCCACAGAAATGACTGGCCGACAATGAGAGAAAGCTTCAATGCAAGGTCCAAATGCTCAGAATACCTGTCGAAACATGGAGGCCTCACCGACAGGAGGAGGAGGTGTAGAGTACTCAACAATTGTCCTCGGGTTGTATTTTTGAATGGCTGCTAGGACGCGGGATAACCTCTTATAAGATTCTTCCCAATCTCCAAAAACCTCTGCAATGCCCTTCTGCTTTCCACACCATGCCTTCTTGTAAGTAATTACCTTGTTGAACCTACTAGAGATGTGTGCAATAATGACTCCAACCTTGACATCTGAATCTGTAGGTGTTAGTGCCCTAGGCCTATAGAGATAGACCTTTATGTAATGTCATTGTTCATTTATATATGAGATTGTTTATTTGATTATTATATGTGTTTGCATGTTTAGTTATAATAATTGTGTCCCTAGTACTTATGAAGCGCTAGTATGAAGTCTAATGGATAATCATGTGATGATTATATGCATGGAGATGCACATTAGATTCATGGGTACTTGTTAGAGAACAAGGTACTGGACTTGACCCATTATGAGATTTATGTCATGGTCATATGTCATAGATAAATCTCATATAGTCATATCATTGATATCCTTTGACCTGAGATTATCATCGTCTTCCACTCGATGAATATCATGTTTGATATAGTTTAACGTTGTCTTTAACCGGACAACAATAAGGGCTATTATTGGCATGATATGATTCTTGTTGGGAAGAATGATAAGTCAAGATGGAAACTTGTCCCTCGTAAAGAGAGATGTTTGCTTGGCCACTCGTGAGTAAGATTGATGTAGTGCATGGCCAGGCCCGAATGAATTAATATGATTAATGTCATTCGATTAATCAATTTACTTGGTAACGAGAAAGCATTGAACAATATGAGTTGACGTGGACCATGACTCATGTTCAATATAACATCGTGTGACAATGGGATTGTGATATGTACTATGTAGGAAAAACGAACTTGATATTATATTATTTGGGTAGACATGATGGCTTGCTAGAGTCCGCTCATGTCTTATGAGGATCGATGTGATCGAACTCATTGCCAACATAATATAGTCCTATGGGGTCACACGCATCGAACGAATTGTCAAAAATGAATTATGGATTTACGGTGTGTTGGGCGACCGCCCGTACTATGGGCGACCGCCCATGTTATTTGAAAACCGGGCATTGGAGGCGTCTAGATGGGCGACCGCCCTTGTCATTATGGGCGACCGCCCATGTTGGTTTTCGAATAAGGGATTAAACCTCTGGACACATGAGCGACCGCCCATGTCCTGATGAGCGACCGCCCATATGGGTTTTCGGAGGAAGGGATTAGGCGCTGGACACATGGGCGACCGCCCAGTCCACATGGGCGACCGCCCATGTACCCTAAATGCTTTGAAACCATTTTTCTCAAGGGTTTTTAATAGGGCATAGTATTTATAGAGTATAAATACTCTCCTTTAACAACCCTAGCGGCCGAGTTCCGATTTTGAGCCTTGAGAGAGACAAAATAGAGAGAATTTTCAATTGTGAATTGAAAAACATCTCATCAATTCCATAATTCATCATAGATTGAAAAGGTTTCAATCAAGGGATCTAGCAATCCTCCTAGAAAGAGTTCTAGGGTTTGTTCATCGCGTGGATACTCGTAAAGGATCTTCGCTTCTCAAGATCATTTGTTCGTGATTCAAGGATCGTATATTGAAGACTTGCTAATTCTTCAATCTGGAGTTAGACTACGTATATCAACGGCAAAGGCATTCAAGGTTGGTAACCCTAATTCATATTTCTTAATTACTCATCTAGAACGGATTCTAGGGCTTTGGGTATTCGAGTTATTTGCATTATTCCGCTGCGCATGGACCCTCGAAACCCAACAGTGGTATCAGAGCCCCGTTCATGATGTTTAGTTAGATAATCATGATTATTGTGTAATATGATTATATGAATTTTCATGATAAATATGATTTGAAATGTGAAATTATATGAGTATTGCTTGTGAAGTAATTGTATATAGTGATATACCATGATTATGAAATTGAAATATGTGATTAATATGATTAATCTAGGTTATGGGATGTCAATTTCATTTATATGATTAATGTGATTAATCTAGGATATTTGTGAAGTATTACTTGGTATATGGGCTGGACACCAAAACCTTCCCCACGGGCACTTCGATGGAAGTGTGGGATAACCTTGGAGCACGTGGCGCGTACTAGTAATTCTTGACCAAATGTAATTTGTGTTGTATCATTCCATGTTCATAATTATGCTCATATAGTTTTCATGAATCAACCTTGCTATGTTAATTGATAAACATGAAAAAAAAATTGAACCTTCTTTGAAATTTTGAGTTTGTTTATGCTACCCACTTTAAACACTTGTGAGTACGGGTAGTTTTATGTAGGCTCGCCATAGCGAGGTACATTAATTCTATCTTTGTATGATCAAGATGAGCAAATAGTGATTGCTATACGTTTAAAATGGTTGAACTCAATAAGGCTATCAAAACGATTTTGGGCCTAAGGCATAAGATGAGATTGAAACATGTGACATATGATGTCTATAATCTCATAAAAGATCTAAGAGTCATATGTTGATATGATTGATAAATGTTATCTACCTTTTTAGTTTAATTTTGAGCGATCGTGCCATAGCCGACTTGAAATTAAATTAAAGTTGGAGTCTTAGCCTATTAAATTATATTATGCATGATTTGTATATGAAGGTTATATAATTTAGTGGGAGTATTTATGAAATACATTATTTAATCTCTTAAATGAAATTGGTGCTCATATATGTTTATATCTTGTTGCATATCTTTGTAGATCAATGGCTGCTAACACTAATCGGAATTTGTCCTTTGCGATCGGTCCTTGAGAAGGACAAGTTAGAAGAGAATGGCAACAACTATGTGGATTGGATCCATTTGTTTGAGAATTGTTCTCAAACAAGAAAGGAAGTTGTACATTCTCGATGGACCCATTCCACCCGAACTGCTTTGCTAATGCATCTAAAAGTTTGAAAGGGACCAACATAAGAAACATGTGGATGATTCTATAGATGTTGGTTGCACGATCTTGGCTACTATGTGTAAGGCCCTTGAAGGACCTTGTACACATGGAAGCTTATGATTTGGGAAATCATTTAAAGGAAATGTTCGATTGCAAGCACGTCGGGAAAGGTTTGACACTATGAAGGCTCTTCATTCATGCAAGATGATTGAAGGACAACTGTTGGGCCTCATGTGTTGAAAATGAAGGGTCACCTCGAACATCTTGAGAGGCTTGGGTATCTATCCGGTTAGAGCGCTACGGATATGATATTGCATTCACTCCACGAAAGTTATAATCGGTTCGTTACGAATTATAACATGAATGGGATGAATAAATCTCTGTCGAATTGCATGGGATGCTAAAGAATGCGGAGAACAATATTACCAAGAAAACCAATCAAGTGTTGATGGTGAATAAAGGAAAGGGGTTCAAAAACAAGGGTAAAGCAAAAGTTGCTAAACCGGAGGCAAAGGTTGCCGTTCTTGAGAAGCCTAAACCCAAATCCCAAAGGATGCGGTATGCTACCATTGCAATGGCTGGGCATTGGAAGCGTAGCGCAAAGCTTATCGGGAAGGGTGAAGAAGAAGGGCAATGTGATTGCCACGACTTGAGTATCTATATGATAGATGTTCTACTTTCTACTTCTAGTTCTTGGGTATTAGATACCGGATGTGGATCTCACATTTGTCTAAATGTGCGGGGACTTAAGAATAGAAGGTCGCTCAAAGAGGGTGAAGTAGATCTGCGGGTTGGAAATGGAGCAAGAGTTCTTTGCGTTGGCCGTAGGGACTTACGAAGTCACTTTACCTAGCGGATTAATTTTAGTTTTAAATAAGCTGTTATTATGTTCGGATTTGAGCGAGAAACATTATTTCTATTTCATGTTTAGACAATGAGGGTTACAATTTTCTTATTGCGAATAAGAAATTTTCAATTTATTTGAATGACATGCTTTATTGTGTTGCTCATTCTTTTAATGGCCTTTATGTCTTGGATGTTGAAAATAATGTTGAGAATGTTTATCATGTTAGTAAGAAATCTAAACCAAATGATGTGAACAACACATACAAATGGCATTGCCGTCTTGGTCACATAAACGAGAAACGCGTATCTAAACTCCATAAAGATGGATATTTAGACTCATATGATTATGAATCATATGATGTTTGCGAAGTCTTGTTTATTGGGCAAGATGACTAAAGCTCCTTTTACTAAGAGTAGTGAAAGGGCTAGTGATTTATTGGCTCTCATACATGCTTGATGTGTGTGGACGATGAATAGCATTGCTAGGGGAGGATTTCGGTACTTCATAACGTTCGCGATGACTTCTCCGAGATATGGCTATGTCTATCGATGAAGTACAAAAGTGAAGCATTTGAGATATTTAGAATATTTCAAAATGAGGTACAAAATCAACTTGGCAAAACTATTAAAACCATTCGATCCGATCGAGGTGGTGAATACTTAAGCCAAGAATTTGACGATCATACGAAAAGTTGTGGAATTGTTTGAACTTACTCCACAGGAACACCACAATGGAATGGTGTATCAGGAGGAGAAATCGAACTCTATTAGATATGGTTCGATCGATGATGAGTCAAGTGAACCTTCCTATTTCTTTTTGGGGACATGTCTGGAAGCATTTGCTTTCACGCTTAATAAGGTCCCTACTAAATCGGCTCCTAAAACCCCACATGAGATGTGGTATGGAAGAAAGCCTAGCTTATCTTTCATGAAGATTTGGGGTTGTGAGGCTTATGTAAAGAAATTAGTTTACGAACATAAACTTGCACCTAAATCGATAAATGCATTTTCGTTGGTTATCTAAGGAAACGAAAGGATATCTATTTTACAACCAATCAGAGAACAAAGTGTTTGTTGCTCGAAATGGTGTCTTTCTAGAAAAGAGTTTCTCTCTAAAGAAACTAGTGGGAGTAAAATTGATCTTGAAGAAATTCAAGAACCCGAAAATGACAAGGAACCGATAGTAGAGACGGAACCAAGTTCACAAGTTTGTTGTGGAACCGGTTCAAGATACACAAGTTCTTCGCGAGATCGGATAGGATACGATCCGAACACGAGAGATATGGATTTCTCATGACGGAAAGTAATGAAGTAGAAATCATTGAGAATGATGAACCTACTTCCTATCAAGAGGCGATGTCCACTCTGATTCGGACAAGTGGCTAGGAGCCATGGAATCCGAGATCAAATCCATGTACGATAATCAAGTTTGGAACTTGATTGATCCACCCGAAAGGTGTAAAAACCATAGGGTGCAAGTGGGTTTTCAAAAGAAAAGCTGACATGGATGGGAAGGTACATACTTATAAGGCTAGGCTAGTTGCTAAGGGGTATAGGCGGATTCATGGCGTTGACTATGATGAAACCTTTTCGCCCGTAGCAATGCTTAAGTCTATTAGAATCTTAATTGCCATAGCCGCATATTACGACTATGAGATATGGCAAATGGACGTCAACAGCGTTTCTTAACGGAAACCTACTTGAGGATGTATACATGATACGGCTGAAGGATTTGTCGATCCAAAGAATTCTAACAAAGTGTGTAAGTTGCGAGAGATCCATTTATGGATTGAAGCAAGCTTCAGGAATCTACGTTTTGATGAATCGAGTCAAGAGTTTGGCTTCATCAAAAATGAAGATGAGCCTTGTGTATACAAGAAAATAAGTGGGAGCATAGTCCTATTTACGGTGCTATATGTCGATGACATCTTGCTCATTGGAAACAATGTTCACACTTGAGGCTGTTAAGTCTTGGTTAGGAAAATGTTTTTCAATGAAAGATATGGGTGAAGCGGCTTATATCCTTGGTATCAAGATCTATAGAGATAGATCAAGAAGGATGATTGGTTTGAGTCAAAGTACGTATATTGACAAGGTCCTTAGAAGATTCCGCATGGAAAATTCTAAGAGAGGGAACTGATGGGACATGGCATTACTCTTAGCAAGACTCATTGTCCTAAGACAAATGATGAGCGAAAGAGGATGAATGATATTCCATATGCTTCGGCAATTGGATCTATCATGTATGCCATGTTGTGTACTAGACCCGATGTCTCGTATGCTGTAAGCGCAGCAGTAGATACCGATCGATCTGGTGAGAACCATTGGATAGGCTGTCAAGAATATCCTTAAGTACTTGAGAAGGACTAAGGATGTATTCTTGGTATTTGGAGGAATGGAAGATGATGCGGTTGTAAAGGGTTACACGGATGCAAGCTTCCAAACCGACAAAGATGACTTTAGATCGCGATGCAGGTTTGTGTTTATGCTAAATGGAGGTGCCGTTTGTTGGAAGAGTTCCAAGCAAAGCACTTTGTTGCTGATTCTACAACGAAGCCGAATACATAGCGGCATCGGATGCGGCTAAAGAGGCGGTTTGGATCAAGAAGTTCGTTAGTGACTTAGAAGTCGTTCAGTATCACTAACCCGGTAGAGCTGTTACGTGACAATAATGGTGCTATTGCCCAAGCAAAAGAACCAAGGTCACATCGGCGATCCAAACACATTTTGAGACGCTTTCACCTCATACGAGAAATGCGTGAAAGGGAGGACGTCAAGATATGCAAGGTACCAACGGATGACAATATTTCGGACCCTCTCACCAAGCCTTTGCCACAAGCTAAACATGATGGTCATGTTAGGTCCATGGGTATAAGATACATGAGTGGCTGGGCCTAGTGCAAGTGGGAGGCTGTAGGTGTTAGTGCCACTAGGCCTATAGAGATAGACCTTTATGTAATGTCATTGTTCATTTATATATGAGATTGTTTATTTGATTATTATATGTGTTTGCATGTTTAGTTATAATAATCGTGTCCCTAGTACTTATGAAGCGCTAGTATGAAGTCTAATGGATAATCATGTGATGATTATATGCATGGAGATGCACATTAGATTCATGGGTACTTGTTAGAGAACAAGGTCTTGGACTTGACCCATTATGAGATTTATGTCATGGTCATATGTCATAAATAAATCTCATATAGTCATATCATTGATATCCTTTGACACGAGATTATCATCGTCTTCCACTCGATGAATATCATGTTTGATATAGTTTAACGTTGTCTTTAACCGGACAACAATAAGGGCTATTATTGGCATGATATGATTCTTGTTGGGAAGAATGATAAGTCAAGATGGAAACTTGTCCCTCGTAAAGAGAGATGTTTGCTTGGCCACTCGTGAGTAAGATTGATGTAGTGCGTAGCCATGCCGAATGAATTAATATGATTAATGTCATTCGATTAATCAATTTACTTGGTAACGAGAAAGCATTGAACAATATGAGTTGGCGTGGACCATGACTCATGTTCAATATAACATCGTGTGACAATGGGATTGTGATATGTACTATGTAGGAAAAACGAACTTGATATTATATTATTTGGGTAGACATGATGGCTTGCTAGAGTCCGCTCATGTCTTATGAGGATCGATGTGATCGAACTCATTGCCAACATAATATAGTCCTATGGGGTCACACGCATCGAACGAATTGTCAAAAATGAATTATGGATTTCTGGTGTGTTGGGCGACCGCCCAGGTCCCTATGGGCGACCGCCCATGTTATTTGGCTGGGCATTGGAGACTGTCTAGATGGGCGACCGCCCTTGTCATTATGGGCGACCGCCCATGTTGGTTTTCGAATAAGGGATTAAACCTCTGGACACATGAGCGACCGCCCATGTCCTGATGAGCGACCGCCCATATGGGTTTTCGGAGGAAGGGATTAGGCGGCGGACACATGGGCGACCGCCCGGGTCCACATGGGCGACCGCCCATGTACCACTAAATCTTTGAAACCGTTTTCTCAAGGGTTTTTAATAGGGCATAGTATTT
The DNA here is from genome assembly GCA_022495995.1 of Adenophora triphylla var. japonica. Taxonomy (NCBI): domain Eukaryota; kingdom Viridiplantae; phylum Streptophyta; class Magnoliopsida; order Asterales; family Campanulaceae; genus Adenophora; species Adenophora triphylla. The sequence continues at coordinate 7,203 of JAFEMH010001790.1, read as the reverse complement.
ATAGAGTATAAATACTCTCCTTTAACAACCCTAGCAGCTAGTTCCGATTTTGAGCCTTGAGAGAGACAAAATAGAGAGAATTTTTCAATTGTGAATTGAAAAACATCTCATCAATTCCATAATTCATCATAGATTGAAAAGGTTTCAATCAAGGGATCTAGCAATCCTCCTAGAAAGAGTTCTAGGGTTCGTTCATCGCGTGGATACTCGTAGAGGATCTTCGCTTCTCAAGATCATTTGTTCGTGATTCAAGGATCGTATATTGAAGACTTGCTAATTCTTCAATCTGGAGTTAGACTACGTATATCAACGACAAAGGCATTCAAGGTTGGTAACCCTAATTCATATTTCTTAATTACTCATCTAGAACGGATTCTAGGGCTTTGGGTATTCGAGTTATTTGCATTATTCCGCTGCGCATGGACCCTCGAAACCCAACAGAATCAGCCTTAATAACACCAACGACTTCCCGCCCGATAAACTTGGCATCCAGATTGGAGTGATCTTGACTTGCTCCAGAATATAAGCAGCAGTGAGGAGCCTTATACTTGGTCACTTCCCAATAGCCAAACTTCTTCCTACTCACACGAACATAAAAATTGCATGGATAATTTTTCAATAGACACTCAATTACCCATGTGTTCGGTGTGCTCTTTCTTACCACGAACTGCGATTGTTGTGAATATGGAACCTTTTTATATCAAATTGTGCCTCGTTCTTGCCGGAAAGCGTATCCCTTTAGCAATCGCCCTTTGTTTTTCCGAGTCCCAATGGAAAACTATGTGCATGGTCATAATCAATCAAGCCTTGTTCTTGTCGACGAGATGTATCAATATCACTGTAAAAGGGATAATTCCCTCTCTCATATCTTTGATTTTCGGCACTTCATAGTGAGCAAGGTGCTTCCACATCATCATCAATCGGTCCGTCATCACCGGCTCCCAAATCGACATCGGAATCACTACCACCCTCCTCGTATTCATCATCGTCATCCTCACAGCATTGCATCTACATCGGTGTGTACTTCCTCTTCTTCATAGTCAACATCATAATCATCATTAACATGATCATTATGCCGAAATGCCCAATCATCATCATTAACATGATAATTATGCCCAAATGGCCCATCATCATAATTTGGTGTTTGAGTTGATACAAGAGTTTGGGAACTTGGACCAACCCCGTCATCACGGTTACTGTTGGAGAAAACACAGAAAGTACTCTCTGTGTGTGATGTGTTTCAAACTCTGGATTGGGTCGATTTTCAATTAATTTTACAACCACATACATTTGCAAATTTCCAATCCCCCAAATTTATGGCCGATCGAACATTACATCCATACACGCATCATCTTCAATACGGAAAGGAAAGTACTCACCAATCCCGCTATCAAAAGAATGAGGGCATCTGTAAATGACTTCCAAATCAAATTGAGACCGATCTAAGTTCGTCTTTTTATAAAACTCATCAATCAAGTCATTGTATTTCCATCGGCAATCACCCCTTATTGCACATTTTGGCCCTTTTTTGAAATGAGGACCATCAAACGGTTGTTCATCATCACCTCCCCAATAACACATAAAAATGATTGGACCCCCGTTTATCTTTAACCCTACACTAGATTGACTCCCGTGCGATGCACGGGGCATTACTGTATATTCAAAAGACAAAAATTGAACTAAAAAAAATCAAAAATTCAATTCGTTTATATATTATGAAATAATTCCTTAAAGACATTGTCAATACATAAAAATTAGAAAACAATAAAATAGGAATAAAACAAAAATCATAAGGAATATGCATTTCTCCATATACAATACTGTAGTATTTTATCATTTAAAAAAGTAAATAAAACACATGAATGACATATGAAATAAGTTATTGAAATTAGTAAAAAAAATGTGAAGATTGGAAATCTAGTTAAAAAAATGTGATATTTTATTTCTTTTTGATAAAGAGAATTTTTTAAATAAAAACAAAAGATTTGTTCATACCAAAAGGATAGTACAGTTATCCAATAAAAATTAATATCATTCTTTTTCAAATGAAAACTTTCCATGAAGACATGCTCGTACATCTAAAAAATAAGTTATTGAAATTTGTCCAAATCAAATTAAAAAGTCTCTATTTAAAGAGGTTTTTTTTTTTTTTGAATTTTGGTGTAAAAAAAAATTATTTTAAAAAAGAGGAATTTGTTCCTATGTCCAAATCAAATGAAAGAAGTCTCTATTTAAAGAGAAAAAAAAATTATGAATTTTGGTGAAAAAAAAAATTTTAAAAAATTATTTTAATATATAATAATTGAGGTTAAAGAAATGGGATAATTTTTTTTTTTTGAAATGAAGCCAGCCAATCAAAAAGTGACACGTGGCAAATTAAAAAAAAAAGAAATTCGTCAGTCTTCACGCGACATTGTCGGCGAGTTAAGTGCATTCGCATGTAAAATGACCAAATTATCCTTCACCACACGGACGACACATGTCCGAATTTATTTAAAAAAAAAAAAAAAAAAAAAAACACCCAATCACAGCTTGCCACATGCCATTTTAGCCCCTTGTTTTTCAAGATTGCCACCGTTTGAAAGGACTAAAATGCCCCTCAAAGTCCCTCTATTTGCCAAAACATTGTTATTATATATTTATAGATTATCATTATCATTTATAATTAAAAAAAAGCGACACTTAATTAATTTTGACAAAAAAAATATTGAAAAATTAAGAAGGAAAATTAACAAAGGATAATTAAGAAAGTTATATTTAAAAAAACGATTTTTTTTTTATGTATCCAAATGAAATGAGAATAGATATCGAACTATAGATCAAAGATTTTTTTTTAAAATAATAAAAAAAAATTGGTTGATATATGAAACTAAAATAAACCCAATAATCATATTACCCCATTTCGCTTATTAAATTGAAACCCAAACCCACATTCATCACATTCCCTATATATATGTATATATATATATATATATATATATATATATATATATATATATATATATATATTAAAAATAAATATGATTCTTTTTCAAATGAAAAATTTCCTTAACTCATGCTCGTAAATCTTAAAAAATATGTAATATTTATTTAGATTAACTCATTATGAACATAATTATGGAAATTTATTATCAATTTAGCTAACTTAAATTTGAGAAGAAAAAATAAAATTCCTAAAAATACTAACAATTGTCGGCGAGTGAAGTGCATTCGCACAGTAAAATGACCAAATTATCCTCCACGCACGGACGACACATGTCCAAATTTCCAAAAAAAAAAAAAAAAACACACCCAATCACGGCATGCCACATGCCATTTTAGCCCCTTGTTTTCCAAGATTGCCACCGTGTGAAAGGACTAAAATGCCCCTCAAAGTCCCTCTATTTGCCAAAACATTGTTATTATATATTTATAGATTATCATTATCATTTATAATTAAAAAAAAAAAACCTGACACTTAATTAATTTTGACTAAAAAATATTGAAAAATTAAGAAGGAAAATTAACAAAGGATAATTAAGAAAGTTATATTTAAAAAAACGATTTTTTTTATGTATCCAAAATGAAATGAGAATAGATATCGAACTATAGATCAAAGATTTTTTTAAAATAATAAAAAAAAAATGGTTGATATATGAAACTAAAATAAACCCAATAATCATATTACCCCATTTCGCTTATTAAATTGAAACCCAAACCCACATTCATCACATTCCCCTATATATATGTATATATATATATATATATATATATATATATATATATATATATATATATATATATATATATATATATATATATATATATATATATATATATATATTAAAAATAAATATGATTCTTTTTCAAATGAAATATTTCCCTTAACTCATGCTCGTAAATCTTAAAAAATATGTAATATTTATTTAGATTAACTCCTTATGAACATAATTATGAAATTTATTATCAATTTAGCTAATTTAAATTTGAGAAGAAAAATAAAATTCCTAAAAATACTAACAATTGCGTTAAATGAAATAAGTTTTCCCAAACACAATACTCACTCGTGAACCACTACCCCATCCCACTTATTAAATAGAAACTCAAACCCACATTCATCACACTCATCCATATATATATATATATATATATATATATATATATATATATATATATATATATATATATATATATATATATATATATATATATATATATATATATATATATATATATATATATATATATATATATATATATATATATATATATATATATATATATATATATATATATATATATATATATATATATATATATTATATTTAATAATCGTATATACTTTATAAATACGGAATGATTTTGTTTATACATATTAAAAACTATTCCAACTCATCATCCTATATCCCATCACTTTTAATTTATTTTATAATTTTTTAATGTAGTAAAATTATTATTATTATTATTATCATTATTATTATTATTATCATTTATAATTTAAAAATTTACTTCACACTTAATTAATTTACACTAAAAATAAATTAAGAAAGTAGTAAAGGATAATTAACAAATTTATATTTAGAAAAGAGGTTTTTTGTTTCTTTGTCCAAATCAAATGAAATAAGTCTATATTTAAAGAGAAAGAGAAATTATGAACATTGGTGTTTAAAAATATTAAAAAAAATGAATTTTTTTTATGTGTCCAAATCAAATGAAAATAGTCTCTATTTAAAGAAAAATTTATTCAATGAATTTTGGTGAAATTTATTTTTTAGAAAAAATTAATTTATTATAATATAATTTTTAAAAAATGATGAGCATCTTTCACGATATTCGTCTTTATTAATACTTTATTTACTATGATTCAATTTTTTTTGAAATAAATTAAATAAAATGTTTGATGTATCGAATAAACTCAATAACCATATTAGCCCTTTCAACTCATTATCCTATACCCCCATCAATTTAATTTTCTTTTATATTCTTTATTTTTATAATTAGTAAAAGTATTATTATTATCATTATCATTTATAATTAAAAAAAAACCCGACTCTTAATTAATTTTGACTAATAAAATATTGAAAAATTAAGAAGGAAAATTAAGAAAGTATAATTAAGAAAGTTATATTTAAAAAAACGAATTATTTTTATGTGTCCAAATGAAATGAGAATAGATATCGAACTATACTTCAAAGATTTTTTTTTAAATAATAAAAAAAATTGGTTGATATATGAAACTAAAATAAACCTATTAACTATATTACCCCATTCCGCTTATTAAATTGAAAACCAAACCCACATTCATTACATTCCCCCTATGTATATGTATATATATATATATCTATATCTATCTATATATATATATATATATATATATATATATATATATATATATATATATATATATATAAAAATAAATATAATTCTTTTTCAAATGAAAACTTTCCTTAACTCATGCTCGTAAATCTTAAAAAAGTTGTAATATTTATTTAGATTAACTCCTTATGAACTGAATTATGATATTTATTATCAATTTAGCTAATTTAAATTTGAGAAGAAAAATAAAATTTCTAAAATTACTAACAATTGCGTTAAATGAAATAAGTTTTTTCAAACACTATACTACAGTCGTGAAACACTACCTCATCTCACTTATTAAATAGAAACTCAAACTCACATTCATTGCACAAATCCCTATATATATATATATATATATATATATATATATATATATATATATATATATATATATATATATATATATATATATATATATTATATTTAATGTATATACTTTATAAATACGCAATGATTTTGTTTATACATATTAAAAACTATTCCAACTCATCATTCTATATCCCATCACTTTTAAATTATTTTATATTTTTTTAATGTAGTAAACTTATTATTATTATTATTATCATTTATAATTTAAAAATTAACTTCACACTTAAGTAATTTACACTAAAAATAAATTAAAAAAGTAGTAAAGGATAATTAACAAATTTATATTTAGAAAAGAGATTTTTTTTTTCTTTGTCCAAATCAAATGAAAGAAGTCTATATTTAAAGAGAAAGAGAAATTATGAACATTGGTGTTTAAAAAATTTAATATATTTAAAAAAGAGATTTCTTTTTATTATCATTTATTGGAAAAAAAATTACTTTAGACTTAATTAATTTGCACTAAAAAGAAATTGAAAAATAAGTTAAGGATAATTAACAAATTTATAATTAAAAAGATGAAATTTTTCTTTGTCCAAATCAAATGAAAGAAGTATCGATTTAAAAGAGAAAAAAATTATGAATTTTAGTGAAAAAGAAAAAAAAATTAATTTAATATATAATAATGGAGGTCAAAGAAATGGGATAATTTTTTTTGAAATCCACCCGGCCCGAAGTCGGGGAAGTGCCACGTGGCTAAACCTAAAAAAAAAAAAAAAAAAGGAATATTGCTTGTGGTTCACTACCTCCCTTGCTATCAATGGCGTGATGCACATGCGCTTGCCATGGAAAAAAGACCAGAAAATGCCCCGCTTTCTGGCGCCTTGACACATGTATCTGAACTTTAAAAAAAAAAAAAAATTTATTTCTACCCAATCAGTTGCTTGCCACGTGTCATGTTCCAGCGCTTTATATTGCAAGAATGCCGGTGTGAAATAGCTGAAAGATACCCCTCGATGGCCCAGAACAATTACTAGGAAACCTTATTATTATATATCTATAGATTGACGAATCAAAGTGTTAAAACCTACATATCGAAACTCTAACATTTATATCTATAATATAATAAAATACAAATTAAATGATTAAATTTTATATCTAAACACAAGTAGTAAAACAATGATTAAGATGATGTTAATTTACATGTGATTCTTGATCTTCAACAATTTCGATGAAATTAAATAATGTAAAAAAAAATTATTTTGAAGAAAGATGATTGAGAGAAAGAGAGAAGAGTTTGACAAAGAAAGAAGAAAGAAGAGAAATAAAGAAAGTTGAGAGAAAGAGAAATGAGAAAGAGTGAGAGAAAGTGGTAACACGTGAATCATTTGTTCAACGGATTTTGAAAAAGCCCGACATTGATAGGTTGGGAAAGTGCTTTTTCGACCTAAACTCGCTACACGAAGTAGCGAGTTTGACCTAAAGTACAATTAAAATCGCTGCACCAGGTGTAGCGATTTCAACCACAATGAAACTCGCTACACAAAGTGTAGCGAGTTA